>VWYE01004419.1:0-326761 GCA_013398995.1 Alaudala cheleensis
GAGTACGATGAACTACTGGTTACACAGAGCTGTGCACCCCTTCTGACATTGTTTTACCAGGAGTGCAATCTATTTAGGGGATTTATACAGAAAAATAGTCACAGAAGCTGTGACATTTGTGGCTTACTGACAGACCAAGTCAAATTAAGACCACTGCTAATCCCACAAGATCTTAAATTCCTGACCTTGACAGATGGTTGACGTGGCATTAGGCTACTACCGTGTCCCTCCTTTTGGATATGTTAAACAAGAGATAACTGAAATATCTGTTACTCAGACAAAGCATGGTATATCAGCTTAAAAAAAGCCTTTTCTGTTTCTTTGCAAACTTTGAATTTGATAAAAAAAATCTATTTAAAATGCAAGATAAGCTTTTTAAAAATACGTTATTCAATAATCTAAAGGAGATTGCTCAATATATGGTAACAGCAGGAGAATGGAAAACGTTACCAGACTCTTTTAAACAACCTGAAAAATAAGAAACTTGTCTTTTCCAGCAACTTTTATGAATATATTTAATCACAAGCACTTTCAAATGTTGCGTGATTTTAAGTTGCCTGAGTAGCTCCAGTTTTATAGTTGGGTTGCATTTTTCAATTAATTTCAAAAACCAGTTAAAAATGTTTCAAATGGTGCATCTTAAAAAAAACCAAAAACAAAACAGGAACACCAAAGCCAAAACATAAACTTATAATAGAAGGATTATGGGATGACTTTGTAGATAAACTGGGTTATTAAGGAAAGTATGTATAAGAATTCATTGGAAAGAAATTATTCTCTCAGTTTTCCCTTCATCAATGGTGCTAAACTGTTCGCTAGGAGGAATGAGAAAGATTTAAAGAGTTAAGAAGTAGACATGTTCTCTCATATCTATCTACGCCAATCCTTCCCCTATGTTTGTAACCAAACTTCTGCTTAATGTATTGAATAGGGATGATCTTAACTATATGAACAAAAAATTAAATTGATTGAATGTTATGTTAGTATTTGTATACTATTTTGGAGCTAATTAGTGAAGAGAAAAATCCCTAATTATCTTTAGCCACATAAAGCAGGACAAAGTACCATAGGTTACAACAAGAAGACATCCTAATGTTGAATTAATTATCCAAGAGAAAGGAAAAGTATGTAAGGTTATGTCTACACCCAGGTTTTTAACAGTAGGCAAACACCTGGCCAGGTAGCCCACAGGTACATATAACACTATATGTTATATGTATATGATATGATATAACATTATATACAAATAATGCTATATCATATTTGCATTGACCCTTGACTATTTTTTATCAGAAGTATTTTCAGGGAAAAAACCACCTGGTATAGCCATCCAATTTGTGTTCTGCAAAATTTCGTGACATGCTGTTTTCTGTTTTTCCTTTAATTTATATTTTTTGTGAAGCAGCTGTTGATGGAAATCTTGGTAGTCACACAAAATGCTTTGATTTGAAGAAGACAACAATGAAAGTCTGGTCTTCATTTGCAGTTAAGACTAAAATATGACCAAAAAAGTTCAGAAATCAAGTGATAGGAGAACATGCTTATGTGGATACAAAAGCTTACATACCCGAGCACAGAAAAATAGTTGGTCACTCTCCTAAAGGCAATCTTCCTTAAAAAGACAAACCAAATTCTTTCAGAAGGGATAAACTATAAGAAAATCATGTCCTGCTTCACAAAAGAGACAAAAGACAACCTTTTCAGTACTTACATCAAACGTGGGTGTGCTTTGCTTGGCACTCTGGTTACATGGCTCTCTGAAGCAGTCAGTGAATGGAAGCAGAAGACCCATTGCAATAATGCGAGAACACAGTTTTTCTGCTTCTTCTTGTGGTGCATTTTCCTGCTGGCTGAAGAGCTTCTCCAGCAGAGTTCGTCCTGCCAAGGTGATGAGAGAGCAATAAGAATTTGTAGTTATAAGCAGGACACAAGTATTTAGGCATTACAATGTGTATTGAAAATTTGAATTATTATAAGTAAAAAATATTTTAAGAAATGTAAGAACTGTATCTGATAGTGAGTCCTTAATATAAAGTATTTGCACATATGATTGTAAGTGATCTAGAGACTGATTAATTAGGATATTCAAGAAAATATATGTATATATTACACGTGCCATCTGCACTCTGAAGTAGGAACAAAAACCATGAGTTGTTATTGTGGCATTAATTTCCTATACAACAGTTCTGAAGGGAAAATCAAGATATTAGCAAGAGATGAAACAGCCTCTTCCAAAGATGTCACCCAAAGTTAGTGCAAAGTTTAGCCTCTCAACTCCTAGATCTAGCCTTTGTTTTTTGAATCATAAAATTATTGTAGTCTTTGAGAAATTTTGCCGTGTTTCTTTGTAAAAACTCTCTATAAAAGCATAGTAACAAAAACCCCTCGTAACTATTCTGTATAAAATTGTATTATATACAGCTCCAGAGCTGTGGAGTGCTCCAAACTAAAATACGGGGTCACAAGCAGCAATTCAGAGAAGTAAAGCTTTTAAAGAGCAAGAAGATACTTATTCCTCTTTATAGGGCCACAAACGAAGTGTTTTCTTTTGTTATCCAACCAGAACATGCAAGGAAAGCACATGTTATAAAATATATTAGAGGAGAAAATGTTAGTGGTTTGAAATAAAACAACTGTCTGTGACTTTAGCCTGAAATAAACTATAAAAATTAGTTACATGCACAGGTTGCAGTAAAATCTGCATTGTAAGAATATAAAGCTGCTTAATCTCTCAAATGTCACATGACATTGATGAAGAGATGAAATAGATCTACTGAGAGAGAAAAAACAAGTGCAGTAATAAAGTTAATTTCATGAGTATAAACTAGCTGAGAATACAGTTTGTACCTAAACAAGTTTCTGTAGCCTGTTTTTTCACCCACTCATTCAAAGCCAAAGGTATTTTAAAAAAACAAAAACCAAAACTGTGTTAAGAAAGCATTTTAGTGTAATTTAGCACAATACAATAATGTTGGTAATTATAATTCTACTGGTTTTGCCACACAAGATTTCTGATTGAACATTGACTTCATTCAAAATGTAAGATTTCCCAGGCTTTCTGAGCATACTAAAACCATTCCTTCTTCTAAACATCTGGAAGCAATTTTAAAAGGATGCTGTAAGTGACATTTGGCTAGAAGTTTCTGTATTATTAAACTTCACGTGGCAATACACCCTAAATAAACAGTGCATTAAAATTTTGGAAGTTGTTTCAAGGGTTTTTGTCTCCACATCTAAAGAGCTGATAATTATCTGATTATTAGTCCAACTTTGCTAGCCCTTTATTAGACAAAATACAATACATTCAAGGGAATAAAACACAAGATAAACTATGAGATAAACTTGTACAGGATATAAATTTTGTTACATTTGCCAGTTAGTTTGCCTCTGTTCCTTGGTTACACCACCTAAAATGCAATGCCAACAAAACTGCTTATTCAACTCTATCCCACAGTTCAGCTGTTAATTCTTCAAAATAATTTATTAGTTCAAGGCAGTCATTTTTGCTGACCACAGTGGATCACTTTGCTCACACCCAAAAAGAAAGAATTATGCAAGAAAATTACACATTTCTGCATGCTACGTTATACATAGAAATGCAATCCATTTGAATATCAGACTAGATGGATTTTTTTTCTTCCCCCCCAGATATTTCAACATTTAAATAATCTTGTCATGTTTAGAGAATCTTCTCCTGCATATTCAGAATCAGAATAACCCCTTCCTTTTGCTTTGACCTAATTAGCAGGAACAATATCTGCAAATTACAAAACAGGAAATGAGGCTTTCCCCCCCCTTAATCCAGCCATTCATTTGCTAATTTTTACAGCATTTAACTGTCTTGCTCAAGTTCAAATACATTGTTCTGAATCTTAATTGCTACTCAGTTGGAGTTTAATTTTTATAGCAGTTTTTAGCTATTTTCTAAAAATACTTTAGTATTCAAAAAACATAAGTATATGTGTAAAAAAGTAATTAATGAATTTAATTAATGCAGATTACAGAAAGAGAAATTATTTTGTCTATCTGAGCATGAAGTAGTCTTGGAATAAATAGGATAGTAAAAATTATTTAATTATATCAGCAAGTACTTTTTAACCTAGAAGAATCAACAATTTGATTGAGACTGATTTCAGGCTAAATTTTAGTCAACTACAAGATTTTGAGTTACAATTTTACATTGGTACTTTAAAAATAAAAGGCAACAGCTTTTGGCATCAGACACCTTTATCATCTCATATTCATAACTTACATGAGGTGATACCTTCGGGTGAAGACATTTGCAAATAATCTGGAATAATTAAATTATTAATAATTTAATAATTATTAGATGATCAGCTGATTTCTCCTACAGATTTAAAGGGAATGGCAAAGAATTATTCTTGACTGCCTTTGTCAGCCATGAAAACAGTAAAAACTAAAATGAAGGTCCCTTTTCTCTGAGAGGTTAAATTATCAACATTCATGTTTAAAACTTTTCTTCCTAGAAATCCTATGTCATGAGGTTCCTGAACCCTATTCTTACCTTTCCCCTAATTAATTTGGCAAGGGATATCTGTCATACTAAATTTTGAATTAGATAGGAACTCCAGATTTAGATCAAATCGATATTCTGAGGTTCCTGCTAAAAAATCTTCATCAAATAAATGACTATAAACTCAGGAAATATTTTTAGGCGCTTAGAATGATTTGTGAAATCCCAGTAAGGGATAAAAAGACTTTTATTTTTGTTTCTCTTGCAAAGGATTACACAAATTAATCATCTAGAAGAATGAGGACATGAGATTAATTTGGAAGTATCAGGTATTCTGGCCTTCTGTGGATATTTTGATTTAATTTTGCTACTGTGACTCAGCCAGAATCTTTTGGCTCAGCTTCCAAGCACCTTGCTCTCCATCTCTGTATGATCTGCCTCTTTCTCCCATTCCCATGAAGGTGAAGCACTACTGATCTTGTCTCCTCCACTATGACACCAGAGGTCCTCATCCAATCCCTATGATCAGGAATTGAACACCACAGTTCATGAAAGCCATCTATGTAATCTATTCACTACTGAATGAAAATTCACATGTTCCAGTACGGTTTCCATTCATACAGTCTCCCTGCATGAAAAATGTGGGTAAAAGAGTATTCACTATTGTCCACAGAGAAATAGAAGCAAATCCTGACTCAGTGAATTCACCTTATAGATCTTTGATGTGTTCATAAGACAAGCCTTTCAAAGAGCTGCAAGGAGAGCAAGAAAATCCTTAAGAAGCAGCAATATCATAAAAATGTTGTTAGCTTTGAATTTACTTAATTATTGAGGGGATGAAGAGACATGAATGGAAGTCAGAGTTGGAAGAAAACCAGAGGAGACAGTCATACTGAAAACAGACACACATGCACTGGGGCAGTGTGCTACAGCAGAGCTTGCAAAAATGCTTCCCTGAGGATCTGTTATATCCGCACATTTATCTTTAAAAGATGTGTCTTCCATCCTCCTTACGCTGGATTTGCAAAAGCCCAGGAGCACAGCTGTCAGTGAGCACCAGTGGAGACTAATGATCAAAATGAGTTATACTCCAAAAACTTCTCCTTCTGCCAGTCTCCAAGAAACCAGAGCACCACACCACACTTTCACCTTTAACACAGCAGTTGCATCAACACACCTTAACCTGCACACACTGGAAAAAAACTTCCCATTTTTATTCTTCCTAATGCAGAGTGAACGGCTTCAGTACAGCACCAATTCTCAACACCCTATTCAGTCACCCTCAGGAGTTGACTTATGCACATTTTGCTTACATCTTCAAAAGCTGAAATCTTTTGCTTCCTTTTCCCCAGTTTACTCCTTTTTTTGTCCATTTTAGTAAGATCAGAAATGCTCACACAGCAAAGTGATTTCAGCAGCTTTGAAGCCAAATGTACCATAGCCCTTGCTCTATTTCTGGAAGACAGTACAGGGAATAAAGGAAAAAGAAGAAGAAATAGACAAAAAGGAGACTTTTCATTTACAATATTTTCTTTTAGTCTTGTAAAACGAGAAAAGACAATTGTAGTCTTCCTACAGTTTCTCATTTAGAAAGGATTTCTGTTATTAGCATAGTTTTATAAACAAGAAAAATAACAATAACCCCCCCTCCCCCCAAACTAAAAAACAGAGAGAAAATGTGAGGGGGGAAAAAATAGAGTTGCATTCAAAAGTTAGAGATTCCTGTACTTCAGCTATCTGCTGTTCCATATTAGTGTAAATAATTCCTTCCCTCCAATTCTTTTTCTACCTCCTTTTCTATGTCCGCTGCCAGCAAGGTGGCAGCTAACTCAGGCCTCAGTCAGATGACTGTTCAGGCAAAGCACCTGAACAGTGCAGCACCAAACATGCCCCAGAATGCCAGAAGAGGAACAAACATGCCACAGAGACAAAAATACTGCAAAGATGTTCATATTTTCAGCTGAGATAGCAATTGCAACTACATACAATTTCTTAAATAATTTTCAGTACATACTCACACATTCATTGTATTTGCTCAAACTATACAGCAAAAGCTTAATGAATAATTTTTCAGGGCAAATCAATCACACTCCATTTTCACCTTTTTGCTGTCCAATGTTCTTTACTAGGTCCCAAATATATTAAGCACTCTAATATTTTAAATATAAAAGTATTACCTCAATGATAAAAAAAAAGAGTATTAAAGTTCTTTAATGTTTTCCTTTCATTTCACAATCTTTTCAAATTTCCAGTTTTCCAGCTAAATCTGTACCACACAGCCTTAATATAATGTGCAACACTTGACTGCTGAGAAAGAAGAGGTTTTCCAAGATGCATATGCAACCTGGGGAATGAAACAGAATTTGGTATTGTAGCCAACTTTTCTTCAAATAATAAGCCCAAGTACTGCCTAAGTGCATATTAAACATGCATTCGCAGTATAAAAGAAGCAATTTAATTTTGTCTGTTGTTTGCCTGAAGACTGACCTGGGAGATTATGCCCAATATTCCAGGATTAGAAACTTCATTTATTGTTCTTTTTCACTGCAGAGTCAGAGTTTCTAATCCTCTTCTGATTTAGATTGGTAAAACTATTCTAGATTTCTCATCCTGTGAGGTTTAGCTTTAGCTGTCTTGTTTTCTTTTTTCCTTTTTTAGAATTTTTTTAAGGGATTGAATTTTTATTGACAGATACTTTCCTAAAATCATGTGACAGATTTCTCACAGCCTGGTTACATAAAAAATGGAAAACCTAGTAAGCAAAAGCCTCCACACAATACAGTTTCATAACAAAAAGGGAAAAAGAAGCCTTCTGCTTTAAATAAAGACAAAATAAAATATGTTTTAAGTCTATAGTTTCCAGGCAACATAAGCCTTAAAAATAACAGAATTGGTCAAGGTCTAAGAGGTAGGGCACACATTGCTATAATACTGTCAAATACATTTCCTTTTGTTTTTATTATCAGTATGACAGGTAATCTTGCATTCACTGGTTGTATAAAAGCCTATGTTTCTAAGGAGGAAAAAAGCCCCACAGAGGTTATATATTGATATCCTTATATATTTATGCTGTATATTATCATGTTTTACGTACTTTTTCATATTTTAGCTTATATTTTAGTATTTAGAGCATCAATAAAGTTAGGGATGTGTGCAAATACCAAAGAATATTGTCCTTCCTTCTCTGATGTTCTGGCTCTAGATTTCCTGGCTATGTTTGCATGGATGGTATGAACCAAACCCACACATCATCTTAAATTCAAAAGTCAAAGTAGAAAGCCTGTCTAAGCCTGAGAATTAAGAAAAAGACATATCAACACTATCTCCCACAATCTTCTATGTCTGCCTACACACAGTTCAATGTAATTTCAAAGTCAGAAATATATATTTATTAAATTACATTGAGTAATATGTTGATTGAATACATTCATAAACTATTCAAGCAACTAGAATAAAGCTATCCATTATTAATTTTACATTTGTCAGTCCTGTACTTGATTGTCACAACAAAAATTATGCTTTACTTTTGCCAAATTGTCTGAATTTCTTGGCATCTCCATTTTGCTCCTTTTTTCAATGTCTTATCTGTCATAGTACCTTTGTTTAAAGTTAAAAAATTTTCCATGTAACACTTCACTAGCTCTAAGGATAGAACCAGAATACATCAACCCCTGTGCAACTCAAGCAAGTATTTTTTTTTCCCTTATTTTAGCTTTACAATTATCACTAAAAATTGAAACAGATCCTGGGTCGTGCAAGACAGCTTTAATAAAGCGTATAACTGAGATTTCAACTCAGCCAAAAAGAAGCAACACATAACACAGAAAAAGAAAGAGCATCGCATAATGCTAACAGCTTCAAGTGTTTGAAACATCCCAAAGAGAGCTAAGGAACTTGTATGTATGTTCCCTTTTGGAAGCAAGGGCATTAGCTGCCACTGGAAGAGAATCCTGCTACTGCCCCCAGGGCCATCACAGTGCACACAGGGCAAAAGTAGCATCTCATTCAAATGGCCCCGAAAGTCTTCCAGAAATGCCCTGATGCAAAAAGCAGAGGTCTGACAAAATCTGAAAAAATGATTCTCCAAAATTAAAGGTAAAAAAGAGAAATCTCTGAATTAAGAAGTAAAAATTCACACCAGAAAGGATGTTAGTTTAAAAAAAACCCCACATCTCCTACTTGATCTATAGTTTTCCTTGACTGAACCAAGCAGCTGTATTTTAAAACAACCTATTAATTTGTGCTGACTATGAGGCATGACAACACCACCAATATCAGAGCATAATCCAGTGGTCTGTTATAAGATTTCTTGAACATACATCCTATTGCCACAAATCATACTGGAAAGCATGTGGAAATCTAATTAAAGCATACCTTCATCCTGATGAATGAAATCCTAAGGTCAGCTCAGTTCCTAATTTTGAAATTTGTGTCATAACATAAAAAGACAGAAGTAGAACGAGAATTTTACTTGGTAGCTAAAATATCAAGCTATGGTCAGGACAAAGGTCAGGGTACAGGTCTACTCTTGTGTTAATTATGTAATAAACTTTCCACAGTCTGACTGAGCCCATCAATCACAACACCAGGGGGGAGCAGGCCAATGTGACACTGCTCCTCTGGTGGCAGGGAAGTAACATGACAGATTCCCTTATCTAAAACCACCAGGACTTTTCTTCTTTGGATAAGTGATTTGCAGTGTTACAATTATGTATGGAAATGCAGATGAACACCTTCTTACCACTCTTGTGTTGCCTAGAAAGCAGCTATAAAATGTTATCAATGAAGTCTTATTGATCTTTGCTAAAACCATGCTGCATTTTGCTGTTTTTCTTTACCCTTTTGTCATAAACTCAATAGTTAATTATATCTTATAATTTCCTTCTTCAAGTTTTGTTCCAAAGACTTGCTTGCTGCTACAGTGATAAAAAATGGCTTGATTACTTGCAATAATAATATGTTACTTTCTATAAAAAGCAGGTATTATAGCTTTGCCATCACCAGAGCTTCAAAATATATTAAAATATTTGTGATAGACTGTGACAGTGCTTTCAGCATTCTTCCAGATTAGCAAGCCTGTGAAGCACTCTGTCTCCCTAACTTGAACATAAGCTCCTTGAAATTTTGCTTTCATGGTGACTAAGACTTTACACCTTTCCCCCACAGGAACATATGACATATGTTCAACAAGATAAGCTGAGACAGAATACTAAACTATTCTTTTATCCCTACCTTTTGCTATATGTCATTTATATGTGACATATATAGGAAAAAGTAAGAATACGTGTTTCAGAAGCTTTCATACAGTAACTTTCAGAAGCTGCAGGTTTTAAAATTATTTTTAAATACAAGACAATTCCTCAGTTATGATACGGCAGTGGCCCAGAGTACAAAATATCTTTCTAAAAATATCAACAAGATGCCTCCCCACCCCAACATTTAATGACATGTGTCCTTTCACCTTGATTTCTCCTCAGGTTCTAATGCAGTATCATTGCAGCTTACAGAGGTACATTTATAAACCTTCCCTAATTATACCAATTTATTATGAAGGAGAACCTATAAGTGTCTGTCTACCAAATATTTTAGGCACCATATGCATCTTTGGCAAATTTCACTGTGTTTTCCAGGTACTTAGCTTCCTCTCAGCAAGTATTTAATTCTGTCCTCTTTACGCTTTTAGTTTCTGTGGTGATTTGTGATGTGAAGGCAGCAGTCAGTGCCAGGTTCCCACAGCCTGCTGGAAAACCACAATTCTTTCTGTCTAGCTCTTTTAAAGTAAGAAGCTCATCTGATGTCTTTTTGGGCATCTATTCCTAACAGCATCTTTTGTCAGTCCAGCCTGATACACACTATTTCTTCCAAACCAATTTTGTAAAACTTTATTCCCAATGGTTTGACATTTTATTTCACATTCAATACTGTCTGGCCTATCTCTACCTTAGAAGTAAATTCGTGTGTGTGCTCAAGCAGCCAAAAGTCACAAGGCACAACTGAACTCAACCACATTAGGCAGTCTTTCAAGTGAGACACAAATAACACATTTCCATCAACCTACTTATTAGCTCCAAGGAATGCTTTAGCTTTCTTTCCTCTCCAGGACCTGTGTTCCCAAGGCCTGTTGATCTCCAACTTTGAAAAAAAAGCTTTTCTTTGTATCCATAAATAAACAACAGTTAGATGAAGAAAGAGGAGAAGTAGAAAGATAGACCTACATTCCACAAAAACTAGACATACACATCTATGTATTTGTGCAGATATGTTCTTTTAGACTTCATTTGAAGAAAACACAAACACAACTCCCTTGCTATAACTGGGCCTTTATGCTCTTTCACTGATGTAATAAAATATTTCTCTCAGCAACTTCTCAGCATAAATTACTTCATGACTCTTTGCATGACAAAATAGCACTTGGATACATAACCCCTTTTATTAAGGCAAGGTTTTGGGATTTTTCTTTTTTTTTTTCCTTTTTGGCAAACTCTCTTTTTTTCCATGACTTTTAAGAGATGTTAATATAGACAATTATTGTGATACTACAGCATAGATTTCTTTGTTACAGTGATTTTTTTTCCTTATCAGTGCAAGGAAGAGGAAAGGATAGGTGTTACTTGTTCCCTGGTACATACTATCTCTGCTTCTTCAAGGGACATCTGAGACAGATCTCAGCATCAAAAGAACTCTAGAATGAAAGGTGCCTTCTGTAATTAGTTCCACAGTAAAGTTATCTGTGTTTTCTCCTGATTCACCAGGTTCAGAGTGCTGGCATTCCTGATAACTTTTATTTGGATCTCAAGACCAAAAAATTCACACTTATACTGACAAATAAGAATGACTCAATAAATCTCATTTGATACTATGCTTTCCTGGCACTACTATATGTCAAGACATCAAAGAGATGAAATTCTCAGTATCTATGTACTTCTTCTATTCACGTTTAGCTTCTTACATATCAGGATTTATTTTACAACTTGTGATGTTTACACATACCACTGCTTCTTAGTGTTGCAAAGCCACTAACTTAATGGTTCTACTGCTGTGCAGCTACAGATGAAAGAAGTCATGGTCAGTATATATCTGAGAACAAAACAAGGTTTAACATCAGAAAACAACTCACTTCCTGGTCAGAAAGCCTAGCTATTTCCATCAGTACAAAGAAAAAATTCTGCACAGCAGCAACATGGAAATAAAAGGAGGAACAGTCATTTTTTCACTCAAGGTAGCACAGCCCACCTCGTTGTCCCTAATTTTCTTTATATGAACTGCAGTGTAGGAATGCAGGAAGCTGCTGCTGCTGCTTAGAGAAAAGTAATAGCACGATACAGCTCCTGAACCCACTTTGCTGTCTTTTGTAAAGCATTTAATGAAATGCAACTGGCCTTCTATTATCATAAGAAGAGGCAGGAATGAAGTGACACAATGTAAAGTCCTAACATCTGTCCATCACCTTCCTTTCACAGCTTCTTTCTGCTTCTGTCCCATTCCCTTTATACCAACTCACTCCATTCCCAAGATCAATTGCCTGCGTAAAAGTAAGTTTCTGGAAGCTTGCAGTCCAGCTAACTGCTATAGAATGATGTTTTTAAATGTACCTAAAAATAACCACAGCTGCAGTCACCCACACCTACACATATATGGTTCATCACTGCTACTCCTTATGTAAGCTGAAATTTTGGCAGAAGTAGTTCATAAGGAATACACTTGGCCATATCCTGAGCTTGATTGAAACACTAAATAAACAAAATATCCTGGGTAATTAGTATTTCTGTCATTTTTTATCACCGTGATTCACATTAAAACTTAGTCATATACAGTCAGCCTAAAATATCCCTAGAGCTGCTTTTCAAATCCAAGTTTGTTTTTCCTTAGACAGAACAGCACAGGGGAAAAAAAAGCCTGTTTCAAGAAATATATTTTTTTCTGGAAATGAATCCTATGCACATTTGGTTTTTTATTTTTTTTAATAGACCAACCATGCCCCCAGCTATTTAAAAATACATGCATATTAAAAAAGAATAATAAAACACAATTAGATCCAAGAAATAAAATCAAACTTGAACTCCACATAATTATTCCCACTGTAATAATCCACTGCTCATTTCACAGAAATGAAGTCACTGAAGCACACAATATCCTTTAATGGTCAGTTCCAGAAAGATGCCTAGTGTGACTGATATTTTAGTGGTACTGTCTCAGGACCAAGTAGAGATGCATAGACCTCAGCTATAAATTGTCCCATTTCCTTTCCATATTTGCACCCCAAAAAAGACTATCAGCCAACCAAAACCACACATTCCTACTCCAGACATGTCAGGCTGCCAGTCATACCTCAGAATGTGGTTGCCCAATAGATAGAGCCACTCAATCCCATGACCAAAACCTGCAACTCCCAGTGAAGTTCTAGATAAAGATCAAAGTATTAATCATGAGATCCCATCAAGACAAGCCTCTGGCAGCACTGAATTCCAGTGAAATTACTCATGTTGCTCCAAATTCCATATTGCAGTGCTGGCACAGTAACATTTAAGTAACTTTATCAGCACTCAGCAGTCTTTCAACAACATATTGCAGTCCACTTTCAAACACATTTTAGTACTGTTGAAGTGCAGTATTGGAATAATCCCCTGCCCCAAGTTTTGTGTACACTAGGCAAAAGGAGGAGGATCTTTCCCTTCAGATGCTTGCTAGCAACACTCGGTGCAGCATGTGATCACACACCACATGTGGAGTTGCTGTTGGGCAGCTCCCTTAGTTACAGGAAGTTACATCCCATCAGATAAAAGAATCAGTTGTATTACTGCTGACAAACATCAGCAGCAAAACAGCAAACCATAAGTAATCTTAAATAACAGCTGCATGAGAATCAGCCTACTCAAGATGCCAGCAGATACAAATCCATATTGTGTGCAGCATCACATGAATCAGAAAGAAAAAGAGGCCTTTAAAAAGCGTTTAAAAAGATCTACTTTATGTCCCAGAAATAAACTTTGATCCAAAGTTCTCAAGTTTTCACATAGCCTGTAGACACTACACTGCAATTGCAAGCAGGAAGATGGCATTAGCACAGTACAAAAGTGAAATAAAGTGGCAGAAATCAGAAAGCAGACATGAGTACACAAGCACAGCACTGGCTTCAGGTTTTGTTTTATGGTAACCAGGACTTTTTGTTTGCCTCCTCTTTACAGATAGAGCAGAAAAAAATATAGATCCCTGAATAAAAATTTAAAGATAAATTAACTGTTTGAAAGAGCTTCATGCAGCAAGTGTGTTACAATGAGCCAACAGAGATTAGGAAGGGCATGGGTTTGTCTGGGTCAAGTTTAATTACCATCTGGGGCAGCTGATGGGACTCATTTAATTAATGTAAAAGACACCCTTATTAGCTTCTCTGCAATCACTGCACCTCAAATTAATTCAAGAATGAAATGCTTTTTACTAAATCTGTCTATTGGAACTTTAATTTCAGTTATGTTAATGTTTGGAAACATCAGTTTCATTTTCCCACCAAGATACTCACTTCACATTTACTGCCACACACCAAAGTGAGAGAACCAAGCCTTGTTGAGCTCTTGTTCTCCTGGGACCATGATATAAAAATCATGGCTCCACTGTACTTTGGGTAATCTAGAACTTGTAATTACTGTCACTACAAATTCAAATGCAGCTGTCCACATATAAAATTAAACGGATACAATGCCTGAATTACAAAATGCCCATAAATTTGTCTATATCACTTTCCTAAGAAATGCATCAAATTCAAAACACCGTACTTTCCTTATATAAGGCAAAAATACAATATGCAAAGTCTTTGCCATTCCATTCCTTGGCTTCTATCTACATTTTACATTAAAGCAGTCTTAAAGAGCTCATATGGCTCACTGTGAAAACCAAATGGGACACAGCCAAACCACAGCATGGTACAAAAGTAGGCCAATCATCTGCATAGAACCTGCTGTCATTGAAATCGATGATAAAGTGTTGTGGAATATTTTACTTGATTCCAGTTAGAAATGCAGAGCAACACTGCAGTCACTGCACAGCAAAATGGGATTTAATGCTGTGGGCAAGAAGCTTTGTTATTGGCTTTGCTTTGTTTTGGGGTTTTTTTAAGCTAGAAACGTACCACTATGAAGAATGTTACTTCTAAAAGCCTGATGCTAATCCCCAAATCAGTGTATCTCATGCATGCCAGTAAAACACATTTTTTTCACAAGTAGTATCAAATTACAAGGAAATTATTTCTGAAGTCATTGCTACGCAGAATGATTTATTTAAAGAGGCTTTTCTGCTCTTACAATGGCAGTTTACAGAAATAGTAATATGAAGTTTAATTTCCCTTTTTTACGTACACCAGTTGTTATTTTTAAATTCTTGATAAATTTTAGCTTGTAAACACATTTTTTAAAACTATGAAGGCCAAGCAGAGATGAGTCATTTCCAGTTCCCTCACTTTAAGCTTTTCTGCATGAACTGAAAGATATAATTGTCCTCTGCCCGTAAAGACAGCTGGTATGTACATGCAAATGAGGGTCACTGTAATTTCCATAAGAGATAGAACTACTGTTGCATTGGACACTGGTCCCTTCACAATAACAGTCTAAAGCATTGGTGGGAAAAAAACCAAAACAAAAATTATTAGTCAGTAAATCAAAACCTTGTGAAGAAATGTGAAAAAGTCTGTTTCCCAGAAAACAAAGAATATCTACAAAGAAATACCCTGTTCTTGAAGTTTGCCATATAAAATTTATTCCCATCATAGCACCACCATAAAATTACTGATGTGGCAATTAAAAAATTACTGAGTTGTTTATAAGCTGTCAAATATTGATAGCTAAAAAAAATTACCACTGTGCTTTTAATATGCTATAAATCTGAAAGTAGTGAACACCTCAAACTGGAAAAGTTTAGGTAGCATTTTTGAAATTAGGTCTAAGAGACTCATGAAAGAGATTTAAAACAACAATAAAAAAAAACAGTTCACAGAGGGCTAGTCTCATAGGAAACTGGATTTTTTCTGTGTTAAAATTTTGAATTCTAATTTTCTAGACTGAAATTGGGGATTTTTGTTCAGGGCTACTGAAGAATGAAAGCATTGTGATTTGAATACAGAAAATAATTTTAGTTATTTACTTCCTAAATCATAGGTTTTTGTTTACTTTTCATAAAACCACATAAAATATCTCACTCCATCTTTTGCAAAGAGCTTGTGCACATATATTATTGCTGTGCTTGAAAGAAGTGACTTCATTCAAAAGAAAACTGATTTTATCTAATAGCATGTGCTCTTAGGGTACATTCACTTAGTTCTACAGGTTCCTAAAGTAAAAAATATATGGAATACGTTGCTGAGTTTTCTTTGTATGCACACCTCCTATGCAGCAGAAGTGTTCCTATTTATGAATATATTACCTTTAGAAAGATCCTTCAGGTTGGAGGAAGAGGAACGGAAAAAACCTCAGAGTGAAGGAAAATCTAAACATCTACTCACACTACTTCGTGAACTTTCTATTCCCCTGTCTTTGTGACAGGATGCAAGCTGCCTAAGAGGCAAGGTGAAGAATACTTTACTGAATGAGTCACCTTATGTAGCCTAAGCAGCAGCCTGTCACAGCTACCAAATTGTACAACCCTCAATTTCCATTCTCCTCCCCTGTTTTTGCTGACTTTCAATGCATTAACATGTCTTTCTTCTCCTCTTTCCCCCTTCTGAAGAGGAAATTGGCTCCTTTCTGAAGTGCTGTCCATCTGTGCTTGCATGGCTTTTCCTTTTTGTACTAGGCAAATCCTCATCACTGCCTCAGTCTAACACCAGGTGCAGGTCTCATAAGTTTATAGTACACCAGAACAGCACCTAGCACAAGAAAACCACAAACAGGATCCTGACTACAGAAAGCTTTGCATTCGAAGGATCTGTTTATGCAGAGAGCTGGTCGGTCTACAACAGGGCAGCTTTTAGCATTTTTCAACAAGAATTATTTGAGGCATTCAGCCTTTTCCTACAGGATGTAGACAAAGGAGACAAGCAGAAAGAAAAACTTCAAAGAGTTATGCACTTCCTTTACTGGCAGTACTGCCAGACTGATGAAATGTGACTGTGCTTGTGAGACCAGGCCTTGGATTTTAAAGTTGTAAGCACATGTAGAGATGATAATGCATACAAAGTATTGCATGCAATGAATTAAAGTATTTTAAAGATATTTTCAAAGGTGTCATGGCAAAAAAAAAAAAAAACCAAAAAACCCCCAAACAACTCTTAATATATCTTATATCACTCACCTGAAAAGACATTGGGAAATGTCTCTGTAGAAGCCTGGACCCCTGAGGACTTTCTTGAATGAGTCAAAGGCACTCTTTCTGTTTGAAATTTCTCTCTAAACCCCTTGTGCTCCAAATAGTCTGCAGAGCTCACCTTCTCTGTTATCTCACTTTTGTGATTAGACACCTCTTCTGTCCAGTCTGCAGAACGGCTGAACAAACCTGCCAAACTAGCAGACCTCTTCTTCCTGATCGAGACTTTTTCCTTTTTGTGGAAGGACTCCTGCTTCCTGGTGAAAAGCGGGCTCTGGGATGGGGAGGGAGAAGGTGAATGGTTGGGAGAACTCAGTTGCCTAGTTGTGGTTTTGATGTAACAGGGATTAATTAGATAGGGCTTAAAACACCGGGAACCAAGCATCGGACTGTCTGCTGTTCCTTCAGAAGACAAACTGCCATTTTTCATTTCTGTGGATAAACCATTACGCAGCTCCTCTTGACTGGCAGACGGAGTGCCTTTCCCTCCCTGAGTCTCAGCAGCATGATCACGGCCTGCATCTGAAACATCACCCTCTGTTACTGAAGCCTGAAAATCAACAGCCTGCACTTCAGCAATTTTAGCCTCAGCATCTGCCACTGAGGCTGGGAAAGGTTGTGTGGAGCTGTGTGTCTGAGAGCCGTTTTCTACTGCAGTTCTACCCAAACCATCTTGTAGTTCACTGGCTACAGCATCCGCTCCAGCAACGAGCTGTTCCTCAGTCAATAGCTGACGTTCTTGTGTTTCAAACGAGCCGTTACCAGGAGAGCCTGTGCCATTCACCACTTCTTTCGGTTCACATTCAACTGCACAGGAGACGGGAGTGTTTTCCACAGTTTCCGAAACCGCTGGAAAAGCCCCCTCAGTGTCTGGGCTCCTCTCTTTGTCAGTGGTAGTTAGTGAAAAAAAGCGTTCGAAATCTAAGGGGGTTGCTTGAGAATTAGCCATGTGTCGGCCCATTGTTTTGGTGACAAGGTCCTCAGTTCCAGCGTTAATTGCCCCCTGCTGCTGCTGCTGCAGTCTAATAGCTTGCTGGATATCAGAAAGCAAATCCTCTTGTTCTGCGGCTGAATGGAAACTGTATATATCTGTATCAGAGCCAGAGCTGGTCCTTTGTCCATCCTGTGTCTCTGCAGCAGCTGGAACAGTTTCATTTCTGATTTCAAAATGTTCAACATCTGTATCTGAGAGACCCCCTTCATCTGCAGAGATGCTTATATCGGGAGTTTTGGTTATAATTGAATGAGTACTGTCCAGCTCCCCAGGCTGCAAGGCCCGGCTTTCCAAAACATCCTCCCGTGAACTGCTATTCCCATCTTTAGCCTTGGACAGATTTTTTCTGATCCTCAGATTTGAAAACACAGAGGGCTTGGAGTCCGACTTACCCTTCTTCTTACCCGATTCGCTCCCTTTTACATGCTTCCCCAGTCCCCTTCTGCCTCCCGATACCTTCTTTGTGCCGTCCGTATCCTTGGGCCCAGAGGCATCTTCTCCTCCTTCTTGCACATCACCTGCGTTTTTCTTTAGCTTCCCATCTTGATTCCCCATGATTTTTCTCAGTGCAACACCTCTGACAATCAAGCCATCCTCCCGGGTTTCATTCCTTTGGCCTGCTGGCGAGATCCCCTCTAGCGATCCAGGCTTGTTTTCAAGCGGTGGTGATGCAAGTGAAGCAAATGCTTGCTGTGCCTCTCTCCCATCTGCTAGAGCTGCCTTTTTGCATAATGTGCTGCTTGCACTGGGCTCCGCTGGGACATGCTCAGTACAGCACTGAGAGCTGCAGACAGCTCCTTCCAATGGCTGCTGCTCCTGGAGCTGCCTGCTGGCCGGGTTTCTGCTGCACTCGTGCTGCTTTAGGAAGGATTCTGTGAAAAGCGTTTCCTTTATAAAAGTCACCTTTTTTTCCACCGTTTTTATTGCCTGCATTGCAAGCTCAGCTTGTCACCAAATCATTTATAATTTCAGTACTTCAAACTCCTGAAGGAAAAAAGGATAAAAAAAAAGTTAAAGCGAGGTACTTTAGTTACTCTGCAACGGCTCTGCAATTACCTAAACAAATAAACTAACAAATTTGGAAAAAGAGATATTATGATTATTTAATAGTTTATAAGGTGCTTAAGCATATGCTGCTTTGACAGATTACACAATAGCTCTGGTGATTTATGTGCTTGCTTTTTAAAGGCCACCAAAACAATACATAATTTTAAAAGAATCCTCCTTTTAAAGTAGATAAAATGAAGATAATAACCAGAAAGTTCTTTCCACAGTTTAAAAGAGTTGCACTTAAAATTCAGTGCATTGTGATAATTATGCTATAAAAAGCCTCCCACAATTTGTATTCTGAGAAGGTAGATATACTATTATTCCCAGGAGAATCAACTCATCAATATTAAAACACATCACCATTGTCTTCCCTGATAAGAACATCTGGCATGAAACAGATAAAACAAACAAGAAAAATAGCAGTATTCAAATGCTACTAAGGAAAAAGATACAGTAAAATATTCCTCTATTTCACCCTACATATTTAATAATTGAATTAGATGCTGGTACTTCCTTACTACCTTGGAAGATTGTGTAAAAGTTTTAATCAGTTGCTGCTTCTTCTTCATTTTGCTTTAGATGTATAAGCTTCACTATTTCATAAATACATTTCCTGAACTTCTCGACAGATATTTTCTTCCACTTTTAAAATTTAGGATTAAAATAACTGGAATAGAAACCAAAGGACTTAAGAATGCCAAATTGCCAAGCTGGATCAGTTCAGCTGTCCAATGCCTTGGTTCAACACCAAACAAGTAGTAATTAGATTTCCTGTTTATATTTTACCATCTCTAAACTGCTCAGGTTCAGTTTCTGTGAAAGACTTCATGTATTCCTCATGGCTATGAGCTTCCTCACTTGCAATTTCCCTTTCATCAGGGATTGCTTAAACCAGTACATCATTCCAGGTAAACACATTCTACCAGTTTATCTAACTTTCACTTTTGATGTAATTCCTACCACAGATTTCACTTCTTTCCTCTGCCTTAATAGACATTAAAGAAGTATCATTCACATTTTAAAAACTATACAGATATATTCTCCCTCTCCCTGCCTCTTTCCTCCAAGACACACACTACTTTTTTTTCCCAAATATTTTTAATACCTTTACAAACTTAGGCTCTGGTTATGTAAAGAGCAAATAATTGCTCTTTATTTGGTTTGCAAACAATAACACTGTTAATAACACATACAAATCAATTATTTTGAACTATCATCATTTCTTCCTTGTGCTTCTTGGTCACTTACTCCTCCGATGTAAGCCCTGTCCTGAGGGGCCTGTGGTTCAGGCATGAGAAACCTCTTGTGTACAATAACTTGAGTGTTTTATGTGGATCAGATGACTTTGTATACTCAGTGGGATGACTTGGTTCTTTTTAAAATTATTTTTCCTTATCTAACCAAGTCGAGCATCTATTTTTTACACTTTTAACACTTAACAACTATAAATATACTAACAAGAACAAGTATTGCAAAGCCTGCAAGAGCATGTTACGTGATTTGACTTTTTTACTCCATTCCTGTTTTTGCTTTCTGTTATCCTACTTAGTTTCTATTTTGTTGCAGTATTTTACCTCTTACATCATTATTATGTACTTGCAAAAGGTTTTAAAAAGTACATATAATTTCAGTCCAACTGAAGAAACACAGTAAGAATTAAAGCACAGTTTGAGAGAATCATTGTAGTAGAATAATACCTTGATGGGTATTTTAACTGACTAGAACTGACAAGGATCTAAGCCTTGATTACAACTGGAGTACTTGTATCTTCCAACCTCACTTAAAAACTCTTTCCCCACTAAAATCTGCCAGAAATTAACATAATGCAGGAGTAATATAAAGATACAATGGACCAAATGTGTAAGGGAACTGGAGAATTAGTGTAATGTTTTGAAATACTCCCTTTCCTTCCTTCTCTGTAAACGTGCCTGGCAGATCCTATATACATCCATCACAACTAATGATAATTCACCATCAGTGATTACTCTGCAAATTGGGTTGCAAAACCAAGTCACCAAAATAGGCTTATAAAAGAGTCAAGTTAAAGACCAGTCTTCATTTTTTAGTTAGATACCAGAAGCTTATAATAGTTTTAATCATGTAGGTGCATTATTTCCTAAAAGTTTTCATACAGCACATCCTGATGAGTTAGTTCTTAAAAGAAAAAAACCCACATAATGTATAGCCATAGATATCTTCAAAATTTAAATATATTACAATAAAAACCCAAATGTTAATACTTTAGGGTCTGTTTATTCTCAGTCAGTATTTTAGGTTCTAGAGGAAAACATTTTATTGAAGTCAACAAGAAACCAGAACATTTTGACATCAATGTAAGCTACGTTTTAAAAGCTAACATGGTATTTTACACCAAAAAAAGAGAGACTTTCAACAGACACTAAATGGAGAAAAGGATTTAGGTGTTCAAGAACAATATTTCATTTTAAAGAGTTATAATAACTCATTCTGAGTTATGATAACTTATTCTTAGCTTTCTATAAATTGTCAACAAACTACTGAGGCTAGTCAGGGAGCCTACCTGCATGGCTCATTCCACATTTGCCAGTGTTCAACCAAAAACACTGAGGGGTGAGACTATAAGCATAGACCTGAGATCCTCCTCATCTCTCCTCCTAAGCTCAGGAGGTGCAAACAGCAACACACAGAGAACGAAACATACAACTCCAGACACATTGTCCCTGTGCTCCAGAGACCTCCACGTTAACACATTCCTGTTGAAAACACAAAACCCTGTTAAAGGACTGCGATTATTTGCAAGATAGTTACCATTTCCTGCAGCCTCGCTGGAAGGGTGAGCAGCTCCCCCAGCACTGCCTGCCTACCCCTTTTTTCAGCTGGGAGGGGAAGGGCAGCCCTGACTGCCCACACCTGGGTTCAGGGATCAGCCTCCTGGAGCACAGCCAAGGCAGAGTGCTGCCCTCCCATCAGGTCAGCAGTTTTCCCTCCAATTCCTTATAAAAAGGCTGGATGACCAGTTGGCATCCTGCTAGTTTGGACCTATGGCAAATATGGGCTGCCTGCAAGAAAAGAGGAGTGCCTAGAGGAGCCTGCTCAGTGGAGACACAGCTCTCTTGGGGTGGATGAGTTTTCACCATGCTTTACTGACTGTGGTATTTCATTCTGCTCTCAACAGCAACTGTTGAACAAGTTCCAGTAGAGAGAAGACAACACCCTGTTACTCCCTCAAGCTGTGCCTGCTGGAGTCCAAGCCTTTGGGCAGGATTAGGGTTCACCCACAGGACCCCAGGAAAGGGTTTAATCCACAGGAGTGCTGGCAAGACACAAAGAACCCAAAGCAGGATCCCAGCAGTGATGCTGCACCATCACTACTGTGGAGGACGAAGAATGAACTGTGCCATGTGTCCCCATAGCATCCTGCACAGTGACTGGGGCCAGGCTCTGTGCTCACAGACAGCTCTTCCAGGAGCCCAAAGTGCCTGGTCAGGCTACATACATGTGCACACATGGCCTCTGTGCCCTGCCACTTCCCTGCTGGGAGACTCAGGGGAGATGAGGCTGCTGCGGCCCTGGGCAGGTGCTCTCCTGGATGTAAGACAACATGGCAGGCGACGGTAGAGGCTGACTAGAGGGGGCTGAATCTCAGTCTCCGAGGACTCAGGCTCCACACAGAGGTGGGCTGAGGCTGGAGCAGCAGCAATGTGAGAGCCTCAGCGCTGTACTGCAGACCCTGGGAGCTGGGCTCTGCTCCCCCACGCTGTGTGCTCTCCAGCCTCCTCTCACACCACTCCCAGAGAAGACATGGCTGTAGGGGATCCTCAGGTCTGCCATACACAGAGATTAATTTTAATGAGCGGCTCAATATGCGTGGGTGTGATTTGGAGTTAAAGGCACCTAGAGTAACAGGAAGGTTTTAAAGTACTCTGGTGTCACATTACTGACTGGGATATGGTAATGTAGGGCGTGTGAAGAGAGACTTCTTTAAGCAGACCAAAACATTCCACCCATCTATGTTACTAAAGCTTGAATTTTCATACTCATTCAGCTCAGTGCTGGAACTTGGTCCCAGTTCCTGCTGTCCTGTGGCAGCAAGAAGCCTTCCCCGGCTGCTGTTCTGAGTGTGATGTAAAATTTGTCTTCCCAGAAGGCATCAGCTACCATTAAATATTCCCCTGCATTACAAAAGTCATACTCCATGCAGTTTTTTCCTGCCCCCACGCTCCCATCTCTTTCAGCTATAGGGACTTGACAAAACCTTTTAGGACTAGACAAACTCTGGGTGTGACTGGCAAGGGACAAGTCAGGAGATCAGACAATATAAAGTGAATTAAGAGACCATAGTGGCCAGGATTAAAGCTAGTCCTGCCCTTGCTTCATTTAATTTCTGGTGGATATGAGATTCTGCTCTTTCTTTTATTACTTGTTTAAGCAGTATGAAACCATGCCTTATGCATTGTATTTATATTACGTAGAGGTGATCCACCTACTGGGAAACCTAGTCTACCTACTGAAAAGGCTTCCTTTAGGAAGGTTCAAGGAGCTTGAACTTAGCAAGCCATGATCCTGGGTGAGATTTGACTTGCTTGGGAACTTTTATTTAGTGCATGAAAAATACTGACTAGGATTTTCAAATGCCTGCTACATAGTGCTGAACTTTCTCATAATTTCTATCTAGTGAGAAATATCACTTAAAATTAATGTATCTGAAGAAGAAGTGTCTCCAGCAATACAAAGTTTGCCAGCTACATGCTGCAGAAGGGCATTGGCTAGGAGCCAACATCTCTCTGAAGCATTTAACCCTAAATGCAATAATACATTTATGCATTATTTGAATTGTGAAACAGAGCATTTTTTGTTTAGAAATATCATCAGCTCGACATAGCAAAACTCATACACATTCCAATGAGTCCTTTTATTATTTTCCCTTTGCATTTCCATATTCTTACTGCTTCTTTATTGTAAAATATACATTTCATCATAAAAACTTTACAGAACCTATCATAATTGTACGGGAAGAGTTGGTTGAACAGCTGCACTCAGACCCCTGCCAGCATTCCGGAGATTTATGCATTGCATTTCAGGGTTAGGTCACAGAAGCAGGCTCCAAAAGTCCAAGCCTTTGCAAATACTACAGCCAGAGACTCCTGTATTTGGAGCACAGTGTACTACACTGCTACTGTATCCAAACCCAAGCAATGAGGAACTCTGAAAATCTGGTTTATTTGCTATTACAGACTGAAAAGTGAGGTATATTGTGGCATAGCTCCCCCTATTCCTTGCACAAGGTTTATTTCAAAGAAATTGTATCTTGAATGCAGATTGCCAGCACTTGTTTACTAGTATATGCTGAATGAATTCAATTCAACACAGTTTTTAGACTATACCAAGAAAAAAATTATTAGCAAAATATTAGATGACCAGACTGTTAAGTAAAGAAAAAACAGTTTCTACCACTTAAGCAACTGTAAAGTACAATCAAAAAATTGGAGTAACTGTCTAAGTTATAATTTTATTTTCTAAGGAATGAAATTTAAGCAATCAGGTTATTTCTTCAGACCTCATAATAGCTTTTGAACACAGTAGGAAACATCAACCAAACTCTTAAGATGGAAATCATTAAACCCCTGTAAAATTCACACATGTGCACAATCACTATTTTTGTAGAGGGGGGAAAGATAAGCAGAACTGACTGTGACAGTCACTCAAAAGGGATAAACGTAGTTTAGAACTACCCTCCACAAGCAAGCATTTCATAGGAAAAAATGAGAGTGGACAAGATTTATTGTACTAGAGGACAGAGAAAGGAACAAAGAACATAAAACTGTAGGAAACTGGGCCTCCTCATTTTCATTCCTTAGAAAAGAACATATTCTGTTAAATCAAGCGGAAAATTATATATTGTCTTGTTGGTTTTCTTGGACAACTCCCAGAGTACTTAATGACAGGTTTGAAAAATGTAGACTTTGATCGTATCAGTGAACCTTTTTGCCTGCAGAAAGCCCAAAACCCCATGAAACAATGGCACATTTTTGAGCTTACTCCTTTTCTGCAGGAGACAGGGGATTAACTAAAGTATTTAGTGCTCCAATTTTATCTTTTCTACTCGAGAAATCATCTACTAGTCTGAGGGAAAAAATTACAAAGATCAGTTATTCCTGAGATTCCTTTTAAAGTTTTTGAAAATTTCAACCTATTACTTTGATTGTTTTCAAAAATATGTGAAGAGAAGAAATAATATTAATTTTTTACCCTCTTATTTTAGGCCTCAGTTATTGTTCTGTTGCATACACACGTGTGGATGTGTAAAATTTGGGTCGAATCGAAAAAAGAGAGCATTTTATCATCTTTCATTTCTTGTTGAAACACCAACCATTCTCCTGTCAATTGCCATTATGTTCTCCATAGAGGGAACAACCCTGGGGCAAACTCTGTAAAACACTTGGACAAGTTTACAAAATGTGATACTTTTTTATTTTGTACTAATTTGTTGCATTGTTTCAAATAATTTTGGCAATTAGAAAGCAGGACAATGGACATCAGCTGGTCTACAAGTCTACCTACACACAGCTTGCTAACACACAAGCAGTCCTGGCTGCCTCACCAGGCTGAACTAGCTGTGACAGGAATTACCTGCACTGACACAGCTGCAGCTTGCAAAGTGGGCTCAATCCATAATTATTGTTTTATGTCCTCAGCTAGACCTTAGCATGAGGGACCTAAAGCCTAGTTAGCACAGTGAATTCCTACTGGTTTGGTTAAAATGGCTTTCCTTTTGTCAGCTGAATGGTTATCATAAGCTGAGTTCAAGTCCTGATTGTCAATAATGATTGAACAGCTGACAAACTATTGAACTACTGTAAGGGCAAAATAACGTGGTCTAGATAAATACCCAGATGCCTAGATAAAAGTAATGATATTCAAATAGGATGATGATGTTTTTATATCAAAAAGTAGTGTGATATGCTTAGAAACCACCACTGAACTACAGCTTTTATAGGGCTAAATATGTAGAGCAATTACTGTGATCCAGTTAGGGGACTGAATGTTCATTCCGCGACCAATAGAAAGATAAATTTTTCCAGATCGCTGTTCTGCTTACTACACCCATTCCCAATCCTTCATAGTCTTATGCCTTCTTTCTCAAATTCAACATCTTCATCTGACCAAGTATCCAATATCAACTGTCTTACTGAAATTTTTGTCCTGAGAACTCTCCTTTTGACTTATTCTCCACCACTGCTGTATACAAGAATTTATTGTTTGATGTCTCTTCTTATTTCCTGATTTATCCAAGGTCATCCACAGACCAAGAATATCCTCAATATGATGGGTGACCTGCTTCTAGATACAAAATGGCACCTCTTTTTCTATATTGGTTTGTCTTCATTAATTCCTTTTTCTGAAGTTGGTAGTTTCAAACGCTTACATTCATCTGCTGGTTTCTACTGCACCTCCCTTGCGGTGCCATTTCTCCCTTCTGATAACTAACCCCATTCTCCCCATTCTCTTCTATGCATGATAACTGTCCTGTCCTTAAATAGTGTATCATCACTAATTTTTTTTATCTTTTAATCCAAAATCTTGTTAACGGTACCTAGAGGCACATCTGGGCTATGATGGAAGGAGTTACTCCCAACTCCTTATAGATAGTCAGTAATGAAGGGAAACTTGTAGGACTAAACATCACTTTCTTTCATTTATTACTGTGGATAAGAAACACAATGAAATTATCTCCATGGTTTACAGTTCAGACATTTTAATTGTTTTTAATTTCCCCTTCCATATCTTGGTTTTTGGATAACATTAGTGAATGTTAATGCCCATGTCTTTCAAATATTGCCAAATCATGACTGACAATGTAAAGGGTGTTCTGTATTCATCATAAGATTAAATGATAATTTTTATACTATCTACTTTAACATTTTGCAACAGATTAATTTCCCCTTTGTGAAAATCTTGAGTTGGATTCCAGTCTTCTACAGTGTCACAGTCCAAACAGAACTGGACAGAAGGAGAAAGGAAATAATTAAATATTTGCCTCCCTATCTTTTTAAAGAGAATTTATGCTGTGGAATCATGTTGAAANTTACTTAGAAAGTAGAGTTCTTCCCAACATCCAAGCTGGTGAGTTTCACACATTAAATGACATGACATTTCCATTTCATTTATATTCAGGAAAGGTGTTCAAGTAACAAAAGTTAAACACTCAGCAACAGTCCTAAATTAAACTTAAAGATACTTTGTGTCCGTAGAATTGTGAACTGTCCATATTGAGCAGCTCATATTTTGGTATGTGTTTACAATAAGAAGGATAAATGATGCCCTAAGAGGTCTTTCAATTTTTTAAAAATAATGTACACAACCCGGGGAAAAAANGAAAGCAGGACAATGGACATCAGCTGGTCTACAAGTCTACCTACACACAGCTTGCTAACACACAAGCAGTCCTGGCTGCCTCACCAGGCTGAACTAGCTGTGACAGGAATTACCTGCACTGACACAGCTGCAGCTTGCAAAGTGGGCTCAATCCATAATTATTGTTTTATGTCCTCAGCTAGACCTTAGCATGAGGGACCTAAAGCCTAGTTAGCACAGTGAATTCCTACTGGTTTGGTTAAAATGGCTTTCCTTTTGTCAGCTGAATGGTTATCATAAGCTGAGTTCAAGTCCTGATTGTCAATAATGATTGAACAGCTGACAAACTATTTAACTACTGTAAGGGCGAAATAACGTGGTCCAGATAAATACCCAGATGCCTAGATAAAAGTAATGATATTCAAATAGGATGATGATGTTTTTATATCAAAAAGTAGTGTGATATGCTTAGAAACCACCACTGAACTACAGCTTTTATAGGGCTAAATATGTAGAGCAATTACTGTGATCCAGTTAGGGGACTGAATGTTCATTCCGCGACCAATAGAAAGATAAATTTTTCCAGATCGCTGTTCTGCTTACTACACCCATTCCCAATCCTTCATAGTCTTATGCCTTCTTTCTCAAATTCAACATCTTCATCTGACCAAGTATCCAATATCAACTGTCTTACTGAAATTTTTGTCCTGAGAACTCTCCTTTTGACTTATTCTCCACCACTGCTGTATACAAGAATTTATTGTTTGATGTCTCTTCTTATTTCCTGATTTATCCAAGGTCATCCACAGACCAAGAATATCCTCAATATGATGGGTGACCTGCTTCTAGATACAAAATGGCACCTCTTTTTCTATATTGGTTTATCTTCATTAATTCCTTTTTCTGAAGTTGGTAGTTTCAAACGCTTACATTCATTTGCTGGTTTCTACTGCACCTCCCTTGCGGTGCCATTTCTCCCTTCTGATAACTAACCCCATTCTCCCCATTCTCTTCTATGCATGATAACTGTCCTGTCCTTAAATAGTGTATCATCACTAATTTTTTTTATCTTTTAATCCAAAATCTTGTTAACTGTACCTAGAGGCACATCTGGGCTATGATGGAAGGAGTTACTCCCAACTCCTTATAGATAGTCAGTAATGAAGGGAAACTTGTAGGACTAAACATCACTTTCTTTCATTTATTACTGTGGATAAGAAACACAATGAAATTATCTCCCTGGTTTACAGTTCAGACATTTTAATTGTTTTTAATTTCCCCTTCCATATCTTGGTTTTTGGATAACATTAGTGAATGTTAATGCCCATGTCTTTCAAATATTGCCAAATCATGACTGACAATGTAAAGGGTGTTCTGTATTCATCATCTATTTTATCCATAATTTTTATACTATCTACTTTAACATTTTGCAACAGATTAATTTCCCTTTGTGAAAATATTGAGTTGGATTTGTCTTCTACAGTGTCACAGTCCAAACAGAACTGGTCAGAAGGAGAAAGGAAATAATTAAATATTTGCCTCCCTATCTTTTTAAAGAGAATTTATGCTGTGGAAGCATGTAGAAAAGAGATTAAGGAAAATTATATTTATTTACTAAAAAATTAAGTTCTAACAGAGAATTGTAAAGAGCGTAGGGAGTTATAAATCAGAGAATGCTTGCTTGCTCAAGGACTTAATTTCTCCTAAAACATGGGAAGTAGTCACAAGGCCAAGCCTATCAGCATTCAGGAAGTGTTTGATCAATGCTCTCAGGCACATGGTATGATTCTTGGGGTGTTCTTCTTAGGGCCAGGAGTTGGACTCAATGATCCTGATGGGCCCCTTCCAACTAAGCAAATTCTATGATTCTATGAAAATGTTGCAGCCTATTGTGCTTTTGGAAATTGGTTATAGAACTTGAAGTCATACCTAGGCATTATGCAACAATTGGCAAGAAAAATTTCAAGCAAATGTTTTACTATGATCAGCCCCAACCTTGCCAATGTCATCATACTAAGAGCTTACATAAAAACACTCAGCAACAGTCCTAAATGAAACTTAAAGATACTTTGTGTCTGTAGAATTGTGAGCTGTCCATATAGAGCAGCTCATATTTTTGTATGTGTTTACAATAAGAAGGATAAATGATGCCCTAAGAGGTCTTTCAGTTTTTTAAAAATAATGTACACAACCCGGGGAAAAAAAAGATTAAATGTTCAATTAACAAAAACTCTGATGGGCTTCTCTGAGCCAGCTCACCTAGGGTGTTATTACAGGAGGTGTTTGCTTTACTAAAGTAGTGTCAGGCTACCTTTGCATAGGATAAAGAAAGAGAAAGCCTCATAAGGGGACTCAAGACTTTTAAATAGGGTATTCCCATTATCACCTGGCACTTCAGTTGCTTCTGTGCCAGAAATCTTCCCAATATCCACAGATACTGAAATAATTCAGGATATATTACCTGAAAAAGTAAAAAACAGGATTTGGACTGGAGTTACATCTGGTTCAACATCAAGCTTGTAGCAGTTGGCAGTCTGACAGACTACAGACAATAATGTAGGAAACACTCTAAGTGTAAGCAATGGGAAATTTAATTCCCCAAGTCTGTCATTCAGGTTAATGGATGTCCTTAGATAAGGGGGTTGGTTTGTTTGTTTTAATTGAGTCTCACAACTCCAAACAGTCTTGTGCTGGACACTTTGTTCAGGGTGCGCTATCATGTTACCTGTGCTTTGTGCTGACACACATGTCAGGCAAAGGTGGGACCAGATGCACCAAACACTAAGCAAAGTGCTACAAGCTCACTGCTCCCACTCCAGAGAGCTGATAATCTAAGCAGACTTACATGGATAACCTCATTAACTCAATTACATTTATTCTCTTCCCCCTGCCTTTCACCGCTTTCGCTTTTGCATCACAGTGCAGTGAAGAGGTATTTGATGAAAACAATATCAGTAACCTTCCAGAAAATATGAACTAGAATTAGATTTTTAATTTGGAAAGGATACACATCCCGGCCCAGTAAAATTAAGTGGTTTTTTGATGTTTATAGCAAATGTGTGTAAAGTGGGAAAAGAGAGTGCTGAATCTGTCAGTACTTTCAAGTCAAAGGACAATAAGCTACAGAAGGGCTCAGGACAGTACAGATCATGGGTGTCACTGACATGGGATGAATATGACATGAAATGCTCAATCACAATATGGCATTATGAGGAAGTGAAGGAAAGTAAAGGAAGACTTGGAAAAGGAAAACTGAAGACAGATGGAAAATCTGTTCCATAATACATCATAAGGAAGTATTGCCTTGGACTGCATTGAACTCTCTGATTTCTGGGTTTAACTCTGGGTGTAGACATTAACCTCATGTTTTCTTTCTATCCAAATACATGAATTCCCAAGCTCTGAAAAAGAAAAGATGACCTTTGCTGTCTCACAGACAGCAAAGTGCTGGACTTCCCCTGCACAATTGCAGGAATACAGAATTACTCGCATGGATGTACTAAGCATTATTTTCAGCCATTACTGCCACCAGTGCTACTTGGCAAGGTACTGTAGATCAATGTGAGCATACAGAAGAGAAGGAAACTCATACAGGACTAATATTGACATTAAGCCTAATCTAGACCACAAGCTCACTGTGCACTAAGCATCCCAAGCATCCGCTGTGTACTAAGCAGAGCAGAAGAAAGATTAGGGGTTTTGGGGAGTCTGCTTGGGGATTTTCATTGGTGGTGGGTTTGATTTCATTTATTTATATATATTTTTTAAATTTTACTTGGGGCACAAGGTGATTACCAATAAAGCAGAAATATGCAATATTGGAAAATACACCTTATTTTAATCTTGCCAGATAAAAATCTTATACCAGTCTGAAGAACAAGGAGAAAATAATTTTACAGGATATTTACAGATCCTGCTTTCTTTCTGTTCCACTCCAGTGACCTAACTGTTATTCACTCCCATTAGGGACTATTCATTACACAATTGATTTTCTTCTACCATCATGTCTGATTAGACACAAATAAGTTTCTTTTATTCCTTCTAATTCAATTATAATAAAAAAATATCAAGTGCCATAAGGCTTCTATGCAGTCCAAAGTTTCTGTGTGAAAATTTTTATTAACAGTCTGACATTTCTCCCTCTGATGTGGAAATCCAGCTGTGTCCCAGAGAGAAAATCAGATGACTTTCCATTAAACCACAGCTCTCAAGATTGTCTGCACAGGCAGGAATAAGTCAATTGGAAATAGCTGTGAATAAACATCTGTTTAGCAGTATGCTGCATATACAATTTTTCTGATAATAGAAGTTGAAAATTTTCCATATATATATACAACATTCCTTTTAAAGATATAAAAAGCATAAAAGATATAATATTTTAATTCAACTCCTATAGTCCTCAGCACAGTTGCAGTTCCTTAAACTGGCATTAGCCCAAATCATGTATTAATAAGGCTGCTTATGTTGCCAATTAAAGCCCTAACTGCATGGCAGATTTCAGGGAGACTTTAAGGCAAAACCCACACCAAAGCCATCTTTATTTATAAACATACATGTATCTTGACACAGCTGCCTTGATCCCTCCATTAGGGTCTGTTCCAGCTGTGTCCTAGAACTCTTGATACTCCTGTTGTTGTAGCTTGGAATGAATAGATCCTGCCCACTGTTTTCTGGGGAAGGCATGCAGATAAAAGAGGAATACCTTGTTCATGACCTAGAAAACCATTTCTTACGCAAATATTAGCATACAGTATAGCTTATATTTCAAAGAGATAGAATGTCATGTCACTTAAAATTTCCTCTCATAATAGTGTCTGCTGTGAGTTATTTTTATCCTATTTTGATTATGTTTCATTCCACATTCTCTTCCAATTCTATCCTGAAAATAAGTGCAGAGAAGAGAGCCTTGAAATATTTATAATGAGTGCATGTAAAGGCAGCTTTAGAGAACACAAATTAAACTCTCCAATGAAATATGGCCTGTATATAAACTGCTGTGTTACAGAGTATAACATTCAAGAAAGACATAAAGTTCTGACAGAAGAGATACTAAAGGCCCAGGCTGTTGCATGAAGCAGAGAAACCACCAGATTGGAATATAATGATTAAAGCAGTGGAAAGAAACTGACTTTTCTTATGTATAATTGTGAAGACATCATAAGGAACTTAGTATAGGTAAGGATTAAAATTTTGAACATGTAAATTTTTTTTTACTTCAGATCTTCATATGGAACAAAGAATTATTTTCTTATAATAAGAAATGCAATGGTTTTGGGGGATTTTGAGTTGTTCCATCTGATTACTCAGACTGAGAAATCTCATAGATAATTTGTAAACACCAAGAGTTTCAGTAACTGGAATTGATTACAAGATCTATTTAAAATAAGTTCTCACTACTTAAATGTCCTTTTACTTGGCACATCTAGATTTTTCTGTAATAGAACAAGTTGTATAGACTTCATAAAAGAACATTCAATCTCACATTTTCTGTTAAAAATTTTCTTAATAAAACCTCTAAACAAGATGCTTTTGAATTCTCTACTCTTGAGTGCAACTGGTTTCTACAGGCACACAGATGTAACCTTCCTTATGTGGTAATAGTTATTTCAACAGTTTGTGGCTTTTTGCACATATATTACACTGTTTCTTCTGCTAAAGAAATATCCACAGAAACTGGGTTTATATTGCCACCTCATTTATCATCTTAAACCAGATAAAACAGGTCTGATGTTCTAAGCCACCTACTTGGTGGGTTATTTTTAAACACTGGGGCCATGGCTTTTTGTCTGTGTAAGATTTCCTCCCTCTTCTCCCTCAACATCTCTAGCCAACTTATAACTTTTTATCAGTTAAAAATGCTAAGATTAGGGAAAACACTTGCAGATCTTGGAAGATTGAACATGAGCTGCTCTACAGGATCATTATCTGCTATTTACTTATTTGACATACTCATAATGTTTTTCTTTGAGGATTTGTCTTTACATCAAAATCCACATCCAGCATAGATAGGATAAGCACAAACAGTCTGACACTACACCAAAGCTATTTTGGAAATATTGGTCTCCTTTGTCAAATTAATTGACACCTATTTTTCCTAATTTACCCCTACTATACCTCCTCTTGAAGGCATGTAGGAAAGTACTTTTTTGATGAAAGAAAATTATAAAAAAAACCTGCAAAAGATCTATCCATTCAGTCAGGTAGCCTGGGTCACATAAATATAAGTTAGTCCAGTGTTATGTGGGCAGCCTGAAGGCACAGCCATGCAGTCTCTTTCCTGTAAAGTGCTGTCTTGCCAAAGCAGCAAACCTCCTGTACGGTGAAGCTGCTTCTCTGTCCTGTTCCTCTCCAACTTGTGCGTGTGCTGTAAGCAGGATGTAGAGCAAAGAGAAGAGAAACAAAGCACAAAGGACTACAGCTGTCACAGTCTGAAACTACTGCTTGCTTCCATGTAGCCAGGGACATGTAAAGAGTATTAACTAAGAACTAGAGAAGGTAGCTGGAGACTGGGGAGAAAGAGTTACTCTTTCCTGTTTCCTTTCAGTAAAGTAGTACCTTAATGTACACTCTAACTGTCTGCACTGGTCATCCAGTGTTTAGTCTTTAAAAAGGCTTATTTCTATATGGCAGATAAAGTTTAGAGAAATCTGAGCCTGAAATTATGATCAACCTTTTTACAACAGCACAAAAACTGTTTCTCTTTTGAACTGTGAGCTTCATAGGGAGTTAGAAATCCAGTTACAGATTTTATGCTATGCTTTTAGACCTTCCAATTTCTCTGAAAGTATGGGCATAAATCAAGTCTTATGACTTGTATCTATTTAGATACACTAACACCTTTGGAGGCAAATGCAATTGCAAATCTGCAGCTGCTCCTAGTCCAGCAATCTCTGACTAGCACAATTTTCTGTCTTTGATACCACCCATGCAACACTCCAAACAAATCTCATTCACATGTGCACAGAGTTCAGTTTATCTCAGTCTTCATTGCTAAAAATGCCCTGCACCTTTATGCACAGGTGGTTGCTGTGTGGCATTCCTTCTACTTAAAAGGTGGAAGACCTCTTAAGAACCTAAGGCTGTGCAGAACTGCTGCCTGGAGTGGCTATAAGCTAAAACCCCAAATTCAGCCTTCTATCCTGTGAGATAATTCCAGCATAATACCAGAAGGGTTTCAGGTACTGCCAGCAACATGTGAACCACTTACCCTTGTGTTCAGCCAGAATCCTTATTTAGATCATCGTGTTTTTCTTCAGCTCTTAGACCATTTGTTTCCCAAACATACCTTAATTAAAGGTAATAATGATAATAAAGTGGTCATAATGCAGCCTTACCTTTTTTCCTGCCAAAATGTATTCTGATGTGAACTCAGCAACTTCTGCTTCTGCTCAGAGAAACATTTCCACACAGACTATACTTATACAAGAGTCAGAATGTCTGGCTTTTTTGCTCTGGGCACCATTTCCAGTCACATGAACTGGGAACAGTTTGATTCAGATGTTAACAGCCACTAACATTCACAGGAATGTTAAAAAAAATAAATCAAAAATGCCTTAAGAAATTTCACTGCTTAAAAGACTTAGCAGAAAAGTTATCCAAAACGTGGTATGTGTTATTTTTGGAAGAATGAAGGTGTTCATAGTAATATGTCACATAACTATCTGTTATGTTATGGAGCAAACCATATTGAATAAAGTTTTCTTCACAACTTTTATGTCCTTACAGTCTCACTAAAGTAGAACTTGTGTGCAAATCAGAGAAAAATCTGACATTTTAATTTCAAATGGATGTTGGAGTTTGAGGAATTAAATGGGATGAGTTCTGCAAACTGACAAAAGTAGTGGATTTGAATAAATCTGTGACTGGCACTTAAGCTTCCAGTAAGCTCCCTTCTCTCCCTTTATTTATTTTAAACACAGTTTTTAATTCTGTAAAGTGTTTATTTTTAATGTCTTAATTTAAAGGAGCTCTGCATCAGGGAGAGGCGGAAGATGACAGATTTGTGGTTTACATTTCATAGGAGTGCAGTAATGGAGACTCAGAATACAGCTCTCTGTTCCAATTCATTTCATGCTCCAAGGAAGTCTCACGCTCAGTAGGTGACCTTCAAGGGGCATTGCTCTGTCCCTGAATCACTGTATTACAGGATAAGTCTTCACTGACAGACTCTCATTCCTCTCAGTGTAAATGGAAGTTACATGGATTATTTTAAGCCTTCCTCCCACCTGAGATGCTTTCTTTCTGCACTCTCTGGCTTTTTAATGTGAACAAAAAAACAAAACAAAACAAAACAAAACAAAAAACCCCCCAAAAGCCCCCCCAAAAATCCAAGAACCTCATGAAGCCTAGAAGGAGCATTCAGAAGTTTTGAAACTTTTTCCCTTTTAAGGTCACTGAGAGAGGAAGAAATAACTCCAAGCCAACTAAATGTAGATAAAAGCAATGCTTGAAAGTTGTTCTTTTAAAAGTTCTGCATGGTCCTGGGAGCAGAATGTTGGTATTTTTCTAAGAAGAAACGGAGAAAAAGAAGCAATATATTTCCTCTTTCCCCATTAATGGGATTCCCACAACTCTTGCACCTTCAGTAAAGAGGTCACCAAATGACTGGCAAGCCAAGATTCTGTGCTATGTGCAGGAGGAAAAATAACTTGGTAAGTGTGCAGTGACAAGTTCTTCTAATGCAGCTGGTAGTCTCCTGCTGTCCAGTGCAAGTTTTGCAGGAAAAGCCTGTACATGTTTTGTGGCCATCAGACTTCCCAACTAGGCACAGATCACCTGAATCATACTTCTATATTAAGCCCATCCAACAATTATCAGAAACTTTCGTCAGATTTTTTGTGTTTGGATGAGCAAAGGACAGAAGCAAAGAGTTTCCCTTTGTAAACAACATTTGTTGTTGTTGTTGTTCAGAAGCTAATGGTAGTCTAAATTAATGATCACATCCCTCAAAGATGAAGTACTGACAGGGAACTGCCTCTTCTGTAAGAAGTTGGGACACCAGCAGGCTGTTGTACTGAATAAGAATGAGCTACACAGCCTGTGCTGGTGTTCTGCAGACATGGCTTGGGTGGGTGTGGTGTTTCAGTAAAAGCTATATCCTTTTCATGTAGCACTCACACTGGAAAATCAGTTTGATGCCTTCAGGTAATTGAAAGTACATATGCTCTTGTAATTTGTTTTGAAAATTCTCATGAAAGAGGTATAATTCTTGGGAATGACCCCTCACGTACAAAAGTTAAATATAATGAGGCAGCAAGTTGAACAGTTTAATTTAGTTTGAAAGCATGAGATGTTACTATTTATTTGCCATATTTTCTGTCTAGATTACAGCTAAAGTGTTTTTTTAAACAATATATACTTCTAGCCAAAAGGTGTCAAATTTCTGTACTCTAGAATAAAGAATTCCAGCAATCTTTAAATACAGCCATGTGAACATCACAGTATTCCTGCTTCATGAGATTTCTTTCCCAATCTAAGGTTTAAAGGACCTTAAAGGATATTTATGAGCTTATTATTTTCTCCACCTTCACAATGACTGCATCATTATTATTAAGACACAGAAATAGACAAAGACATCATGACCATCTGAAAACTCCACAATTCAAAATGGGGAATTCTCCTGCCATGGTGGGTTATGCAGAGCAGGTGAGCAATGAGGACCTGGTTTGAGATTATTTCCTGAAGACAGCTTATGAAGCAAAGCGATTGAGAAGAAGGAAGATAGCATAAGCAATATAAGAAGCTAAAGGGCAGTCAGAAAAATCGTAATACGTGTTTTGTTTAAAAAACCTGAGCACCCTCCACCCCCACAAAAATCTCCAAACCAAAACAACTAAAAGACACCCACCAATCGTGGCAAGATTGCATTAGAAATTGAATGGGAACATTTCTTATTGACTTCATTTTTTCTATAGAGCTGTCACCACAGTGAATTAAGCAGATACTGAATATGCTCCTCTCACCAGCCTACAGAGCTCCTTCCGCTTTAATTATAAGACTTTATGTGGGATCCCTTGAACTTACAATCCTGGTTTCAACCCTCCAAGGAGGGCTGTGCACTGATCATTTCCTGAGTCACCTGTGGGTGGATTTTGTATCTTTAGCACTACATGAGCTAGTTTAATTTCTGGTGCAAGTCTGAATCCATTTTCCTCCAATTATTAAATGATTCTATCTTAATGTTTAGACAAATATGATGAGAACTAATACTCTGCAACAAAAGATTCTATATGGAGGTGTTTTGCTTTAAAATGTCTCTCAGTGTTACGAAGAGTCTAGATGGGGAAGTGAATTTTGGTTTTTTCTTTCTGTCAGGAAAAAATAATATAGTGAAGTTACCATGCTTAGTAGTACTGTCTAGAAAACCACAGCAGTGGAACAGTCAGAGAATATAGGATTTTGTTTGTTTTTTTGGTTGTTTGCTTTTGCTTTTTTTTGGTCGGTTGTGAGTTTTTTTGGGTTTTTGTTTTGGTTGGTTGGTTGGGTTTTTGTTTTGTTGAGGGGCTTGTGTGTGTCTGTGTTTTGTTTGGTTTTGGTTTTTGTGCAGGACATAAGTAGAAACCTAATCTTTGTGAAATATAAGTAGAAGGCATTATGCGCTGAAATCATTGTCCTGCTATGGTACCAAAAGCCATGCCTAGGGTACCAATACAGGAGTGGTTTTCCACTGCCCAAAGCAGCATCTACAGTGAGATGAAATGAAAGTTGCCTTTTTCCCTCATAGGCTGTTGAAGGCAAGCTACAAGTGTTATTTCTGGGAAACTGAGTCACCAGGTGCCATAGCTTTTTTGAAGAAGAATCTTGCAGAGGTTCTCAGTATTAAGAAGTCAGAGGTCTTGTTTCTATATGTAATACAATCTTCCCACAGGAGAAGATCCCACATGCTGGAAATGAAACATTAGATTTTGAAGGATCACAGGATGCTTAGCTGTTACAAGTTCTAATCCTATTCCCATTACTAAAATGGGGCTTTAACCCACTCATGTGACTTCAGAACTGTAACTTGGAACACATCACTCTGATGTTTTAGAAGAGCAAAGCAGCAAACAGACTCGTTTTAATACAAGGAAATGTATTCAGTAAGTACACTTTCCTTTGTTTGAAAGTTCAGCACTGGGCAAGCTCTTTCACCGCTCTCAAACCCTGTGACACCATATTTGATTTGACTTCTTGGTTCTGCTGGATGTGTGATACACCAGTACTTGTGATGGTCAGGCACTGAAATTCTTGCATTTGGAAATATTAAGCATTTTAAATTGAGTTGTTGATCAAGATAGATGAGGATCACACCTCAGGCACTCCAAAGACATAAGAACAAAACAGATTATGGAGAAACATAAAGATCTTCACTGTCATTATGGCTGCCCAGAAGTATATCTTTACACATGCAGGGAAAGAGAGGTAAAAATCTCCTACTATCCTTATTTTTTTTAATATATATTTTATTTTATTTTGGTAGGTATTTTGCACTGTGAATAATTTCTGTAGCCCAGAAACCCATGAAAGATTAAGTGATAAATGATAAATCCCTATGAATTTATCTTTAATTTTCAATCTTTATTTTACTTGCTGGTCATTATTTCAAATTTATTTATGGAAATACTGCCTAACATACTGTTTTGTCAGAGTTCCTGAAGAGTAACTTAAGGTAGGTTTTTCGAATAAGAAGTTTTTTAATGTGATATAAAACATCCTCAGAACACCAGATGGGTATTATTAAATTTTGTGATAGCCCATACAGAGATAACACTCATTTTATGGAGACAGAAAGAGTCATAAACCAATTAGAGTATCAACTTGGTCTTTACATTATGTTCTTCATTTCAAAGGCAGAGGCAGAATTCCCAGTTAAGTCCCTTCAGACAACAAAAATGGGCAGAAATAGTACAGAATATGTCTACAATAACTGTGCTATTGAAAAACAGGCAATTCTTGCCCTCAGCCAGAAAAAACAACTTCATTACTTTACTAGCTGCTGTCAGCTGCAGGGAAAAGCACCAGACAGGGGATTCTGAGGAGAATCATAATCCCAGTATATGTGATAATACCCTATTACCTCAGAAATTAGGTGCATGCCAGCAAATATACTCCAAATTTTAACACTGTGCCTACTTGGGTCTTTCATGCAGCTTCTAAAGAAGAATTTGTGTGATGGGGGAGAAAGATAGCAAGAAGATAAGGAGAAGATGAAAGCTGATAATTAAGAAAATAAAGCTGTTGACTTTGTTTATAGGAAACCATAGAGTTTCTTTCCAACAATTGCAAGGATTGGGAAAGTGTTTCACTGTGCAAACTGAAACTTAATTCCAGTGTCTGTCATTGTTTTCTGGGCAGATCCTGAGTAATTCACACAGCTGCACTTGTATGTAATGCTCTACCTGCTTGGCAAACACACAAATCAGGAGGGGTCCAGCAACAGCAACCTCACTGACCTCAGTATTGTTTTGTCCATTTTACAAGCATGGAAGCATGGAAACATGGATAGAAAATGCACCTTGCCAAAACCTGTCAAACAATTAAGCAACAGAACTCAAGCTCCAGGCCTGTGCCCAAATCACTGAAGACCAAATCACTGAAGACCACAACCCTTACAAAAAAGGCCATTGCCTTAACTAAAGCTGTGTCCCTGTTTTGGGGCCCCAGCTGGTCCTCAGACTGCACTTGTCAGAAAGGTCTAAAGCTGTACCTGCAGGGGAGCGCCAGTAGCACCAAACAAGATAGACACTGTTTAAGGACAGAGGAAGATTGGGCTGTAGATGCATGTCCTTTTAGGTGCTTCTCAGGGAAGAGATGAAGATGCCATGTGCCAGCAACCACACAGATTTAATGTTGTTCTCTAATGTTGTTGCAAAAACATAACCTGCCTAAAACTGAGGCTACAAGTGCTGTGACGGATTTTTCTCACATTGCTTTCCAACCTCACCCACCAGACTGAAGTTATGGCATAACAAAAGCACATAGTTTTGATGTACAGTTTGTATCCCTTATATGCCACTTCCAAACCCTTCAATTATTTTTTCATTTAGTGCTCAGTTCCCTGGTGTTAAAAAAAAAAAAATTGTTTATAAACATTTTCCTCCCTCCACATTTTCCTCCTGGAATATTTTAAGATGTGTGCATCAATGAAGTTTTCCATAATATTCCTGTTCTTGAACTTGGTGACCTTCCTGTGTTTTAGTTTGAAATAAAGCAAGTCACATTCTGCTACCACTTAAAAGGTTCCTACCCTTAAAATGTAAAGCATTATCTGTATACATACTTTAAAAAAACCCCTTAAATATTTTTGTTTGCAAAAGACTTCTTACAAGACATATTTTTAGTGTAAATATAACTTTTACAGAAATAATATTATCTAAAAGTTATAAAAATATAAATATACCTCCTTCAAACATAAAAAAAAATCTGATTTTAATAAATATATAAAGAGGCATTTCTTGAGGCAGTATCTAAAGACCAAGTAGAATTCACTAAAATGACAGCAAATCTTACCTTAAGAAGAATCAGCACAGAGGCCTTAGTTTTTCTCTTACCTCATATTAAATCAAACGCTTATGGCAAGACAATGCCGACTCCTTCCACCTCTCTGGTGGTCAAAGAACAGATAGCCAGAATCTAAGCACTCCTATAGGTTTGTCAAACTGAATGGGAGTAACATCTGGCTTTCTGCCTGAAATTAATTGGAGAAATGTATTACAGGCTGTGTACTTATCATCAGCCGCCAAGAAGCATTTAGATAATGCTTCTTTACAAGAGGAGAAAGGAAGATTTTTCATTTCATTTCCAGAGAGATGCATGTACACTGTCAGGCAGATAACAATTAAGGACTGACTGGTGAACATCNTTATTATTATTATTATTATTATTATTATTATTATTATTATTATTATTATTATTATTATTATTATTATTGCTCTGGAGTGAGCAGCTTAAACGAGGCATACATTTGGATGAGGATGAATGAATATTGTGGCAGAGAATAAACAGGAAAAAGGAGAAAATANATATATAAAGAGGCATTTCTTGAGGCAGTATCTTAAGACCAAGTAGAATTCACTAAAATGACAGCAAATCTTACCTTAAGAAGAATCAGCACAGAGGCTTTAGTTTTTCTCTTACCTCATATTAAATCAAACGCTTATGGCAAGACAATGCTGACTCCTTCCACCTCTCTAGTGGTCAAAGAACAGATAGCCAGAATCTAAGCACTCCTATAGGTTTGTCAAACTGAATGGGAGTAACATCTGGCTTTCTGCCTGAAATTAATTGGAGAAATGTATTACAGGCTGTGTACTTATCATCAGCCGCCAAGAAGCATTTAGATAATGCTTCTTTACAAGAGGAGAAAGGAAGATTTTTCATTTCATTTCCAGAGAGATGCATGTACACTGTCAGGCAGATAACAATTAAGGACTGACTGGTGAACATCAGAGAAAAAAAGTGACATAATTTAGTTTTCCTTTTAAAAAATGTAATAGCATATATGGAGTGAGGCACTTATGTTTTCCTATGGATTTCAGGATTAAGAACCCAGTTGATAAACTTTCAGATTTAAGGTGCTTTGCCCATGTGTCTTGTTTCAGCACTGAAAGTCAGACCTACTTTTCCCTCTTTTGCTAAATCATCAGTAGAAATTACCATTTCTTCAGGGCTTTTTTTTTGAATTTGCACCTGTGACTCTTTACCACCTCTTCTGACTGCCACAGGTGCTGCACTGCCTGTGTTAGGGCTGCATTATTATTGTCAGTAAAGGATATTCAAATAGCTTTCTCTGTGGCCTGTCTTAAGATTCTAGAAAACAAAAAAAGCTGAAAAATATGGGCAAAGGGGAACAGAAGAACTCCCTGAATAGCATAAGTTGAAAGACTCTTTCCTGCTAAAAGGCCATTAGCATTACAGTATGATGCACAAACATCATAGTAACATCTGTTTATTAGTATTACTGGTTGATTATTATTATTATTATTATTATTATTATTATTATTATTATTATTATTATTGCTCTGGAGTGAGCAGCTTAAACGAGGCATACATTTGGATGAGGATGAATGAATATTGTGGCAGAGAATAAACAGGAAAAAGGAGAAAATAGCAGAAATAAAACAAGGTAAAAATTAAGCAGGAAAGAAAGAAACTAGAATAGAACACAAAAAAAAATTTGGGTAGAAAAAATATGGCACAAACATTTTTCTATTCCCTTTGTTTTTGGATCACAGCATGTCAGGAAAGGCCTGGAATGGCAGGCATGAACATCAGCCTGGCTGCCTTGAGAGGAGGCTCCCAGCAGGATGCTTTAGGTAATGGCAGCAGGAGGGTCTCCCCAGCCCAGGATCAGCTGTGTGCCCACTGTGAGTGGTGGGGGATCAGGGCTCAGCCAGGCACACCAGGCTGTGTGGCAGGACACTCAGCATATTGCTAAATGAAGTCCTGTGGGCTGCAGAAACAACCACACGCTTTCAAGCTGGAGGGAGATGTTGAATGCCTTCCCATAAGATTGGCAATCCTGCTGGCAGAGCAGGAGGGATTTTTGCCTCCTCACTGGTAGCAGATCCTCTCTGCTTTGCCTGCATAGTGAAATGCAAAAATATGAGGGCTGGCATTGAATTCTTCTGGAGCTGTTTTAGGCAGAAAAGATGTAGCATGGCTATGCAGTGCAGTGCCATTCACTGTAGGCGGGCAAGGCAACTGGAATGGTAGCTGTCTGATTCCCAATCTTTTGGCATTAACATCAATAAGAAACACCAGTTTTCCCCATGCATAAAAACTGTTTTAAATCATTTATTTAATTTACCTTGAGCCAGTTTGAAAGAAATTGAGAAAACTTTGTTTTGAGCACAGTAACATCTGGTGCAAGTTGTGAAGCACTGGAGTTATGCTTGGTGAGGCTCAGTAAACTCACACCTATGGAAGAGGGAAGGTGCTGCCCATGCAGGGAGCTGGATGCAGGTAGAGTAATGAAGAGAGGAGATAGCTGTGGTACAGCACAGTATTGGAACATTACAAGATTAATCTGGTAATGAAAATATTTTTATTTGGGTTCTGGCAAATAGTTTATTTCAGTTAAAAGCAGTCCTACAGATTATGAAATTATCCCCCAAAAATTTTCTGCAAAGGTTTTACTGTACCATTGATCTAATAATTTCATATTTTTATTCCAAAATGTGGTATAAATGAGCACACATGTAGCAGACTTTTATGCCTGTACAGTGCTGACTTTTCTATCACTTAACCAAAAACATTACAAACTAACTTGTCCATGAGAGTAAGGATGATGGCCCCAGTATGAGAATATGTATATCAGCTCTTATCTTTTAGCCAAATAAGGTCTATATATTGGTATAAAGGCAAGCAAGTGGATAGTTGAAAAGAAGAAGCTGTAGGTCCATGCCTCTGATTATCATTCTATCAGCTACACCTTCATCAGGAAGTCATTATAGTTAAACTGTGTAAAACATTGTGCATATTTGTGCATTTTGGATGATACTAAGCATGCCTGTTTCATTTCGTTTCATATGCATTTGTTAGGCTTTTCTGCATAGTTTGGTTAGCAAAATAACATAATGGAAAAATAAACAGTCTACCAGCATGAGTCGTTTTTCACATTTATTGATAAAGCAAACTAATTAAGTGGAGCTAGGCTTAGCCACCAAATTAAAAATCTAATGATGAAATTGGGAATCAATCTCCCTGTTAGTATTGCCAGTGATGTCAGCAGGATAGCACTAAGGAAAGGTTATATTGGTCTCTTTACTGTTCAATGTTATGTTCTTTTCTTCTGCATCTAAATAAAAAAGTATGGTTAAACTAGCAATCTATTTCAAAAATTACTATTTTTCAAATAAGCTCATAGATTTTGAATCAATTTTCTCCCCCGTAAACCACACAAATAGGAAATTTCATATAACTCTCCAACTCCAGACAGTGGAGCATTATGGAAACACCACAGTACAACACCAAACTTACAGAAGCTGCCAGATCTGCAGCTTTTATAAATCACTGTATTTCTCTTTCTGTTCCTCAGTTTTCCCTTCCTAAGCTCCTTTTCTGATCCTTATTTTTGTATACCCTAATTCTCTCTTTCTCTAGGCCCTAGTTCTTTATTTTCCCACTTCTTGGCTCTTACTAAAAGAGTTTCAATTCATACCTGGAAATGAATGTGAGAAACCCCAGGTATGATGGTGGGACTGTTAAGAAGTTTCAGTGCTTTCATTTGTCACTTGGGCTTAATAGGGGAAGCAGGCTGAAAAAATTATTGTTTACTGTCAGAGCAAAAAAGAAAGATATTGCACTATAATAGTAAAAAAAAACCTGCCTAAACCAAACAAGCAGAAAATTCAAAGCCTGAGATAATATCTCAACAGTTTTCAATTTCTGAGACAGGTGTGTCCATGTACATGGGGTTCAGAATTTCACGTCTCCTCCCCTCAAAGAACAGCTTTCTTACCAAAGTGGGCATGCCCTTGTGTACAGACAAGGGGACAGTGCTTTTGTAGGGCATCAATTGGCTAAACACATAGGAAACATGATAAAGGTCTAGCTCCCAGTCACTATGGCCAGGAGAACTCACTGGCCACCAGTAAGGGAAGGGTAGGAGCTGGGAGAGGTAGGAGGCAGCTCCTGCCCACCTGCTGAGCCTGGGGCACAGCCAGTCAGCTTTGAGAGAAGGAAATCCAGCACAGGGGACTCTGACTTGCTCCAGCATAGCTAAAGGTGAACCTCTCCTTCCAGTCCTTTCTTCCAAGAGTCTGTTTGTACATTGGCCTTTAGAAAGAGAGACATGCTGTGACTGGTGGGGGATCAGATCACCCTCCTCAGGTCCATTGTCTCAGCTATTCTTTCACGAGCACCTGGAGAGCTGGCAATTGGCTGTAGGAGGCTGTAGTAAGATTAATATATTTTGCTAAGATTATAATGACCCCTCATGATTAACTCCTGGTTGTTGCCTTTGAAGAAAACAGCAGAGAAACAATATTAAGTAGTTCTGCCACAAGTTTTCTTTTCCCTTGTGGCATGTAATATTCACTTTCACATCAAGAACTACGGGCAAGGATTGTTTTACCAGAGAGATACCTTCTTGGTTTTTATTTGTCCAGAAGGTAGAATTTAGGAATAAATACCATTTAACATCACATACTCTTCTATTTGGAGAGTGTGTCTATTGTAGTTATGTATAGATGTATAGATATATAGATACAGATACTCATATAGCTATATATTTAATGTTAGAGACTTCAATTTAATTTAATAGAATATATTTAATCAATTTTTAATAAGCTACATTTTTAAAAATACAGATATTACTTATCTTGATATATTTCCATGCTTTCTTTCCTTTCTTACAATATTTTTTTTTCTCTCAAATGATCGTGCAGTGCCACCTAGTCGTTGCTGCAGAGGTTTGCAGAGAAAACACTTAATTGAAAACAACTACTTCTCTAAAGGCTTATTAAATAAGTGATTTTTTTCGACTCTTGTGAGGAAGCGTGCTTATGTTGTTCCCCCTACCCGCCCTCAATATTATTCTATAATTTGTTTACAGAATATTTAAAAAATTTACTTTTATGTCAATTCTAGACTGCTCATGTTTATTACTATGGCATACAAAACATGTTTATCTGAACAACATACAAAGTTATCAAACTTCCAAAAGACAACTAGGAAGTGATTCTTGAGAGGAGCAGTTACAACAAATATGAATGACCACAGAAAAGTAATTTCCCTCTACATGTTACATGTGAAGGTAGGAGCAAGAGGCAGCTTACATTCCAGCCACAGGAACATATGAGTGTTAGCATGAACGTGTGGCAGTAACACAGCTACTCCTTGGGGCTGAACCTGCAGTTCATAGAAGTACACCCCTCAGCCCAAAAAACAGCAGCCATATGGTCAGCCTCAACTTAAATATGCAGGTATAATATAATCATCATCATTGAATGGTTGATTTTCAGGTCTTAAAATTAGGGTGCATCTTGTCACAGTTGTATGAAAACTTATCTATTTTTCTGTGGATCTGCATCTCAATACTTACATGGTAATCAGCACCTTCATGTAAGCAAGAAAAAGGCAAACAAAACAAAAATAAGTAGGATTTCACACAGAACACAGTTTGAAAACACAGCAATGGCTGATAAACTTGAAGTGTTAAATAAATGATTTCGCCTACCTCCCTGCTTCCTTTAAATATACATAAATACTTTTAAAAGTTCCCTAATTCTAGGAGTACTAATGCATGACTTTTCAATTTATAGTGTGGAAACTGATTGCACATCCTGAATCAAAACATTTTCCCTTCAGAGAGATGGTGAATTAACAGATTTTTGCAGAGGAGTAATTTGTATAAGTTTCTGGGTGCCCTCTAGAGTATGTAACAGGTTGAAAGAGTAATACATGAAACTAGCTCAAATACAGGTCCTTTGACAAATGAATAAAGGCTAATATTTAATAACCAATATTGTCTGTTCCAGCTGACTTTTAGACTTTTTCTTGATATTGGAATTTTTGAAAGGTGAATATAAGTGTCTGACTAATACAGGACAGCTTCCTGCAAAAGCTGAGAAGCTCCATGCAGATATAAGAAACTAATTCGTTAAAAATCTAACCAGACCATGAAATAGGCTTTTTTTCTTTATTATTTGTTGATCTGTTAAAGAGGATCCTGTTCTTTTAAGCAAGCATCCTTAAAAATGCATTTAGAATCACCTGCTGGTTTAGGACATTGTGAAGAATATCTGTGTGAAAAAACACAAAAAATCAGTGGATGGCACTGTTGGCTTGCATGTAGAGAATCATCTCTTAAATTATAAAATATATACAGATTTTAAGGTTAGCTGTATATATATATATACATGGATATGTGTTTGCCTAGCATTAGATTTTTCTGCACTTGAGCAAATCTATTATTTTTAAAGTTTATTTTCATGCTAAAGCCTCCAAAATTTATAGTTATTTAATTCTGACATTTTGTGGCTCACTTGAAACAGAAAGTGTTTAGACTAAGTATTGGACAGAACAAATCCTCCCTTACAATCACTGCAACATGCTAGGTCTTGCAACACTGAAAAATGACTGATTTTACTTCTTTAGTCTAAAAGCACAAAGCATGAAAATTTGGTTTATTATAATCTTTAACAAAAACCCCACCTTTTGTATCTACAGAGTACCTTAGGAACTTGTTCATTCAGACTCAGATCACTTCATCTCTGTTGATCACAAGTTCACTTTGAGCCCTCAAACATTCTTTGAAACAAGGTAAGACAGAGAAAATGATTTTGCTGGAAAAGCATCGGCATGGTCGATGTGGAGAGACAACACAAACCCAGTGACAAAGCAATTGCCTTCCCCAGAGCACAGGGCTCTGAGATCATCTGATGCTTGGCAGCATTTGTTCTGTGCTGCAGCTCAAATGTTGCATGCCAGAGGGAGGTGGAAATCTGCAAACCTTTCTGTGGATCATATGGGTAGGCAAAAGGGTAAGGAACTGCTGGGCTGCCTTGGCATGGGTAGAGAGGCTGAGGCTTCCATCATTCACAATGGAGTTAATTCCACTGAAAATAAGCACACCCAAAAGTTGTACCTTGTCTTTGAAGGCAAACCAAACCACAGCCTCAGTGTCAACCTTAGTTTGAACCAACACCATGGACACAGAGTTGTACACTCTGTCTGTGAGCTTGCTCACAGGGGAGAGATAAAAATGCTCATCTTTGTCTGATGGATGGACCAGGAAAATGAGGTGTGTTGTGTCTATGCTTTGTCTTTACAGCAGGATTTGCAATCAAGTCAGCCAAGGGTTCCCCTTCTGGGTGAGCCCCCAAGTACTGTGGCAATGGCACCAAAAGTTTGTACGTAGCCCAAAACTTATCTCATTGTTCTGACAATGTGGTGCTTACCCGCAGGCATCCTACCCTAGGACATGAGGCTACATGGAGCTTAATCAGGAAACCTGCTAAGGCTGCCAGAAGCTTGGAATACTTTAGAATGCATGTATGATGATTCCAGGTATAGGGGAATACAGCTTGAGGGCCAGAATCAGTAAGCACTGAACACAAGAGAAAGATTCCCACTGAAATTAAAGGAGTCTCTTTGTCCTCAGTCCTAAATTCCAGCTGGATGAATAACTAGTTAAAGGCAGAGGAAACAGACCTTTATTTCTCCCTTCCTATTAGGGTTTTTGCAAAGGTATTTGTGTTGTTACATTTTATTGAAACTGAAATTTTAAAACTATTTGCTATTTTAAGATGGAAAGAAAAAATCTCATTTCTATTTTTCAAATCGAGCACTGTAACTCTAATGTACCAGTCAAGGTGCTAGAAAGTGGAATGCAGACAGGGATTGAGTAAAGGTTTGAGGATTATTTTCCATTCACTTGCTGCGGAGCTTACCCTGCCTCTCTTACATTGAAAATGAGTTAAAACACCCTCTAAGGTACTTTGGTTTTGTGACTCAAAGGTGTTTTATCATGTCAGATAATGCATTTCTGGCATGTCTGTTGCATGTTCACACTTTCATCTAGGCACCCACGGTTGTCATGGCTGCAATATACATACTCTGAAAAATAATAAATAAATAAAATCCCCTTGATCAGAATAGAGGAAAAGAATATTCTTTGTGAGTACATGAAAAACAGTTTTCTGCACTAGACTTATTTTAAGATTACAATTTCAAATTATCAGAATTCTGTTGAAAATTCAGTTTTATGCCCCCGAATGTGAAGCCAGAATATATTGGGTGCATCTAGTCAATAACTGAGCTCACAGCTGGGCACTGCTGCAATAACAAGAAACACTGAACCTTGAAACAGATCATGAATCAGCATCTCTTTGCATTACCCCATGAAGAGAACTCTCCCCCAGAAATTTGGCAGGGTTTTTTTATACAGAAGGGGCCAAGATCCCTTAGTTATGAAGATCAAATATTTCAAGATGCAGGTAGCAAAAGATTTCTTCAACGTAACTAACATGGGAAGTGGGGATGGAGTCTGTGGTGTAACTCCATTAAAAATGGAGGGATTCAGCTTCAGGAGCACAATTAAAATGACGTGCTTCCAAATGTAACCTCAGAATAATTCTGCTATCCAGTAGATGACTCTGCTTTGAGCCAAATCTTCTAGCCTCAGGGATTGAAAAGAAATGCCACAGAGATTTAATTCTCTCACTATTGAGTTTTGTAAAGCTAGCACTGCTATAGATTGACAAGAGCATTATTTTGATCTAAGTGTACATGAGGCATTGTGCCTTATCAGACAAGGCAGACAGTCCCCACTGCCTCACTTGTGGCTGTTGGGAGGCTTTTGTGAAACTCAGCACGCTCTCCTTGTCACGCCATCCTTTCCCTGTGGCTGCTTGCAGAGGTCTCCACTTGAGGCCCACAGCCAAATTCCTTACCTCAGTTGTGCTGTTAATAAGCAAATGCCTTCACTGTGGTGCATAGGCATAACTGCAAATAGGGTGTGCAAATTGCACAGCTTGCCTTCACTTGGTACCATTCTGCCCAAAATGTTCAGAGGAAGCCTGCTACATTACTGGTTGTCAGAGTGTTTCTGTAAGGTCAGAACTCGGCCGCCACGATGCTTGCATAGATTTCTTCCTTATGGAAATGGAATAGCTCCTCTGCCCTGTCACATATAAACAATTCTGCTCTGGATATTGTCATAGGTGTCTGATTCTGAAAGATTTCATTTCTTGTTGGCAATAACAAACCTACTTGCTAATACAATTTAGTGGAGTTTTAATCAGCAGCACCAGGCTGCTCACAGAGCAGCTCCAAGACATCTGCCATACATTTCCCATATCTGACAGGATTTTTCCCAAGGCACATGCCATTTATCAAGGAAGGCATGTGATGCTGCCTCTTACCAAAACCTGTTCTCTTAATGCATGTGTAATGAGGTGGCTAATGCTTTGTGAGTAGGAGTGCCCAGCCTTAATAAATACTGACATGCACTAAATGATATCATAGGCTTTGGAGTAATCCTGCAAAAAAACCCCTCACATATATGTTTGCACACAAAAAGAAGTTTCCAAGTATGATTCAAAATTGAATATTTTTGTTTAAATTTTTTGCTGCTCTCTGTTAATCATATGAAAACAAAACAGAAATTGCAGAAACAGAAAGTCTCCTTCTGTTGCAGTATTAACGTAAGTCCACAACACCTATGGCCAAAGAATGCACCATAACTAAACATTGTAAAGCTAAAAGTAAACATTTACAGAGAGAAAGGAATAATTAAACACAATGTATAAGTTCGGGGGAAAACCATGCTTATTTGGCCAATAGCCTGTTTCAGCTCATACTGCAGACAGCAATTCTGACCGACTTTGTGCTTTTTGTGTGTTCTAAGAAAACTACAAGTTCCTCCCTTCTGGTATAAGCAAGAGCTTAATATCAAGAATATTTTTAAAGGCAGTCTTTCACTTCTCTCTGATATTCAATACATATTTTCCTTTGCTTTCTTTTTTTCTTAGAAACTCATACCACTGACTCTTCACCTTTGCTGTGCAACATTTCTGCAGGCTAAACCTGCTGTTGGGCTCATGCAGTCCCCCAATTCCAAAAGCCCGTTATACTGGGCACTGCCTTCTCCAGTTGCATGGCTAACAGTTCGGCATTTCTCCAGAACCACATCCTCTGATTTCCTATTTTGTTCTGGGTGTTTTCTACAGCTATTCACAACAGACTGCTTGGTACAGACAGCTACAGCCCCACTCAGTGATTTAAACAATAGGAAGTCCAACATAGTTTTGGACAGAATGTTTCTTACTGGGAAAAACTACTCCACACAATTTTGTCCAGCTGGGGCTAGGGTCTCTTCACAAAACACCTATTGTACAAAAAGAGCCATAGGATATGCCTCATTGGGCCCTCCCTGAGCTGGCATGCAGCGCTACAGACACCAGTTTGGTTTAGGGTCCTGGGCAAGATGCTTGACTCCTGTGAGATGTTATCTGTGAAACTGGAACAGCCTTAGAGACTACATAGTCATCTGCCACTCCCTCCACAAGAATAACCATGTTAGCAATTAACTCATCTGTACGTTTACAGGATTAAAGGATCTGGTTTCTCTTACTAGGTCAGTTTACTCTGCTGTAATTAGCCTTATCCTCTTCTTACAATTAGTGTCACACTAAAGCCTCAGAGCTTAACATGGCCAAACTTTGGGAGCGATCAAATTCGTATCTCAGAGGTGTATTTGAAAACAGAGTTTGTACTCTTATGTTCAACTTGAACACATACAAGACACTTTAAAATGGTAATTTAGGTTTGCACGTAAGAGTTTTAACAACTCAACACAGGAGTGCTGAAAGTGGCATAGGAATTTCCAGAGAAACCTATGTGAAGCACTACAACAGGGGAGCACACAGCCCACTGCTGGATGACCCACCTTCATCAAACCAAGCTGGCTAGATGTGAGCAAGGTCAGATTTGAAAGCAAGTATACCACCAGCAGGTTTTATGGATGTGCTGGAGAAATCAATGCTTCTAATACCTATTCCTACAGATGCTCTCTTCAACACTGACTGGAGCTTCACAACCATTGCTCCTTGGTGGTCTTCAGAGATTTATCACTTACCTGCTCTCTTTGGATAATTCTTGATTCCAGTAGTACATGTCCGACAAAAGCTAAATCACAAGCAGCAAACTGTTTAACAGTGATAGTAATTCTAAAGCATGTAAAAATTGCAACTGCTGTGCTCTGTGAGTAAGGGGGTGCTGAGAGAGCGTGCTTTATTGCCAGGTGTTGAACACATTTATCAGTCATGTCCTTACCTGTGCTGCTCCTTCTGGCAGAATAATGGTCAGTAAAGTCTTCATACATAATCAGAGATGATGCCCATGTATGGTATAATCCTCCTCCCATCCTTGCAAGAGAAGGGGCTCAGCAAAAGAGCCAGATCTCTTTGTGCTTTGTGTGACACCTGACCTGGCAGGCATTCCTTGTATAGCAAAACATCTGATCTGTGTAGCAGCTCTTGATTCTTGGGCTTTAATTTTACCTTGCCCATTTGGAGTCACTGTCCTAGCTTGAAAGCAGTTTCAGAATCTAATCCATCAAGGATCTCCCTCATATAGCAGGAAAGAAGTCAAAACTTTTCATTATTAAACCATTCCAGTTAAGTTTAATTTCCCTTACCTCCCCTAACTTTTGACTGTTCTGTCTTCAGCTCAGTTAGCTCAAAATATCCCATTTATAAAAGACTTTTGCCCTGTTTCTATGACTTCACAAAAACAGTAGATGAACTGATAGCAAATTTAACTTACCCAAAATTTGTCAAATCCATTGCTTTAACTATTCTGTGGTGTACTACTGGACTGTTAATAGTTAACAATAGCTGGAAGCCAGATTTTAAAATTCTTTAAAATTTAATATTATGTCATTAATATGGTGAATATCTGCAATATGAAGGAATTCTTGAGGAAAGTGACCACATGTAGATTAGAGGATATGCCAGTCAGGCAACCCTAAAAAGTCTTCTGACAAGAAGCTACCAGCAACTGGAAGTCAGCTGTTGTTAGACACTCACTAAACCTTGTGGGTGTTCCATGCACTACCCTGCAGCAGCTGGGAGATTGAACCTATGAAGGCCTGTTGTTCACAGCAGGGAAGGGTTATCTGTCTGATGCTTTTTCAACTCCTTTCCTTTTTGGTCTCCTCTGAAAAAGGCATTCAAGACAAGGTTAACAACACCCCTTATTGACAGACAGAGAATTCAAACAGAATGATCAGAAGACTGAAGACAAGATGTTGTTTTCTCTTGCTTTCTTTACAGAACCAGTCTGTAATGTAATAGACTTGGCCCCCACTTATACTTCCTATATTTTTGCAGTTAACTTTTATTACACTTAAATAGTTCTTACCATTGGAGAGATTCCATCTCAACTAACCATCTACTATCTAGTCAGTCATTCTCCTTATTTTCCTAAACATAAACTAGATGCGAAAGGTTGAGCATTTTATATGTTCTATTATTGTTGCAAATCCCTCAAGCAAAATACACTCCTATTCAGGAGGGATCAGACTTAGGCTTTAAAAATAGGAAAAATAAATTCCATTACACTTAAGTCAAAAAACAGCTGCTGAATCTTATACTATTTCTTAAAATGAAATCCGTGAAAGTCCCAGATTATTTTCTTCCAAGCACCATCCTTTCTTCTTTTCCCCCTTCCCTTCATTTCAACAAAACACTGGTCTTTATTCTCACAAGGAAGATGCTGGCAAAGAGTGCACAGCTTCAAAAGCAAGGAGTTCATTTTAGTCCCAATCCAGTTTCTTTAGAAATGCTTAAAAGCACCTTTGAAATTTTAATCCAGGATTTTAATCTATAACTGCTTAGGCTTACTTGAAGCAAGTGACCTTTGAATGCAGTAGCAAGACTTTTCAAGACAGGTCTTTCCCTAGCATCCCGATAGCCAGGCTTTCTTTTAGACTTTGCCAAGAAAACTTACCAGCCCACTCCAGCCACACAAGGTACTACCAAGCGCCGCCGCGCCGCACCCCCAGTCTCTCTTTGCCTTCTATCCCCTCTTTATTTCATCTCTCACAGCATAAATAGGTCAGTTTGTATCAGCTGAGGAGGCACTCCTATCTGGGAGGAGTATTACCACTTCCAGCTGTAACTGGGAGCGTGTTCTGCCGCTCATCTCCCTGCTGAGCCTGGCACCAGCTGCTCACTGTAGGTCAGCCAGCTGGGACTGGAGGAGTGGCACCCTCAGCTGCTTGCTGCATCCAGCTGTGCTCCAGCTGTTTGAGTTATTCTGTGATCCACACCTCACAATCATTCCTGAAAGGGTGACAGTGAATCTACTCCGTCCTGTAACGAAAGGAAGGAAAATGGACAGGTGAAATTTGATAGTGATGAAAAAGAAAGGCTCATGACACAAGCAGATGCCAAATGACATATAACAAGAAAATAATTCACCTTTGCAGTTACTATAAAAAGAAAACACACCCATTTCACAACATTAATTTCCCTTTTCTATTATGTGTGGTCGATGTCCAGGGCCTTGTCTTTGTCTTTTTGTATTTTATCTATTTCCTCTAGCACTTTATTGCAGAGAACATAATACAAAGTGACATTTACTGTTTCTAGCTCCCTTTACATTTATATTCCTCAGATCAGCAAGGAGAAAAAGAATTTGAATCAGTGAAGGAAACCCCTCCAGTTAAGCTCATTCCTCCCATGCTCTCTTTTTTATAGTGGCTGTAAATATGAAACTTAAGTGTCTGTAGATGATTGCATTTCATAGTAACTAGTGGTCCTTGATGTATGGAACATACATTTTGCACCCTGTTACACACCTGGCCTGTGGGCTGAACCAAGGAAAAAGCTGGAATTGGGCAACCATTCCAAATGACTGTGAATTTGCAAGTACATGCCATAGAGAATAAGGTGAGAAAAGTACTTAAGACCTCTACAGGCTGTGCTTGTGGAGGAAAGTTCTAAAGCCTTTTCTTCAAAATGAAAAGAAACTGGAGAAGTACTATTTTACTGAATCAAATCTCAACAGTGGGACTGATATTTTCAGGTGCTCTGCAACTTTGACCCACATTCATTGTTGTAAGAGACCTGAATGACCCACACTTCAGAGAACCTGAAAGGACACGTGGTATGATGTGGAAACCTTCAGTTAAAAAGTAAAACCAAACTTTGTTGGAAAAGAGAAGGAGTTCTGACTTTTTGTTCCCCTTCACTTTCTGATGTCCTCTTGGTGTGATGCATTGAAGTGGCAATCCCTTTCCAGGACTTCTGCAAAGTGGATCCCCAAGTTCTCACAGCTGTATGTGAGAACAGCCCATGTATTCATGGAGAACCGGAAGATATATAGTAAAGAACTCAGTACACTATCTGTTTTAGTAAGGAACAGAAATAAAAGTATTGAAATAATGTACTAGATATAAATGACAGCTGTGACAAGAAAATGAGAACAACTTTCATGTTTTTATTGCTGCCTTATAAGCAATTGATAAACAGTACACTTCATATATAAATGAGTATGTATCAATATATGACAACAAAAATAAATTACAGTGACATAGTATTTAATTTTACAAGGTTGTACAAAATTTCCAAATATGAATAGATTTCAACTTAAAAATTTGAAATAAGTTAAAACTTCAACTAGTCTGAAGACTTAAAAATATACATACAGTTTCACTCAATCACATCATTTACAGTATGATTTTTTTTAAGCTGTTTATTCTTATACACCCATATATTTTTGAATGTATTAGTGGAATATATCCTGCTATATGCAGTTTTGCTGCAGTGGGATAAAGGGGTTCCCTGAGGGCACAGAACAGGCTTTGAGTGTTTATATTTTAAATAATTTGATTACATTTATTAGCTAGAAATATAAACACAAAGTGTTATTTATCTGTCCTATAATGAAAGACTGATTTATCTGCTCTTTCTAGAATTTTCATTGATGCTAATGAGAATTTTGAAGAGAGATTAACAGCAGGATTGAACTAAACAAAGTCTGCTTAGCTAGGATGAATTAGGTCAAATTATTTAATGAAGTATTTGAAGAATATCTGTTTTGTATGAGATGACATTATAGACTACATTGCTAGTCCTGGCTATGCACTGACATTTGCTTGCACAACTAATAGGAAAACATATTTAATATGGTACTTTGAAGCAATGGGATGGATTATGGATTGGCATTTTTAACACCTCAATTATATGCACATGATTACTTTATTAAATATTATGAAGGTTAAAAGCATTGCCCAAAACTCTTTGGCTGTTGAGTGTGTGATAATTGAGAATGCCAAGGGTCTCATTCAAGCTGTAAAATAAGGTAAGGTGGAGGAAATTTGTACTGCAGCTGGATCACTCCTGATAACTTAAACTAAGGCCGGTGCAAACGGACTCTGTGCACCAGCAAAAAGGCAAAGGCTTGTTAATACAGAAAACATTATGAGAAAACAGATAAAGAAAGAAATTTGAGCAAACTGGCACTTGAGAAAATTGCTCAATTGCCAAAAACACAGGAACACACTTGTGCAGAGGTGGGTCTGAAACTGCCTGCAATGAATTTGGTAAGAAATGAAAAAGAAATGCAAGCTGTCTATTTGTGAGACCGAATTTTTTCTTCTCTGAATATGTTCAAATATCTATCACTATGCTGCGCCAGTAATCCACAATCTTTCCTCCAAACAAATAAATGTTCTGTGTGCATCATTTGAATGAGAAAGGAAAAAAAGGAGTCATAAACAGGGCAGAGCTGTGCAATTCCTCATTTCCATTTTTCTCTAATGTTATTGGTAATAAAGACCACTGCAGTCTACAATTCAAATGGAAATTATTTTAGAAGCCACTGTTTTTGTTGTGTGAGTATGCTGTCATTGGGCAGCAGGAAGGAGGAAGGGAACTGGAAAGAGATATATATATATATAAACTGCTGGGAGTGCCTTGCTATGTTTGCTCTATGTTTTCCAAGAGAATTTCACTGCAGGCTCATGCCCAGGGAGTGCAAGATGGGGGGCACACAAATAGAGGTCTGTAATGCTGATGGGAGGTCACACAACCCAGCCACACGTTATGGTTCAGGAGCGTGGCTGCCTCCTGCTTTTCTGGGGAAAAATGTTCATTTCAGAAGCACAAAGGGAGCCTTTCCATCAGCTGGAACTGGGCTTGGATCAGCCCCCAGAAAAGGCTGTTTTTCACTGTTGCTAAGAGAGAACAGAGCAATTTCACTGAGCAACACACTGGGTCATTAAGTGAATTAATAGCAGTCAAAGAATATTACAGCATATGACTGGAGTCAAAATTTCCTTCTACAAATCCACACCTAAGGAGAGTCCTCCCAGACTGAATGGAAAGACAGCTTCCCCAAAGGAAAGCATCTACATGATGAAGACTTCAAAACTCTGTCTAGATTGTTTACCCCTCTTGCAACTTCTAATCTCAAATTACTTCAATCAAAACAATTACATTTCTCTTAATTGCTTGTTCTGTGTTCTGCCCCTGTTTTGGCTCCCAAGAGGAAAAAATAGCAGGGAAATACATCTCAAAAGTTCAAGCAACAAATAGCAGTTATGTAAACCTTACCTCACCGGCAGCTTGGCACACAGTGTATTACTGTACAATCAGATATGTCTTTTATATCCCATAATTTGCTTTTTATCTTAACTAGCAAGCCACTCTATGAGCAGCAACTAAAGAAATGAGTTTATCTGCTTATGTTAATGCAATTGTTATCAGGGGCATACAGGGTAAAAATCATTTGTAGATTACAGTAATGTATTTGCAAGGAAATTTCCACACGGGAAGGTGCCACCTGATTAGTTCTCTGTGGAGAGTTGAAAAAAAAAAAAAAAGATGCTTAAGCATCTTGGCAGGAGAAAATCTCTTAAGAGCACAATGTTCCACTGTGATAGTTCGTTGGGAGCCAAGTTTTGACAGCACATTTTGGGCTGATACCCATGCGGTGAAAGGAGAAATGTGAGCTCTCGTGGGACACTTGACCTGGACCAATGTATTGGTTTTTCTACCAATACACAGCCATGCACCTTCTGCCCTCAGGACTGCAATGGTGGCAGTACATCTTCTCTTACTCTCCTTTTTATTAGCTGCAGAAGGGAATGTTCCTCTAAAACACTGAAGCCAAGGAAAATGATTGCTCTTCATTATTATCTACCTCTACTCTTCCAATTACTGTGCTAGTGTTTTGCAAACTGCTGTCAATATGAGCTAGGGCCAATTATTCTTTCTGAGGGCTTACCAATACATAGAATTTATTTACTTGGCAGAAAAATTGCCACCCAGTAAGGAAGGGTGTTAGCAAAAAAAGATCAACTTGGCCAATAATTTAAAAAATGTTAATATTCTGTCTAGTACCTGAACGGGTAGCTTTGACTAGATCAATAGACACCAGATTTTGAGTGAATGCTCAAGCACTGTCTTTTTACACAGTAGAAGCTGAGGGGCTCCTTTCTACTGTTTCCTGTTATTTTATGAGTGTACAGTACATTCTGCTCCCCTGGTTTTACTTAACAAAATCAGTTTTCCAAATTCCTTTTCATGAAACCTGTTTTCCGAAGTGCTTAATTGCTGCATGCAATTTCTCCATATATTTCAAAATCAGAAAGCAACAGGCAAAAGTCAATTTATTTAAAATTTTCAAGCCTTAAAAATTTGTATTCAGATTCTCTCTGGGACTTTTTTTGCTCTATAACCAGCAGAACAGAAAGCTTTCAAGTAATAGGAACATATCAGGAAACACATAAAATATGTTCATCAGATTCTTGCAATGTTATCTCTATTTCTATCACAAAAATACTTGCTATCTCCAAATAGAAGCAGGAAGCTTATGGCTCTTGCTTGTAAAAACTTGACTGGTGTGGCCCACACCCTTCCTGCTGTGGGGTGGCAGGGGGAGGAGTACAGTTCCAACTTCCTATGAGGCAGAAGTCCCATGACTGCTAGTCAGCTTTGAGGCAGAAGGAATTGGGTTAAGAGGCAACTGGGTGATGGGACACCTCTACAAACCCAAGGATAATTCATTTAAAAAAAATGACATCTCCTTCACTGACATTTTCTAACATCTACATCTTACAACTATAAAAAAAATTACATTATATTTATCATTTTCTTACTTTTAGAAAGCAATGAATTGTAATTCAGGCTTTTTACAGCTTTAACAAAGAGCTCTGGTGTGCACGTAGTACATGGACTCCAATGATCCATCCCTATGCAGCTTGCTTTTGAGAGCAGCTGTCCATCCTTAGTCTTTATATTTCACCTCTAATGATGGATTCTGTGTCAGTCAATAAGCATTGCAGAGACTAAAAACCAAAATAAAACAAAACCAAAAGTGGCACCTGTGCACATTTGATTAAGTCTCTTGCATTTTTCATGCTGATCCTTCCTCTCTCACAGCAGGACAAATATGCAGCTATGCAATTTGTCTGTACTGTTTTGAAAACAAGTGAAAGGACCTGAAAGGACCTTCCATCATATTCAGTGAAATGCAGGGGCAGAGCAGGAGATAAATGCTGCTCTATCCTTTACACAGAGGATTTTGTTCAGATTACCCTACGGCCAAGAAATCACACTCATTTTGAATAAAGGAACAAAACATTTACTCAGATGTAGTTCAACAGTGTGAAAAGTGGAAAGTTTTGGTCCTAATATCACTTGTAAAATAAACATCATTAATGGTGATATGAGGCAAGCAAATGGAATGCATTTCTGAATCGGAAAAATTCATGCCAATGGAGGATAAAAGCTGCTCCATCTGTATCTGATTTCATAAAGCTTTGCAGATACACATAAATGACATATTCCTATACTGATGGCAGAGGGTATTCAATAGGTATATTCAATAAACATATGTGATAGGTGTAGTCAATAGGAGAGGAGTGATCTGTGTGAAGGATAAAAGTATTGAGTGGAGAAAAGTACTGAGCATCAGGAAGTACAGCTCAGGCCTATTTCTTGTGATGTATCTGCGTAAGCAGAGTGCAGCACTGTGCAGGGTTCAAAGCAAATTGGCTTATTCCTTTTGCCCCATGGTGTTAATTAGTCTGTGCCACAATGGTAATAATAATTCTTAATGTGGACATATTAAGCACAAATTAAGGAAGGCCATTTGGCCATTTCCTCATCCCTTTGGCATCTCTAGAGTAGGCAGTATTTCAGGAGTGACTACAGTTGCTTTGTTACCCAAAGATTTCAATACAGAAGAAAAAAAGGCTCAAGAAGACTGGATGTTTTGAAACTACATAAGGAATCAAATTCTTGTCCAGAGACTTTATTTCCATGATAGTGTACAATTTTTCAGATCTTTTGAGTATTTTCAGTAAATTAACTATGCCTGTATGAATGAATTGAAAAATAAATTTAAGTTCCCCTGGCACAGTAATATCCTGTGCTTTTCTGATTGTTAGGCATGGTTTAGTGATGATTACCAGATAATTTCAAGAGCACTTTCATTCCAGAAAGTGCACTAAATAACTTTGGTCCGGGAGTGAGAAAGAATCTCCCATCAAATTCCTGGAAAATGCATATGCACGCAGAAAAACAAGCCCTGCTCACATATTGAGGCCTTTATAATTAGTCCTAGTGTGCAATAACAAGGATCCCTTCACAGAGGCCTGAGTGGGGTGTCAGGGTGCTCTGGCGACAGCGTAGCTGATGGTGACGCGTGCTTTTGGCTCACAGAGTCATTCATACACTGAACTTTTTTGGGCACTGTTTCCATGTGTTTATTCACCCTTATGCAAGGAGGATGTGCACATCTATAAAGCCTTTAAATATCTTGGGTTTTTTCCATATCTTGTGCCAAGTTACATAAATTTTATCGCTTTTCTAGCTTGGAAAAAAGCTACCTCTCCTCACCACCGTTAGATTGAATGGTTTTATCATCATTTTCATAAGACATTCTCTTAAGTCAGCATCACACAGCCAAGGATTTTTGTCTGAAAACCCAGAAGGGGGTGAGTGATCTTAGTCTTAGATAGGGTGAGTATTTCTTAGTCTTACCAGGTAAATGAGGTTTTTAAAGCCTGCAAAATTCCATCCATGGGCCTGGCAAATGAAAAGCATTATACTAGGCAACAGAAAGGGCAGAGCAATTGGGTGGGATGAGGGAGGACGGTAATTTTTTCCTCCTCTCATTTCTAATGGAAAGAGTGCCCTTCTTACCTCAAAAAATTTGCAGTGGTGACTTGCCCTTATATGTTCGTGACATTTGCCTCAAACTATTTTCATAGTGACTGGATTTCTCTTTAAGCTTTGAGAAACTGGCAGTGATCTTCACATTGACATGGGAGTTTCTCTTAGATGAACCTAGATAGAATCTAGTCTAAGAGACCTTTTTTTCTTATTTGAAAAAAAGCAGTGCCTGTTTGGAAAATGTAATGTAGTTAAACCTAGTGCAGCCTTGATGCAATAGCTCCATAAATGAAATATGTTAATGCATTTCTAAACTTTGGGTAATGTCTGAAAAGCCAGCTGAATACACTGAAAACACCATATCCAGAAATAAGGACAATGCAATTGTAAAAAATATGCACTAAGGCAAGAAGTGGAAACTTCTTGCAAATAAGCAAAGGAGACTTAAGCACAGTTTCACTGTCCAGTTACAACTTATGAGGCATCAAAGGCAATGTTTCCCATGGTAACAATTTCAGCATAAGTTTGTACATGCTTCTGTAAACATTGCTCTAGATGTGGTACATCTCTCTGTATGTACATGCAGAGCAGAGTCACACATATGTTATTCTTCTGAAATACACATACTGCATGGAGATGTACAGGTATAATATACACACCATACATTGTTGGAATAGGCCATGGAATAAGTAGCACTTCATGTTTTCCCATGTTACCTGTGCTCCTTCCATTAAACAACCCCTGCCAGGCATTGGTTGTCTTGAGCCATCTTGATATTTAAATAAAGCAAAGCATCCTCAAGCACATCCAGGAATGTATCTGGAAATAACTATAATGATACTTCTTGAGAAAAAAAAAATACAATCTATGTTATATTTTGAATGTGCAGTGTGAGTGGTGAAGAGCAGCCAAAGTCCTGAATGCCAGTGCAGCATAGGTAATGAATTTGCCAGTTAAGATTGTGAAGAACTGTCAGTGACATCAAATACTGTGATGCTCAGTCTCAGCCAGCTGCAGTGTCATGGTGCCATGAATTGAAGTGAACATAGTGTAGAATTCCCATTTATACTCAACTTGTTTGCAACAAATAGCACAACTGCATTATCTCTGCCTTTAAAAGCTGAAGTACAAAAATGCCCAAGTATCAGATATTCAGACATTACAAGTTAGCATTTTGCCCGATATCTTTCTGGCAGCTCAAAAATGTAGAATTAGAAAAGTTCACATGCTATGAATTATCTATGCCTGCCACAAGGAAGAACATCCTAATTAAATGAAATTTTCAATTCCATGAAAACCTGAATGCCAAGCATGCTTTATCTAAGCTGCCAAACAGAAGTGTTTGGGTATCATGGGAGTGCAATGCATGAGTCAGAAAAGGCAGTCACCATTACCAACACCTCAGCTCCACCAGACACCTCTGCATACCCTTCAGGCTAACCAGAAGCAACCTACAAATATGTATCACTTTGACCTGCTCCCAGAAGCCAGTTCAGTGGTATTTAAATGGACAAATACATTAAAAGAATATACAAAATAGAATAACACAGAGGATGGAAACAGGTTTTGAATAGGGACAGTAGATTTGCATGGGTCAAAGAATATTCAGAACTACTACAGTGAATATGTATGTTTTTTTTAAATTTCCCAGTGCATTAAAATACATGACAATTAATGGACTGTATGAAGTTCAAGGTAGTGGGGGTTTGGGAGAACATCTGTAGGGACAGGTCATCCTCTGGTCAGGCTTGGTGAACAGACCATTTGTGGCACAGACAATTCCTGCCAATAAGGACCTGGCAAATGTCTTCAAAAGCCTTCTCCAGTTGTTTTGACATGCTTTATACATCTTTAGAAATGAAAGTATCAGATCTCAGCACTACACAACTCCTGAAATACTGTAAGATCAGATAACTTTGCATAGGGAGATTGTGAAAGGAAAAGAAAAAAAAAAGCCTGATAACAAGGCAGGTTTGTAGAGCATATTTTAGCATAGAATCTAGGAGCCATCTGGAGGAAAATTAGGGCTTAGAATCTCAAATATAAATTTGAATAGAAATGCATAAATAATCAGATGGGTAAGGGGTGAGTGAAAAGCAGTTTATAAATAGTATGACAATGCATGACCATATCTACTGTATATAGGATAGCATGATGATAACTATTTTTAAAATTATTGATGCTGCTGATTAGGGAAAAAAAAAGTTAAAAACTTCTTTATGTTTTCATGTTTGCATTCTGTAGAGGAAAACCAAGTGTACTTTGGGATCTCATATTTTTAGGTATGTAAGTTTGATAACGAACTAATACTTTTTAGAATATTCTTGCACAATTAGTAAAGAAATATAATAATCAAGACAGTAAATTAAGAAAATGAAGCTGTATATAATTGAGAAAGGTCACCAAATCCTTCAGAATATTTGTTTGCATATTTCTACTGCCAGAACTCTTTAGGCCATTTATTGGTTAGGTTACACAGATCCACAAGTTTAGATCCTGGGAACTACTCAGGCCTTTCCTATATTTGTTTAGCTTTAGAACAGTGCCAGACTGATTTGCAGTTTACTTTTGTTGAAAGTGTGTTATGCAGGAGTAGGAAAAAGTGCATCATGCACCATGGCCCCTGCCCTTGGACCTTCAGATCAGACGTCTCTCACTGCCTATACCAGTACAGAAGTAATAAACTTCTATCACAATTTTACACTGAGAAAGCCAAACATATAATACAGTGTATTTTGTTGCCTGTTCAGAGGCTGACAGTGATGGGGGTCTATTCTACAAAGCTTTCTCCAGACTACCCAATGGCTCCTGTCTGGCTATCGCTTCTGACTTTTTGGTCCTCTTCATATGGAGTCTAATCTTGTATTATTGCAATTAATGGAGACTGCTCTCTGAAAAGCCAGCTTTCAGAGCTGTGAGGAGAGTTAATGGGACTGAGCTGTTTGTCTGCTGTCAGAATGAGGCTTTCTACTGTGTTTTTGACTTAATTTTCCTAAAACAGATGAAATATTACATCATTAGTACTTCTTAAAAGTAATTCTGTGTCATTGGTCTTGCATTGTTCTTCTGCAACCTATTATGTGCGCCTGTGTTCATAAATAATATATCCACTAGTGCATACAGCTAAAATTTTTGTGTGTGCATGGATTTAAAGCAAACACAGAAACATATAAAATACAAATTAAATTGATGCCCACTGTACTTGTAACACAGACAAATTATTAATATTTATAGTGCATATTCCATTAAATAAATAACTATGTATGATACAATATGTGTATACATACACATTTTATGATGCCTGTAAATAACATTTTAAAGCCTGTTCACACATCAAAAGACAGGTTGTTTATTTCTCTTTTAAAACAATCCAAGGATTTAACTCTTCCTATTATGTAAACAGTGGTGACAGATGCTTTCAAGGAAGCTTAACTTCAATAAAAATAATAGTTTCTCATTTTAAAATCAATACTAATATACCATAAATCCCCCGATGAACTCTGGCTTCCTTACATGCTCTCACATTTTGTGTATTAGGGGCACAGCACTACTCTAGATATCAGAATATAATAATATGGCAATATATATAGATATAGATATATATTTAAATGTTAAAACATTTTTAGGTCAACTTGAGTAATGAATATATTTCAAATAATTTTTTTTCTATAAATAAAGGTAATTAATTTTTTTTGCAACATGGACGCCTTTGTATGTGGCTAGCAAACTAGGAAAACAATTCTAGTATCTTTTAGTTCAAAATGCACTTGTGACATAGACGAAACTTTAACTTTTTTTCTTTTTTTGTACTAAAAATTTACTTGCAGTAGAGTTTTTATATTATTTATGAGATTACTTTAGGGTAGATATTTTAAACAACTCATACAAAAGAGAATTTATTTTAATGACAAGAAAGCTAGGTATAGTCTATTCATTTCTCAAGCAGACCTTTATGAATCACTTTAAAAGGACACTACAGCTGAAGACTGAAGAGCAATATTTATCAACATTAAATAAAACATTTGGTGAAATATGTATAAATATTTCTTCATATGAACATAACACAAAATTAAATAGTTCAGATACACAGACACCATTTAATATATTTCCACTGTTGTCAAAATCATCTGTAAACACCATCTCACACTGAATACAAAAGCAGCTTTAACATCAGTTCTGTGTTCACAACACTGATGCCCCTTTTTAAAATAAGATACTTGTTTTATTGTCAGCAAAATAAGAGTCTAAGCAATTAAAAAAAAAAAGTTTTGGTCAGTTCAAAGGAGAATACAAAATAATCTTTCAACATGTAACTAAATCAGATTTAGAGCAACAGTTTAAAGTACAATCCTTTCCCCAGGGGACCTCTGACTTTTATAAATCATGTTTGGTGCAGACCACATCACAAATACCAGGAAATACTGGTCATGTCTAAACTATAAATATTAAAGCCCTTTTAAAATTGTCTTTATCAAAAATTGCCAGGTTACAAATTGGCAATGTCACATTTTTCACACCACCGAATAACCTGGCGTCAAACGGATTTAGGTGCACTTCTCCTGATGATTTTTAAAACAGGTTGTGGAAAACAAACACTTTTTAGTGAGCATCCTTCACGTGCAAAAATAAAGCATTTCTTTGAAACAAATCATTTGCATCTGAAGATCACCTGGGCAGACAGTGCAAGCAGCGGGGCTCCACCAAATTCTGTCAGAAAATTACAACTTGAACTTTCATTGGAAGCCGTACAGACAATGCACACGGGATCTGAGCTGGCTCCCAGAAGGGTGGCGCATCCCCACAGTGGAGCTCAGGACAAGGTGTTGCAGGAGCTGTGTGTGCCCTGACAGCAGCAGAGCCTCCCCAGCAGGACACGGGGCTGCTGCTGATGGTTGTGCCTGCCTGGCTCCTGAGCAGCTCCCTCGGAGCATCGGTACCATACAGCCCAGATCTGGGTTCTCATCATCCCATGCCCTGCAAAGACAGCTTCATGCTCTTCCCTGAAAGTAGCCTTCAGTTCCTTTCCCCTTTGTATCTTTTAAAGAGGCCTGATCCCTTTGAGGAGAGACTCTGCACTCAAGATTGAGGTTTTACTGGGCAAGTATCCCATTATAAAACTCTGTAAACTCACAGGCTATGTTTTGGTTTTCTCAGTTTGAAATGTGGACACCATGTTTTGGTTCCAGAAATAAACTTGAATTTCAGGCGGCAAATGATGAGCTGTAAACTTATGATTTTTGGACTTTTAAAATTTTCAATCACATGCAATCATGACGGGGGTCCTGTAAAACCTAGAACAATAGGTCACCTCTTTCCTGGTATGTGTGTATTTCAGAGGTGTGAATGCATGCTATGCATACATACACACTCACACACACACACACACATATAACATCAGCTGCACGCAGAGATACTCGGAAATCAGGGCTACAGTTAACAGTATACCAAAAGAGAAGTAGACAGGAAGCTCTACCAGGACAACAAGAGGCAATTTTTCAACCTATACAGTGTCTTAAATAATTTCATAATCCTGTTTCGCTAGCTTGCTACATCTGTATGTAACTTGAATTGAAAGTTGTTGTATTCCTTGGAAAAAGAAGAGTTGGGGTAGCTAGATGTGCTTACCTGAGATCCCAGAGTTGATTATAATCAAAGAGCTGGGCAGATCAGTAATGGGTTTATAATTGCTATACAGCTTCTCGCCATCTTGTAGGAAAACTTTATTAAATCTTTCACTCCTTTAGTAAAAATGTTGAATTTTCTTAGTTTTTTGCTGAATGTGGATTGACTTCTATATTAAACTGGATTTATTGAAAGGATAAATAAGCCTGGCAGCTGCTTTCATGTCTTGATATTTAAACCATAGAATCAGCACCCTGGAACCACCTTCCCACCCCAACCCATCCCATCCCATCCTTTACTATCCTGCCCATCCTGCCTGGCCCCATGCCATTCTGTTCTGTCCTATCCCATCCTATCCTATCTCATCCCATCCCGTCCTGTCCCATCCCATCACGTCCCTGCTTCATTATTTTTATTTGTTTAAAATATACTATTCTATGAAGCCTCCCTAGGTATCCGCTTATGAAAAATGACGGACTGCCTTTGCTGATACTGCTGCTTGCGTCGTTTCCGTTTGTCACACTGGCACAGCAGCAGCATCTTGAAAGTGTTTCTGAATGTTTTGTTACACAGTGCATAGCACATGGGGTTCACTGTGCTATTGATGTAGCAAAGCCAATACCCCAGGTTCCAGACAGTTTTGGGGATACAATTGCAAAAGGTGTTCACCAGAACCATGATGTTATATGGGGTCCAGGTAATAATGAAGGCAAACAAAATGGCACTGAGTGTCTGTGCTGCTTTCTTTTCTTTGATAAGTGACATTCTTTTTCGTTTCGTGATCTGACTTCTGGTCTTCAAGGCAAACTTTTTTGCCAGGGTTGCTTCCTTAAAGGACAAGGGCAGGGCTGTTGATGTCTTGGTCACTGATGAGATACCATCAGAAGCTGTGGTTGTCTCTTCTGACTCTGGTTCAATTGGAAGTTTAGTAAAGCTCTTTTGGAAATTTCCACCATCCTGAACACTTTTGGGAGGGTGCAATTTTTTAGCTTTCTTTTCCTTCGATTCTGTGTCGGATTTCTGCAGTTCATCCCCTGACTCATGCAAATCTTCCGAGGAGGGTAGTTTTGTGGAGTTGAGGATAGCACTGTGGCCAGGAAGCTTCAGCACGATTGAATAGATGGCTCTGGTCTCTGCAGCAATGTCTTCTTCATCAGAGGAGGCTGAATTTTCAAGGGAGGCAGCAGCATCGTTGTTGTTCCAGCTGTCACTGCTGCTATGCTCTTGGTCCCCCTGATCTGTGCTGGGTTCCCAGCTCTTCATTGTGAGCCAGAAGTGGCAGCGTCTGTATTTCTTTCGGGCGGAGCGTTTCATGTTCTGCCGCTGCAGCTCGTAGCTGCTGCAGCTGCGGGAGCTGCCTGTCTGGTGCACAAAGCGTGCTGCCTCTGCTTCACTGCCCGAAGCCTGCAGCCCTGCCAGCTCTTTGGTGCGTTTCTCCGTCTCCTTGTAGATCCTCCAGTACAAAATACTCATAATGGTGACCGGCAAATAAAAGGCAGCTATGGCAGTGCCAAAAGTGATGATAGGTTCGCTAAGAAACTGGATGAAACATTCATCAGGAGGCACAGTCCTCTCCCCAACAAAATACTGCCAAAACAAGATGGCAGGGGCCCAAAGAACAAAAGAGACGATCCATGCTAGACCAATCATTACCCCAGCCCTTTTGGTTGTTCGTTTGGCTCTGTATGTTAGTGGCCTAGTGATTGAAAAGTACCTGTCAAAACTTATCACAAGGAGATTCATGACAGAGGCATTACTGGCAACATAGTCAATGGAGAGCCAAAGATCACAGGCCAAACTTCCCAAAGCCCAGTGGTCCATGATGATGTATGTGGTATAAAGATTCATGGAAAGAACACCGATGATCAAATCTGCACAAGCAAGGCTCAACAAGAAGTAGTTGTTGACTGTTTTCAGTTGTTTGTTAACCTTAAATGCAACGATCACTAAGATGTTTCCTATGATGGTCACCAGTGCAAGGATCCCAGTGAGGAAAGCAATCAAAACTACTTGCCAGACAGTGTGTCCACCCAGAGGGTCTTTGCTTGTGGCATTTAGGGTCATGTTTGTTGATTCCACAGTGGAGAAAAGAAAACTCTCTGTGGTCTGAGGGAAATCATAGCTGCCAATGAGTGATGCTGCTTCATCAAGGAGTCCTGGTCCATGCGAATCTTTCTTCCAGAAGGAGCTCACATTTGGAAAAAGGGGCGAGGATGAACTGTTATTTTGCACGATCATTGTGGCTCTCTGACATAGTCTGTAGCAGAGAAAAACCAAACAAAAATAAAGTGAACTGGTGAACATGTTAAATAAATAATCATCCTCATACTTTTACATACAATCACTTTAGCACTTTGAAAGTTGTCTTTAAAAAGCCAAGCTGCCTGTTGCACATTTCAAGTCAAACCTGTATGTGATAGTACTCAGCTTCCAGACCATGATTAATCTGAGCTCTTTATAGTGATGACACTGTGTTTCCTTACAAACATTCAATAACAGAGGAACCAAAATCCCAGGAGAATTTGAACCCACAGTAGTATTTTAATGTCCCTAAACTCTAACTAGGAATTAAAACAATCCCTGCTGGATCTGTCCTGAATGCAACATCTCAAAAATCCACTGCCCTGGAAGCCTTCAAAAATTAAGTTCCAATCATATGAAGCCACAAATCTTCCAAGTTCCAATCAACACTGGTCCCCAACGTCTTGGCTCTAGAAAACAGAGCCACAGCCTCTGCTGCCTCCAGCTACAGCTGATGAAAAAAAAAAAAATATTGTTCTGCCTTTCCTTAAACTATGGAGATACAAGCCAGCTGTGGCTGTGTCAAGCTACTTCATTGTGTCAAGCTACCCTAACCTGTGAGGCTGCAAAACTCTTCCCATTTTCATCTACCTTTCAGCTATCTGATAAAAACAGTAGAAGTTCTCACTAGCACTTTTATTCATGCACATTTTCATACTTGGACTAAGGATTTTGCACATCTAATGAATTCAACATTTCTTTGGAGGCAAGACATGGTAAAAACTCCTTTGAAAATATGATCTCTAGAGTCAGGAAAAAAACCTTTGGCAGATGTATGTCAAAGCAATCATTAAGCACTTCAGGAAAATAGGGGAAAAAAGCATGAAAGGGATTAATAATTAAGCTTTAATCCTTTTCCCCAAGTAGTAACATAAAATGAAAACATGCTCAGAATAGGGATTTGCATTTCATTAGCTTCTCTAGTCAGCTGACTGGATCCATAGTAATACATGAATTATATCATCAGGACAAAAAAATCCATCATTGACTGTAAACGTTGAGCAAAATATGCTGTCAATATTTCTTTGTTTGCTGAATGTGAGTCCTTACAGAGTCAATATATAATGGCATGAGATAATAATGAATGTCACAGTACACTGATCTTACAAAAAATTATTTACCCAAAAGAGGAGGGTTTGGTTCTGTTTTTCTAATTAATTTCTGAATTCTGCTTTCCCTTAAACTGTACTTGGTTTTGTTAAAAAGCCATAAGACACTGTGTGATTTTAAGTGGTGCAGTTTCTTTGACATATGCAGTAAATAGATAAACAATTCCTTTCCTTTGCCCATGCACAATATCTAACACAAACCTCTCCCCTATTTCAATATCTAGTGTAAATGAGATATTATTGTTTGTTTTTATTGATAGGAACACAAGGTTACAATGAGCATGCCATATTATAATCTAATTCAGTCCACTTTTAATGCATTCATCATTGTATAACTCAGAATATGAACACAATAATAATGAATAAATATTGCTCTGGTAAATCACACAGTTAAATTTTAAGTCTTTTCCTAATAGAATGATTGAAAACTCAAAGCAGCTCAACTTCTAAAAAGAAAAATGGTAAGACAGGACTGCTGGAAACCATCCTTCTTGCAATATTTTATTTAGGAAGCAGGCATTTTTTCCAGAGCTGTCAGACAGGATGAGGTCAAAACCAGAATAGTATGAGAGAGATCTCAAATAATGATATTTGCTAAATATATGCCAGAAATTATTAATGTTATAGGGTGCAGATCTTCCTTCACTCACACTAGGGACGAAGAGCTGAGGATGAAAGCCAGAAAACATCCACTTTCCAGCCATAAATTTCCTAAACCTCTGTAGGGCAGCAGCCAATCCAGTCAAGTATTGGTTGAGAAGTCTGACAGGTACATTTTAGATGGCAATGATATAATTATGCTGCTTTTTCATAAAAAAAGATGAGCTGGTATCTTCTAACACACAAGAAAAGATCAGGAAGAATATATCGATAAAGGAGACCAAACTTCCACTGAAATGGATAGACTCAAAAACAAAATCACTTAGAAGTGATGGTAAAAAAACCCGGTATTACTAGGAAATAAAAATAGTTAACAGTTTGGTAGTAGTTCCCATTTTCATTGTATAACACAACCATGAACTAATCTGAGTGTTAGCCTTGGAAGTCCAAAGCAAATACCACATAAGAGATAAAAATAATCTTGCAAAATTAATATGTAAATGCCAGACTATCTATCACTAAGCCCATACATCAATTGTGAATTCTATGTAACTGTAGACTTTGAAAGGGTGTTCCGATGAAAATGCAATGATAAATCCTTTCAGAAATGCCATGAGTCAAAAGACTCATGATGATGATCCTGGGATCATCATAATTCAGCTGCAGTCTTCCAGACACTGAAGAAGTGTTGGGACCAAACCTTTCTTTCTCAGGTCAGTTCTTTCATGTCTGGACTTCAAAGTAGCTTCTCTATGTTATTGTTTCAGTGAAAACCTGATCAGTCCTTAACAGTCCAGTAACTGAGGAAAAGGAGAAACTGAGGACAACCCCACCGTCCGTCTCCTGCTGTCCAGTGCAATCCTGCATCTGACACCTGCATTTGGCTTTTTAAACTCTGTAGGGATTAAAGGGAACCCTAAACTCGCATTGACTGCACTACTTGATAAAACAGAAATGCTAGTGGGCTGATTAGTACAGTCTTTTGTTATTCTGCCTCTTCTACAAGCTCCTGTAATTAAACCATTTAATTCAATAAAAAAATTATCAATCGTATGTTCATCTGCACAGGAAAAAGAAAATATCACTACCACTGCCACCACTATAACATCAGCACAACTGGATTTTCTTGCCTTTAGGAAGCCAAGGCAAGCTACATTATCCATCATTTTCAAAAGCTGCCATGCAGTTTCTGCTTTCTGTATAAGTGCTACAGGGAAAGAGTGTCCTGACAGGATGACAGTGGGATTCACAGTGCAGCTTCCAGCACCTGCCCAGCAAGCCAAGCTCAGACAGAATGATGCAGGACCAAGTGGGAATGCAGCCACACATACTTTGGTAAAACAAACAGTGCAGCACTGTCTGAGCAAGGAAAACAAACCAAACTGTGAAATGATTATAAGTTTACATACCATGATAAGAGTTTACAAATCATTGGTATGATACAGTACATTACAATTTCAAGGCAGGGAGTAGCAAAGGAAACTTCTTTTAGCCTAAGAACATATAATTGCTTACCTAAGATCATAGTAATGGTATTTATTCCCTGTGGGTTTGAGTCTTTTTGTTCTTGTTTCTGCTTTTAATAGGATCTTATGAAAGGTACAGGCCAGAGAACACCAGACACAATGTACACTTCCCAGGATTATTCAGGAAAAGTGTAGGCCCAGTACAGGCAATGGCTGTGTAGCCATTATATCATACAGACTTTCATACACATCAATCCAGCACACCTCTGCTCTCTGCCCAGCCAGAGGGAGTGATATATTTGATGTCCCACTAAGACCAGCTGGAAGGGTAGGAGAAAGCATCTACAAAAATGGTTTCAATGATTTCAATAATTGGGTGCAACCTAGATTTAAAGGCCTGAAATTTGAGTATTCTAATTTATTGCACTTTGCTGTAAATAGAAATTAAAATAGAACAGAGAGTAGTAAGAGTTCTGTCACACATTTTCAGTGCATTTAATTTCTCTCTGCTTATTTCATATTTAAATGCTTTTGTGAATACTCCACATCTTACCAAAATTTTTCTTTTCCTTAAACCTCCCTATTCAATAAGTCTATTCTTGCTGTCTTTAGAGGGCTCTAAGAAGCATTTTCTGTGAAGTGAGATGGCAGTCTATGGGCTTGGTTATCTGTGAGGTCAAAACTAGCAAGCCTTTACTGAAGAATTTCAGATTGCCTCTGTTTACACAGACAAGAAAATTGTTTACCTTATTTTTCCATTCTCTTCTGCACTGCTCTTATGTACACATTAGCCTGATGTGCAGAGAGCTCCATGCAGTGATTTATAAAAATCTTTTCTAACACAGAGAAAGGAAGCCTTCAGAATGCTTAATAAAGTTACCTAAACTAGCACACATACTTCGTTCCAAAACTGTTATTTAGTAAAATAAAAATATACATCTGAATTGTAAAGTCTTTGTGAGATTATTAGCAAGATTATATATAACAATTTTTCAAAACACACAGAGGTTTTATTGGTTTTTTTCAAAATAGAGTGTATTTTCAAAAATGCAGTGCATTTTTTCCAAAATACAATGAAGAATTTTAAAAGCTTGTAATGGAAGAAAAAAGCATTCACAGTTTTACATTTATAGTAGCCCATATCAATTGAAGTTAGGGTAGCACAAAGTACAGGATTCCATATGAATGTTTATGTGGCAACAGGAAGCATGGTATAATTATCAGTGAACATGACTTCAGATTTACCATGACTACATTACACTTAAATATATTATACTAAATATAGTTTTACTTCTTTGCAGAATGAGAATACAGAACCATAGAAATCAAGCACACCAGGAAAAATCCTGGCCACTGTCTTGCACATTCACAGTAGAAAAAAACCCTGACTGATTGTGATATAATTTTATATATATGTACAAATACACATAAGTATATCTACATAGAAATGTGTGTCACAAATAGTGTGACAAGTGTATGTATGTACAGCTGCAGATGAAAGTGTATGTATATATGCACTTATGTATACACACACACACATATATCTGCAGCTACATATACACATAATTTTGTCACATTATTTCAAATATTGTCATAAGGGAAGATTGTATCTTTCACTAAATAGCTATCAACTTTATACAGATAATATTCAGTCAAACATACCCCAGTAACACTTCAACCCAAACTCTTTCATTTTGCATCAATAAATATGTTTTGTTTTCTAAATTCACCTAAATTAAATCCCAGTCCTTTAAAATCACTTTTGTGATTAATTAATTATATTTGCTCATTATTTGCTTACTCTATTTCTGCTGCTAGTGTGAGGTCTAGCACGAGCAAATTAGGAACTCATTTCTCTAATCAGATGGATCCTTTTCATTACTTTGAAGAGTGTATAGAGAACCTAATGCATAGCACTGAGGTACCTGATCCATCTCCCTTGCAGCCCTGCAGTCAGAGGAAAGGAGCATCCCTCCTGGGGAGCAGAGGCAAGGGGATGCTACCTCAATTGTTCCTGATGGGACACCTAAGGTTGCCAGACTGGGAGTGCCTGAGTCTGTGTACATGGCACAGCCAGGAAATACACTCTAAAGCAGGGCCATGGCATTAACCTCTTCTGTGCCTTAATTTGCCAGTTAGCTTTTGCCAAACATCTACCATCTCCTTCACTAGGACTGAGAGACTTATGTTTATATTGCCCAGCTGTACCTGCAACATCCTCTGGGGGCGTGATTGCTTAAACAATGTCTGCTTTTACAGAATTTGGTCTTCCAAACACCTTACTTTTGTAGTATGAACTTTTACTGAGGGCTTTTATATTATGATAGGAATGTAACTTTGAATAATAGTATGTTTTAATGGCCAGTGACTTAAGAGGAACATCTGCTTATTTACATGGCCTCAAAAATAAGAATAAATACTGTGTTGCTATTAGGACCAGAGAAGAAAAAGCTGAGAAGTTGCATCTGTGCAAAAATCCAGATATGCATTTCTGATCTCTTTCACTTAAGACTTCCATCAAAGACTGAATTTATTATACAACCTGTGTAATTCTCTTTCATAATTTTTTACAAATATACCATCTATAGCAAATATACATCCTAGTCTGCATAGTTAAAGGACAGTGATTTCCACAGAGTTACTGAATAAGTGTGTCTGTACTATTTCTTATTTATTTACTCCAGGACCCAATACTCATTCACACCATGACTTTCAGTTTCAAAAAAATCCTATCTTGAAATCCTCTAAAATGATTCCTAGAAGTTTCAGAAATGAGCTACTAATCTCACTTGTGACAGGCCTCAGGGGAGTGCAGATTTCTCACATGTAGCAGCATCAGACTCGCCAAAGGAAGGGTATTTGTCTCTCCTGTGCACTTACTGGTTATGGTCTAAACAATTCATACAGAACAAAGCAAAATCTCCTGATTTCACAGGGGATTTCAACAAAGAAATGTCAGCTTGTACATGTCTAGAGTTTTCAAATGCTTGAAAATCAGAGCAAATAAAGTCTTGCCTAATTAAGATTACAGTAAGTACTGACTATCAGCTCAGTTAAATCTGTGAGGTACAATTTTATAAAGAAAGGAAAATATTTAAATTCCAGGCAGTTTCAGTGAGCTTTCTTAGAATTACACCCCATCTGTCAAATTGATATTGGAGGAAACAGACATGCAGCTTTAAGTTAGTAAGAATTACAAATACTGAGAGTTTTACTCACTTTGAGCAAACCACTGCAAACTGACTTTGCAGGTATCTGGGGACAGGAAAGTTTGGAAAAAGGGTTTACTACATTGAATATAAATATGGTATTAGATTTAAGTGAAATAAGAATACATGCAAATCAATCATCTCTTCTATTAGTGAGTAGTGCATATTTTTTTCCTTTGAATAAAAGGAAATCTTAGTGTCCACCTTAGACACTTCATTTCAGTATTTTATTACGTAGGCACTTTTAAACCTAGGATTTATTAACATTTTATTAATTAGTATAATGCTAGATCAGAGTTGTGATCAAGTTTTTCAGCTCTCTCTTTATGAAACATTGTCCACTGACTCCACAGATAATCCTCCTAATGAGACATCTGAAGTCACATTAAAATGTTCACTTAATAAAATAAAGTAATGGGAACTCTTAGGCTTAATAATATAATTTTCCCAGATGTTGTTAAATGCTAGAATACCCTGAATCAAAATGGAAAAGCAGTGTCTAAAGAGAAAAAAAAGAATCAAGCCTTGCAAGTGATTTCTCCTCTTTTACTGAAATGGCATCTGCCTCTATAAAAATAGAGCATATTGATATTGAGAAGAGCTTGTTATCAGTGCTAGATAAAGCAAAAAAAATTATTACATTTCTAATCCTATCCTACTTTTAGTAATACTTGCATGCATTTAAATTCCATATTTAATATGAATATTAGCCAGTAAGAACCTTTAGAGGGAACAACAAACCTCATAGGCAGACCTCTTTACTATCTTAAATGGTACTGCTTTAAAATTAAGTAATCAATTGATTACTTAAAAAGAAATAAAATTTTGCTTTTTCTGTTTGCTCACTACACAATAAACCTCCACAGAAAACTGGAACACCATACAGACACTTTCCAAGTATCAAAAAATTCAGAGAGCCTGGAAAGTGAGCTCTAAAGAAGCTCACCTGACACCTGACACAATCTTTTCAATTTCATTTGTCTGCAAGAAGAAAATGAAATGACAAAATGTCTGTCAAGCCCTGAAACCAGAAAATTGAAAATATTTTTTTCTGGAAACCTTTTTCATGGTGGGAAAATAAACAGCCCAAACAACAACCACAAACAACAAAACTGTAAAAAAGCCCTGTCAAACCACAGATTTTCTGCTTTTCAAAATAGTATGGTCTTAACCTTCAGAAACTAATTTCATTTTCTCTCAGCTTAGAACTGAATCTCAGATATTTTGTAACAAAAAGTGCTGAAAGAAGATGAACTCCATTTCATTGTTCATTGAGGGAAAATTATAGAAATATTTGTATTTCCATCAACGTCTGGCATGGAGCTATTCAAGTCTCTGGACACAATGTCATGTTTACCTGGGGTCAGGTCCTGTTATACAGAAGATCTCTAACATGCATCATTTAAATGTGTTAAACAACATGAATTTGAACTTCCCTGTCAGAGAATCTAAAAGTTTCTAAATTGAACTACTGCTGACCACCACTGCATGCAGGTATTAAAAGAGCAGACTATCTACTTTGGCTTTTGTTGATGACGGATTGTGTGGCAATTTAACATGAGATGCAGTAAGGTGACTTGAGACATGCTAGAAAATGCTCTATTAAGGGAAATTTATTGTTACTGGCTTTGGTGATTGAAATATTACTGCTATCTACTGTGGCAAACCAAATACTCCCACACAGGACAGATGGTTTACTTAAAAAGTGAAAGAAAAAAACTCCACAATCGTGTTGAAAGGTTTCACCTAGAAGAGAAAAATCACTATGAAATAGCTACTGGCTAAAGAAATCTACATATCTTTTTGGACACAAACTATTTAGATGGAAAAGGAAATTTTATGAAAAACTTTGAGTCAGAATGTTATGATTTTAATATAAAACACTGTTTATTATTTTGGCTAAATAATGCCTTAATGCATGCTATCATAATAATGGGTTAAAGCATTTTTTGTTGGTGCCAAGTTGTCACAGTTGGTCAGAAAATAACATTTTCAGTGTATTTATTTATTTAACTGTTTTACAGAATGGAAATTCCTATTATCTGATATTTGGGATATCTTTTGACACTGATAAGCTTATGAATTGTGCTAGTTATTTATTGGAATGAACTTATTACTGGGGAGGTAAAGACTTCTTTATGCATCCTTTTTTTCTTTAATACAATTACAAACAAATTGCTATATTATGGTTGAAATGGAGTATTTTTTACTTCAATGGAACACCTTGGTAAATAATCAACAAAAAAGGGGAAATTACATTTTGTTTCAGCATGTCACTCAAAATATTTTAATAAATACTTTGTTTCTTTATCCACCAGTATGTTTAAAGTCAATCTTTCCATCTATTTAAAAGTGCAGTTTAACACTCACTAGGTGGCACAATAGTTATTCAGAACCAAAAGTCTGGACTTTGAAACAAAATCTTAACCAGTCTTTCATAAAGCCTTTGTCTTATACATAGAAATAGCAAACCAAATTATATCTATTCCTTGACAGGGACAGAGGATAAAGGCATGTCAGCCAAGTACTGGTCTGAATCAAACTAGCAGCCAAATTACAGGAAACTGTGTTCTGTAAACGGTGTAATTTAACTTAAAATTCATTCTTGGTTTTTTTTTTTTTCCCCTTGGAATAGACACATCTGCAAGTCCTAGTGGAATTCTAGTAGATTAATCAAAATGGTCTATTCCAAACTTCATCCCCCTTTATGCATGCTGCCAGGAATTTGTGAAGTCTCTGGGAAATCGATGGTGGCAGGCACTGTGGATTTTAATGCATGCAAGCAATTGTTCTTTAGTGAGAGACAGACAAGTAATCAAATAATGCTCCAATGCTATGCTCCTTTTTAAGGCTTTGTTTGAAAGGCTTGTGGGTTTCTTTCAGTTGTTCACTCTTTTGAGTTACAGGGCAAAGGCGTGCCCCAAGTGGGCACATCACTAAATGGAGACATTTCCAATGAAAACAGATTTGACAGAGAGGGAGGTGGAACTAAGGAAAAAATTCATTTTTAGTTGTTCTACATAAATGCCTGGTGGTAGCCCTCATGACAGGGCCCTCTTCCTACTAAGATTTAACTAGGTTTGCTTGACTAACTCCTTTTCTGCCCACTTGAAATACATACCTATAATTTGAAGGTTTTGAACTACAGTTTTAAACAATCAGTGCTAGTATAGAGAATACACATTCAAAAGGCAGTGATTTTGTTCTGTGCAAAATGGATCTGCTCCAGCAATTCACTGTAGTTACACAGCAGAGTATTGATTCCTCTTGTCTGATGGTTGTAGGAGGTTTGTAGTAAAGGAGGCACAAGGCTGAAGGACTCAAGGTTAAGAAAGTTAAATGTGGAAGTCAAGTGTATTCCTAATTCTGTCGCAGCATCTCCATTCACCCCAGGAGGAGAGATGCATATCACCATATCACCATACCACAATATCACCATACCTTAAAAGGGTAGTGAAAAGCTGAATTTAGTAAATCACAGCCATTTCTCAACATTCATATTTGCAACTTTGTAAAATTAAGGATCTTGAACTATATCTTTGTATTGTTTTGTCTATACAATTGTAAAATTTTAAAATCATTCCCTCAACAAAACCCACCATTTTTAAATTCAGCAACTATATTTTCATCTATTACACTACAAGTTTTCTATTCACTATCTAGATAAAACAGTCATGGTGCTCTGCAATCCCTCCTTGTTTCTGTTTCTGAGGATTCGGGCATTCTGTATGTGGTAAATAGAAAGGCATGGAGATATAATTGCATTAGCTGTAAAGGTTACTATCTAAGTAACAGGATTTTGCTTCTAAAATAAGAAGGTAGAGCAGACTCATGATTGTTTGCATTTTCCCTTTCAAGCCTATAAAGCCTGCATTTTGTAAATCCATTACTGTCTAGGATAATCAACAAAAGATTTAAAATCAGGAGTCCTACATAAATTAGAAGGAAAATATTTCTCCCAGCTTTGATAGGGTTGCTCAAATGGCAAATATAATGCATTATTTTCAGAAAGGATGTAGAAAACTAGAAGAATAAGAATCTGTACCTGAAAAAAGATCTCCTGCTCTAAAAGGTCGGAAGTATTTTAATGCTGGAATTAAGAGTACGGATACATGCTGCACATCTCACAAAGTCACATTGCCTCAAAAAAGAACCAATAATGCTGCATTACTTCCTTCCATTCATCTGTATCTTCCAGCTGCCCCACTTTTATGCTTTGATTTGCCAGTGAGCTGTACTTCTAGGCTACTGTGGGTCTATCTGACCAATTATTTTTTAGAAACAGAAAAGAATTCTCTATTTGGTTGCCAATCAGGAGAGTATTTTGTTTGCTGTTCTTTTAATCTCTCGGCAGTCCTACAGGGATACATGTGGGTAAAAGCTCCTAGGACTGAGTAGTCTTAATAAGGTAAGTATCTGCAGAATCTGTGGAGAGGCACCAGAGAAGATAAAATGGTTTTGGATTTCTACTAGTGGACATCAGAGAAGAAGACAAATTTAAACCTCACCTGCTGCTATTGGTACCCTCTCACCCCATATATTGCAGGATTAAAGGTTTATTGTAGAAAGGCCAGTGCAGGCTTTGTCTTTTGTTTTCCTGCATGACCTGAGCAATACCTCTCAGAGGTGCTTCAAACTCAGTATTCCCAGTTTCCAGGACTTGAGACCTGGATCCTTTCATTCAGCAAGAAACGTGTACTGCAGTGTCACTATGTTCTAAAAAACTGTCCTGTGGGCAAGGGCAGATCTTTTGGAGAGAATGAGGTGTGGCTAGGGTTTGCATCCAGGGCAGAGCACCAGGGGAAGAGACGAACAGTCAGCATAAACTGCACAAGAGAGTGAATGCTTGTGTGCTAAAAGCTCCCGCATGAAATTTCACTGCACAAACAAAACCAATCCAGATAAAGATAAAAGGAACACAAACTATAAAATAAAGTACAAAGATGTACGATGGTGCAATGTTGTAACCCCTTATGGGAACCTGAAGTCAGCAGGTAAAGCAAGGAGGGCATGCAGGCAATCCTTCCTTTTGGGATATCGAGCCTTGTAACTGAAAGTAGCAACACAATCACTTGAAGGAAAAAGGCATTTCCATTACTTGGAGCAGCAATTCTCTGACATCAGTTCTCCCTCCTCCTATGGTGGTCTCATGGCTAAAGGAAAGTAGTCAGGAGAGGACTGAACAGGTCAGGAACAGCTGGGGCTTGTAACCCCCTCCTATAGAAGAAAGCATCTTCAGCAATGAATTACTCAAGAGAAAGAATTGCTTGAAAATGGCTGGAAAAATGCCACTTTCCTAAGAACCTTAATTTTTGTTTGTCATGGCAGAAATACAGATTCAAACAGTAGGAAGAACAAAGATTCTGTTAATATCAGAATTTTATATCAGCAAAAGACAAGTGCATAGAGTTGTGTTGGCATATGTTATAAACAGATCAATGTCTTATTTCTCATATGTCTGACAACAAAAGTGCCAGTGATGATCTTAGTGAGGAGAGGGAAGAAGCCACACCACCGCCCAGGCTCTCAGAAAACCCACACATTTTGTTAAATAAATACATAAAATCCCTCACCCACTCACATCACTTTTATACCATTTCAGCTGAGACCTGAGATCTGATCTCAGATGCTTGGTACACTAGGATGAAGAACAGAGCTGGAAGAGAATCAGGTTTCCAAAGAGACCAGGTGTTATGGCAAAGCCAGTGGAGCAGTGAGCCAGAGCCAGGTGATGGCAGATAAACACATGGGCTTCTGAGTCACATCCTGCTTTCTGCCACTGCAGTTGCTGCAGACAAAGCAAATCCACCATGCTTGCTCCTGAAGTAGTCATTGCACAGAACCTCTCTCATTCAGTATCATTTTATGAGAGAAAGGAGGCAGGGAGAACTCAACCCCAACAAAGTAGTTAGACATTAAAAGTGACAGATGAGAAAAAGAACGTATTTCCAGGTTTAACCTCACATCAGTCAATGATGGTAGTTGTGAGTCTCCTTGCTACCAGGAAGGCAGTGCTTGCTGAAAGAGGAGGAGTTTATGGTGTTTTAACAAACTCATGGGCACAAGGAAAATACTTTGGATTTATCTGTGTCACCTGAAATGCAGGAGCAGAGGACATGCGGAAGGAAACAAGCTGGCTGCTCAAGTGTCCCCAAGCTGAAATACTATAGAAGACCTGGAGTCCACATCCCAGGTGGCTTCTTTATATTTTTTTCTTGGAAGTGATATTCATATTTTAGTGGGAACTCAAGGCAAGGGATATAGCAATGTTATTAGGAAAATAAACATGTTAATGTTTTGTTAGTATTTGGAAAACCTTGGTCTTCAGGAGGTCAAACACTTGCAATGCAAGTGTAACTGGTAGAACTAGCCAGGCAATGCTGAGCAGTGTAGGAATGTGCCTGAGCTGCTGTATTTATGCACATCATCAATACAGCACAAAGCAGGATTTTCTAGATTTCTTGCTGTATTATGGATTTATCATCAATATGGCAGGATTTCCCTGCCATTCTCAATACTGTGTGCCAAATGTAAATTTTCTAACTAAATAATTGATGAAAATTAAAGCATTGGTATACTTATCCATCAATGAAAAGTACCTATTGACTTTGAACAGGCATTTAGCATCCAGTGTTGCCAGCTTTTTCAAAAATCCAAAAACCCTACCTCAGCAAATGTGGCTCAGTTTCAGAGATTATCTGCATTTCTGCTGAAGTTACTGATAAATTAATAGAGGAATTCAAAGATTTTGAAGAAAGTAATATTAACTTAACTACTGACACTTCAGAATATTAATTGCTGCCAGAATGCTGGTAAGACTTTCAAAAGGCAAAATGTATCCATGAGGGACCAAGTTGAATCAGAGTCTTTTGGAGATGTATTAATGTTTACCTGAGCTCTTGAAAGAGAGACTAAAATCTCACTGTAGACTGTTTTGATCTGAGCTTGCTTTTCCAAATGTCTCTGTGTTGCCACCAATCCCTTTCACTAATCCTTACTGCTGCTTCACAATTTTTCCAGCTGAAAATGTATCTGTGCAGGCAGTATCCTCCAAGCTCTACATTATTAGTGAATACAAATAAGCTGTGACTCCTTAGGATTCATGTAAACCCATCAATATTCCCATGCTGGCTGTGCTTTCAACTGCAAGAAAAACACTCCACACCAACAGCTGCAGCATATTAAAAATCAAAAAATGAGGGTTTTGATGGCACTTGCACATTTCTGCCCTTTCATCTGTCCTCTATCATTCATTTACTCACAGGAGGAAATGACTTTTCCTGCCAAGTTAGAGGTAAAATGTGTCAGACAAGGGCAAATTTAAAAAAAAAAAATTCATCAGTGAACCAAAGGAAACAATTTCTGAGATACAAAGTGTCAGCAGAAATGAGTTTGTACTGTTGCATTCCTGTGACCTTATTCAAAAAGGCATAATATACCACCTATTTTCTGCTACTAGAAATAATTTTCAAATGATAAGACCTAGATGAATCAATGTTTCACTGAAATCTCTCTACTTGTCAATACTTGTTTTTTCTTTTACAAAAAGAAAAGAGGAAAAGCTTTTCTTAGAAGCTGAACTAAAAATGCATGCTTTACTTGTAAAAATCTGAGTTGGGAAATAATAAATGCCTGTGTAATTGGAAATATTATCCCTAATTCCAATGCTGCAAGATTTCACACTGGATTTATTTCAACACACTCTGTTTGCAATTTGAATTTCTTGTCTATTTGAGTAATTTAAGCACATTTGCAAAGCCCATTTCTCTTAGTTTGTAAGGTAAAAAAGAAAGAGAAAGAAAGGAAAACAGTATAAACCAAGCCTTACTATTACTTAGGATTAAAAAATTTGGCCATTAGAAGAAGGTGAACTAGTGCCATGAATATGGAGATTTGCTGGCATGGGCTATGAAAAGGTCATCTGGAAATGGGGAGGCCCTAATTTATAATGGAAGAAGAAAAAGAAATACTTGTATCAGAAGGGGGAAATGGAAGACATTTATAGTTCCAGCCATATTACAGTCTCTGCTACAGGAGAATTTTAGGGAATGATGAGGATCTGGCTTACAGGGAGCTCATGGTCAGAGACAGCACACAAAATCTCTAGAGCTATTACCTCATTTGAAAGCCCTCATTACCCCAAAGACATGAAAGGCTGAGGTTTTACTCTGTGTGTGCCAAAAGAACCCCAGGTATGGGAAGCCAGTGCAGCAGGGCCTCAGTTTTGTGACCTGAGTGCCTGGCTCCCAAGCGCTAACTTCACTGTGCTTTCCACTACCTGCAGTTCTTCCAGGCACACTGGGTTGGGTTGGAATCCTCTGCAGGAAATGCCACAATGCAACTTCCCACTAACAGCCCCCACAACACAGCAGGTCAGAGTTCACCTGAGACTGCCAGTATTTACTAGGCTTTCTCACTTGTTCATTGAAACTTCTGTCCAAAATTAAGTTGATCAGAAGCACAAGAGACCAAATCTGAAAGCCGTGTATTGGAGTAAACAAATCCCAGATATTTATAATTGCATTATAGTGCCTTCCTCTGGCCTAGTCAAGGGTTGGGAGCACCAGTCATAACCTAAACACATAAGTGGAGAGAAAAATGACATTGCTAACAAAGTATTTGGGGATAATTGATACACAGGGACACTGGGCAGGAGTTTGGGATGCCTCATGTGGTAGCTACTCAGGAAAGAATTAATGGAACTTTCACTTTAGTATATATATATACACACACACACATATATATTTCTCATTCATTTTGCTGACTGCATCAAGTACTTTTTCTTTCCACAGTCTGATACACATCAATATAACCTAACTCATAACTGTTTTTCAAAAAAATCGACATCAGTATTAAATAGGAATGTCTTTTTGCAAAACCAGACAGTTATAAAAGAACAATTTTCCTGTTAGGAGGTTACTTCAAGGCAGATTGTTCCACTAAATAATTTCACTGCAATGTATACTTAACTTGAATTGATAGAAGTGAAATGCAAGCAAATTCAGACAACTTAATTCTCTAAGAGCTGTGTATTAAAAGTGGATTGCAATGAGGTTTTTCTTTCTTTAGGAAAACACTTTTTTAAAAATTTCTTCTAACATGCAAAGAATTTTCCAAACAACCAACATTTTGGTTTCCTTGATGTTTTAAAAACCAGTTCTTAAATCAATACTTTCCAGTAAAATGACCCATTCAAACATCTTCCCCTGTATATACTTAAGCACAGAGTCCTTGCACATGAATTATTTCATGGTTAGAGAAGTCAACAGGTTACACTCAGCTCTGTTCTCAAAAGGAGCCACTGGTGTGCCATTCTTTAAATCACTTTAATCCCTTATTTGTATAAATGGGTATAAAATCCATTTACCTAATCGCTATGTCCAAGCCCCAACTGAATTTTTCTGCAAGACATATTCATGCCTTTGGAAGAAAAGTCCTTAAAGCTAATAGGAAACAGCTAATAGCTATTTAATTTGACCTTTTCCTTAAAGCCAGGTAAATATCAAACCCTAGTTTGCATGTCTAACTGAAATTTGATTTGAGAAACCCAAGTGGAATAATGATACTTTCCCAGGTCCTGAGCAAGGCTATCACACCTAATTAGAGCAGCCACTCAACAGGGCCCTGACTCTGCTCCCTTTGCTCATCTTCAGTGGTGGGCATAGATACTGTAGAGGGGAAATTCAGATCATTTGGTGTTGCAGAAGATTGCCATCAACTGGATTAATAAGTCTGCACTTTTTAAATTGGACTTTGCAGGTTTTCCTCTGTGTATGTGTGTCCTGCTAACCTGAACTTGACTTTCAAGGGAGTTGCATGGGAGACTCCCACTGGTTCTGGGTGCAGCCTCTTCCATATGCTCAGAATCTTCTTACAGTGACTTTTCTGCCCTTATGAGGCTTCTGTTAGACCACTCATGTTCTTCACTTTCAGGCTGCTGTGCACTATCATGCTCTTAATAGACTTTGATGTAGCCTTTTAAATAACGAACAGTCCTGATTTCTTTTTCATTATTTTATTCTTCTGTTTGGCATAAGATCTTCACTTGAACTTCTTCTAAATATAAGCAAATGTCAGAGTTTCTTTACATCTGTGCTAATAAGATTTTTCTAAAAGATTTTATTTACCTCTTATTTTTCATTCAGTTTACTTCCATCCATGCAAAACTGGAATAAAGCCCTACTGTTCTTATTAATGATTTATTCTAATAACTCACAGGCAAATGAGTTCAGAAAGTATAAATGAGAGAAGAAGGATTATTTTTCAAGTATTTGTTTTCTGAAAAAACAATAGTAAGTCTGGATCATAGAAAATGATGGACAGCATTTATGTTTTCACTCAAAATGCTCTCAACAGGAAGCAGCAATTTCCAAATATGCTTGTCTGTAAAGAAGTCTTTGTTTCCCTACAAGTTCAGACCTGCAGCTTATAGAACAGTGTCGCCCTGAATTTCTAAGCCTTCTGATAAGCTGTAGTTTGGAGTCAGTTTTCCCATGTACAAGTAGGTAAACAACAGGGACAGTTTCCCAAACATCCCGCATGTTTTCGTTCCTTCTGGTGGGACGAGTTTCTTTGACAAGCATATGTAGTAGCCAATGTGTGTGTAGAAATACTTTTCCTTTTACCCTATGAGAAACATCTATGTAGAAGTATAAATAGTTAAGACGCCATTAAACTCTCTCTTTTTCTTCCCCTTTGATCCCTGCGTGTCAGTGTGAGTTTGTCCTTTTGCTATCAGTGCGACAGAACAGACTGTAAAAAATTAATTAAACTACATTAAAATTGCATAAAACATATAAAGTACCAAAATGGTTTTCTGTATTTTCCACATTTTTTCTACACAGAAAGAAAACAATGATCTCTATACTTTCTATATGCTTGGGTGATATTTGACATACATAGGTAAGCCAAGATCTAAGTGAATGGGGGATATGAAACAACTTTCTTGCTTTTACACTAAAAGAACTGGTAGCACATATCCACTAGATTTTTTTTGCTGTCAGAGAATGAGGACAGCTAGTTTTGTAGCAATTCACCACTAGACAAATAGAGATGGTTTAATTCTGAGCTATGTGTCAAGGTTGGGTATTAGATGGGTTACACTTCAGTGTGGGAAACCTGGACCACTGGGAAACCTTTAGTTCCTCAGTGCTGTGCAGCTCAGCCCTACAAACACCTCCTGTGCTGGCCTGTGTTCTTCATGCATGCATGTTCTTAAATCTGGTTAAATCTACTATGGATTTAATGTGCCTAATGTGCCTACTTTATCTGGAGACATCATGGTACCTGTAGAGACCACACACCTAGTTATGACTGATAAGCCTGAAAAACAAAGCAACCCAAATATAATGCTATGCAATTTTAAAACTAAACAAAAATTAATCTGATTCACATGTTGTTTTTATGCAGGTGCTTTTAAGATTCCCAGGAAATAAATTCTGCTGAAACGATTTTTTACAATTGACATTCATCTGAGGTCTTATAAAATGTTGGAAATTTATTATATAAAGCTCCCAACAGTAAGATGTAACATATTGATTATTTCTCTGACTAAATAAACACTCTATCCCCACACATCAAAATGGTTACAAGCCCATGAAGAACCCCATTCATAACCTAACATATTTCCACCAGCCTGCAGCATAACTGATCCTAATCTCATTCAACAGATTTAATATGGCTTTTTTGTTCTTTAAGATTGTGTGTAGTAGGTTTTTGTTGCTATTATTTTGGGGCTTTTAATCCCTTAATCTCCTGTAGTTCATTAAGGACTAGAAAAGAACACTAGAAGGAAAACATAATTGTTAAACAAAGAATTGAAAAAGTTAATTCTTCTTGCTGAGGACCAAACCTTGACCATTTACAGCCCTGACAACAAGTATGGTCTGTGGATCACTTTGTCCTTTCAGCATCAGTCTCAGTGAATGTCCAGCCAACATTTACAAGTTAAGGAGCCGGTCCTCCGTGCCACATCCTCTCCTGACAATGTGATGGCACTTTCCTCAAAACAAAAAATGGAAGGAGATCTCTTGAACCAAACACAGCTGCTTCTTACACAAACACTGCACAAATCCTGGTGGAGGTCCCTTGATCTCCTTAGCCATTGCATGGTTGACCTGATATTCTAAACAGAGAATTCAACAAATCATATCAAATCAAAAACTGCTTTCTCAAATACCATGAAAAACCTCTCCTCATAATTTTAGTAGTTTATCTGAAAGGTATTGGTCCTGCATCTCTAATGTAATTCATGTCTCCAATGAAATAAATGCCTTGAACTTACAGGAAGTCCAGCTGCTTCCAGATCTCGGCATGGAAAATATTTTTCTCTCTGACTCTGTATTACCTATTTCCACTGAAGCCTTTGAAATCTACAATCTAATTTAAATATAATTTTGTGATTGATGGCAGAGCTTCAAAATAGTGCTCGATGAACTATGGAAAAATACTGGCTACATCTAAAGATAGTTGTAATTTTCTTAGCTCAGTGAAACTAAATTTGGTTTCCAGGTATCCCTGAGGCCATAATTAATGAATGTCTTCACGCAAAGGGAAGGTAAAGTGCATCTGGACTTCTAAAACTATAGTTTGAGAAACAGCTTTCCAATCTCAGAGTTTTTCCTGGCATTCTTAATGAAACTGCAAAAACTATATGGACTTACCAGTGTAAAAATGGTAAAAACCCCTGTGTCTTTGAGCAGAGAAACCTTTAAAAATACTAATTTGATGCAATGTTTGGAGCAGTTCAGGACAAGCCATGAATAAAACTGGGCATGTGAAAATTCCTTTTTTTCTCAGAAGAAATGTTCCTTCTTGTTCCTTCTACTTTTTTGGTTTTTTTTTCTTGAAATGAAAAGGCCATAGTTCAAATTCAGACAGGTTTGGGGCTTTTTTCTATTTTATTTTATTTGGAATCCAAGCAAGTTTTTGCATTGACAATGTAGTCAAACTATTTCAGTGTCAAAAGACTTTACTTTCATGATGTCAGTAAGTGTTTTAAATATTTAAAATTTAAAAATATCAACAGTTAATTAATCATTAGTCAAAAGATGTAAATAGAATTGCTAGATTCCATAGGAAGTCTTCCATTTCCTGAAAAATGCAATTAGCAGTGGAAATTTCCTTGTCTGAAGCTTTCTGGCCAGCTCTCTTTGTAAGGCTTAAAATGTGAAGTTACCTGTTCCTCTGGTGAGGCGCAGGCACGATCTTATTAGAAATTGATCAAAGTAGAGTTTTCCTACACCTTTTTTAAAAGGCTTGTACCAAGCATCAGACTTTGTTTCCACCAAGCACTACTGCAGTACTGACCTCAAAGGCCCATAGGAGGTTCAGGAGAACAAACTGAATTACAAGAGAGTATGTTTCCCTTGGTCCTCTAAATGGTATCCATGCCCAAAGTGAAAAATTGATCCAATAGCTCTCCTTTTTGATCCATCTGAAGAATCAGAAGAACTATCATCAAAGGAATTAAAGCACCAGTGCTCCAAAGATGTGACAGAAACCTCTGTCTTGATGCACAGGAGTAAACCATTAGAGACAATACATGGGAATATGTGTCCAGTGGCAGAATCAGATATAAAGTTATGCTAATTATACTGGTATGTTTTTATAAACCTTTAACATGTGGTATATGGCATTCAACTACTGTCTCATAACTGCATCTCATACTCACTCATGTCATTCTCATTTGGGTTATAATTAAAACCAAAACTTTCAAACTTCAGGTAACTAGATGGAGCTGACATTTTTCCAAAGTCCCAGGGTTTTGGAGGATCAATTAATCAAATTTTAAGGAAAATTAAGTTAGGTGATAATTTTAGGGCTAAACTCCCAAATCCCCCAACAACAAGGGGATTCTGCCACACAGCCTTTTGAGAAGGGCATGTTCCCATCTGACATTGCTCGGTTTAATGAGAGACAAGTCAATAATTTAGTTTAGTAGTCAACTTTTTTTTTCCTAGTTCTTACTAGGAGTATGACTTTGAAACTAAGTTCCTCATGATATAATTTTCAATGGTGCTAGCAAAGCTTTTCCCCCTTAACTATTGACTTGTGTGTATGGAAAGTCCGAAAGATTAAAGATGGCTCAAGGTGAACATCAAAATGCAGATTCATAAACTTTATTATCTTGGCTTTTAACTGGTTTGTGACTCAGTTGCTCTATTCAAGTATAAAAAAAAGCCAAATATATTTAGTTGTCAAGACTATAGCTAATTATTTACAAAAGCACTGGGTCCGTATAATTAATTTTTCATTTCCTCAACTCTCAAAGAATTGCTAATTTGTCTTGAATTTTTTAGTATCTCTAAACATCTCTAACTACTCTCTCCAAGCAAACATAAAATATAGTTTCATATGGATTGAAAATCTTAACAGAATGCAGTAGAGTTACAACAAGTACCATAACAGAAGTCATGGATCACGTTTTTCAATAAAGCAAAGCGTTAGATGGCTAACCTTTTAAAGTAAGTTAGTGCTGCCAATATTGCAGCAGAGTTGTTTGTTTTTTTTGACAGAACACATTTCCTATCAAGGGCAATTGCCCAGGTCCTTGAATTACTGGCTCATCTGTACTTGGCAACCTTGCCAGCTCTATACCTCATGGTCTTAGAGCTCTGCTTTACATCCAGGAGGAAACCTTTTCCTCAGAGTGATGTATTCCTGTTACCCCACTATGGCAAAGCAACCCTGCACTGGTATCTGGCCAAATGTTATCTTTCACTTTTCCAGTCTGGCAGAATCCATGTACCAAACAGATCACTACTCTGAGTCTTGCCAGGGATCAATATATTGTGGATTTTTGCATTTATACAAACACATACAGTCTAGCTTAAATGAATAGGTTCTGGAAAGTTAAAAGTACATCATAACAGGAGGGAAGAGAGGAGAGTTTGATAAATTGATTATGGGAGTTATTACTACCGCTGTCACTACAATGTGTACGTGTATTTACAGAGACTGCTGGCAAGACTACGCTCTTTTGTCTCAGAGCATATCTTTAACTCCTTCTAATAACAGTTTATTATCAGAGACAGGTTTATCAAAGCTGTGCAGATCAGTTACGCGTGAATACATGCATGTGAGAATATGGGTATTCATGTGCAAACACACAAATACCTCTCTATTTGAATGTTTTCTCAGGGATTATGGAATATTTGTGAAACAAGAACAGAATGGTTATCAACTTTTCCTATGCTCCCCCAATTTTCCTGTGCTATTTATACACACCAAATTTTGGGTTTTCTTTTTTCACAGCCTTTTTTCGTAAGACACAAGACAAATAGGACAAAACTAGGAAGACAAATCGAAGAATCCGAAGATCCACTACATGTAGCCATCCAACTACAACCATGCTGTGAGCAACACTACATCTATCTCTCTATCTCTCTATATCTCTATCTATAGCTAATATATCTATATCTATATCCATATATCTATCTATATATCTATATCTATATCTATATCTATATCTATCTATCATCTGTGTCTATCTTTCAGTGAGCTTCTACTACAGCATTCATTCCTTTTTTGTGTGCTTAAATGAGAGGAATAAATTCTCTCAAACATGAGTGTTTGCCTGTAGCACACAGTTAGCTCTCTCTCCTCCTGAGCAGGCAGGCTGCAGTGAGATTCCTTACCGGCTCTCTGGCACAAGAGGTACTGGCTGCTGAGAAACAACAGGCTTTGCTCAGCTTGTTACTTTCCAGGAGATTTGGTACCTCTCTGCATCGGTATCAGACTCATCTCACTCAGGGAGAGCAGTAGCTGGAACTGTATCTCTGCACAAACAGGGAGACAGCAGCTCTTTGCAGTTTCTGTCCTTCCTGTGTTGAAGGACATTAGTAATAACACAACCTTGAGCAAGATTTCAGCAACTCTGAGGAAGAAGCAATTTGCAGCAAAATTGGTCCTTCACACTTAGGCTTGCAGTTGCCCAAGGTGACCAATTTTATTGCATCAGCTGTAGCATACTAAGCAGAACCTGTAATCCCCAAATACCTACTATTTTGAATAAATTTAGGAATTAGGCTGGGGTAGATTTCTTACATGCATACTAATTAAGCTGATAAGGATTTTCTGGGTGGTAATAGAGATCCTGTACAAAAAGGTTAGAGCTTCCTGTTCCTTCTATAGAGTGCCAAATGATAAGGATGTAAACTGGAAATGAACAAATAGACCAAGCTCCAACAGAAGTCCTGAGGGTGGTCAGTCCCCTTCATTTGAACACTCCTTTTGGTTTACTGCCAATTTCTCATTTACTTTTTCCTCTGCCTCTGTATCTCCATCTGAGATCCCCAAGGGCACTTCAGCAGAATCCCTGAAGCTTCTCAGACCTTTTCCAGCCATGCAGGGCTGCACACAGGATACCCTGGCACAAAATGGAACCAGCCATATGTAGCAAGTTTGGCTGCTTTTTCTCTGATAACAATAATTGTCAGACTGCAATCTACAGGTATGCACAATGGTTGGTTGGAAGTAGAAATGGGCACGGAAACTTTACAGAATTCTAGGAAAATTTTCATTTAACACATATTTTTATTTCTTTAACAGCAGCTTATATGATTTATTTTTGCCTGCAAATTCCTCTTATAGCTAACAGTGTCAATTAATCAACCAGAAACCAGGCATAAGTGAAATGGGAACTCTCTATACCTGAAGGAATTTCTGACATGCTGTGGTATTTAATTCTGGCCCACCTTTAGTGGACTGCAATACTTACACCACTTTGCATCTCTGTCACAGACAATAAAGCCATGCAGTGTTCACAAGTTCTGTTTTTGTTTTCTGGCTAGTAAAGCTGCTTCAATATTCAGAGGCAAGAAATTTCCAGGGCATACTGAGTCCAGATGAAAATGAAATCAAGTAACCACCTACAGAGTAAAATCTACCTGAAAAATTCACATTGATTTTTAGACAATACTTCTACTTTAATGCAAATATTTGTACTTCTTGGAAACTGTACTTTTACAGGGAAAAAAAAAAAAGATTGTCTTCTAAGTTTCCAGTGAGTCAGAATACAACCCAAGAAGTTAAGTATTTGAGTTAGAAAACTCTTCATATATAAAAAAAAAATATTTGTGCATATTTTATATATATACCACACCCACTTGTAGCAAAACTACTTTGACAGATGCTTGGGACTGAATTTCATAGAAAAACCTATCTGACTAGAAATATTAAGGTTCTTTTCTTCCATTTGTTAATGAATCAGAATCCTATACGCCAGACAGCAAGTACATTGTGGGCAAGGGCTAAAATAATAGAAAGAAAATGGATACTCAGTCATTGCTAATGGATACTGCATTAACTTCTTTACTATATCAGTGCAGGAACAATGGATAGTCCCTCTGCACTACCCAAATGCTTCCCAGTAGCATCTTTTGGAAAACCCACTGGTCTTGATCAGGAAAAAATACTTTGCAAATATCTGTGCAATTGCCAATGTGAAAAAAAAATCGTCTGTGCTATTGATTTTGAATTCCATAATGGAGTATCAGTTACAAATCTGAAAATACAGAATCAGAGTATATATAAAAAGAAAATTAGTGGGAAAAGAGAAATAATTAAAATCATCATCCTTCTGAGAAATTATTTTTTACAATTTTTCTTCATAATCATAATAATTTAAAATATTAACTATCCAAATTAACTTAGTATTTCATAATATTAACCCTGAAATTTGGAGAAATTACAAAAATAAATTACTTAGGAGAGACATCATCTTTTGATGCGTTTCTTTTTATTTCAATTAATCTTATTTTAGTAATTTTTGACAGGTGCACTGAAAAGATCTCAAGCAGGAATATACTTCAAGCTAAGACTTTCAAATTGATTCTGCAGAACCTGATATCCTTAACACTTTAAGCCTACATGGGAGCTATTTGCCTCACATTACTTCAAGAGCAGTAATAACATATATTGCAGTTAAGGGAGAAAGTTCTTTCGAGCTTCTGAAGTTTTGACATATGAACAAAAGAAAAAAATATTACATGACTTTTTTTTTTACCCAAAACAAGATTTTACCTTTAAGTTATAAATTAATTTCAGTTTACCTTAGACATCTTCATGACCCACAGCCTTATGTGAATTTCTATGATACTTCATATAGATCTGGTCTTACCACAGCGTAACAGAGAGTTTTGTTCAAGCCAAACAATCTGTACAAGATACTTACAAAACAACTAAAGATTAAAGAAAAAAAAAATAGAAAAGTTTGAGGTCCTCGAGGTCCACAAAGTCCTTCAGTTATGGGAAGAAGTGTTTTGTTTAAACAAAAATACAAGAACAGGAGATATATTTAAAGTATAGAAGGGTACCAAGTAATTCTGGAAATTGTAGCAGAGTAAGTGAAACATTATTATTCACATAGGTTGTGTCTACATCTTCAAATAAATTATTCACAGCAATGAAGCACAAAGTGTCTCAAAAATAATGAAGAGGCTGAGAGCAGGGGCAAAACCTCCAACAGCGTAGCACCAAGAAAGGGAGGACTTTATTTAGTGTTATAAGGAGGGTGCTTAATTATATCAGAGCAAAGGGAAGATTATTTCCTGGTGTCCTAGTTTCAGCTGAAGGCTATACTATGACATCTGACACCATGAACTCTTATAGTTTTTAGGATACATTTGAAGCTCTAAAGGAAGTTCTTAAAATGCCAAAATGGCAAACAACCTAAACAGTCTAAACTGGAAAGTCAGAAGTACTATAAAAAAGAAACTCCTATTAGCAAATAGGTAGTCTAGAGGGTCCAATGAGTTTTAGCTGTCTAAATGTAAAGTTTTAAAATTTATTCTGAGAAAAGGATATATTTATCACCTAAATTTTTTGCAATGGAATAATCCACTACTAGAGAAATTAAAATACTTGTTATCTGCTATTATAAACTCTGAGAACGTACTTCTCTTGCCAGATCAAATGTTATTTGAATCAGGAACAACTGTAATGAAAAAGACTTATTTCCCAACTTTCACACCTGAAATTCAATAAAAATGTGATGACAGGTTTTAAAGTTTTTATCTTCTGAAGGTCTCTTATGTACAAAAAAAAAAGGTTTACAACAACTTTTGACAGGAATCACATTTTTGTGCCCTTTTGTGCCTGTAGGAGCTCGTCAGTTTTAATTTCTGATCAAAAATACTTGTATTTAGGGCTTTTTTTAGTCAATTATGGTTTGCTTGCATTTGTGCAAAAAGTACTAATAACAGTAATTTGAATAATTGTTCCCACCAATGAACACTTAGACCACATCCAGCACAAAAAGAATCCTGTTGCTTTGAAATCTACAGATGCAGCCTTTGCTATAGGATAGCCAGGCTGAGACATGAAGCTCTACTGAAATAGGAGCTGAACAATGATGATAGTGAGAACTAAACCACTTCTGTACTAGGAGTAGGGACATCTAGGGACTATCATTTTGGACTATGTCCACTGATGAAGATCAGAGCTTAATGATTTCTTAATCTCACACTTCCTCAAATTTTTAATTCTGAGTCTGTTCTTTTCTCTCACCTGGAGCTGAAATTGCTGTGAAAACCTCAGGAATGCAATCAGAATATATATATATAATTTTATTTTACTGGTGGAAGTGAAGAGTTATTGAAAACCTGTCTCTGGCATAGCTTAACAACTAGGAGAGAGTGAGAGGTGAAGATGTCAGCTCAAAAAGGCTGAGATACTTTTCACCTTACTTAGGTAAAGTGAATGGAAGTGTCACAGCTCTGTGGGTGGTGTGTCACTGCTCTCCTGCTGTTAGGGCCCCACGCCAGCTGACCAGACAGCAGGAGATTACAGAAGGCTGAGAGCTCTGCTTTTGCATCTGCTCAGTCAAACCACAGCCCTCGTGCATCAGAGTCACAGTCAAACAAGCAGGAATCCTGGGAAATGCAGCTCACTTGTCTCCTGTGAATATGAGAAATCCGGATTACACGGATAGGACCTACATCAGAGATATGATTCAGGATCTGGAAACAAGCTGGTGGAACAATCCAATAAAACCAGGTGTTCTTACCCTGAGTTATACTTCAATTAGTCTGTCGAGACAAAGGTTTAGACCACAGAGTAATTTTAATTACCAGGTCTTGAGGGTTCATATTTTGAGAGGAGTTATTTAAATAACCTTTGTAAATTCAATGAGGTACGTGAAGGATGATCAATAAAAGTAACTAAAAGGCAATCCTGAAACTCCAGCCATATCAGTACTATTTCATACAGCTTATCTTTGAAACTAAAGCAAAGCAATAGTGAAGACAAGTTGTAAAATACACTTGCATCACTAAAACTACTGCTTTAAGGAAAACTTTATAAAACTACAGTCTGTGCAGTAAATGACATTCAAATACATCAATTACTGAGTGCAGCAAGTGAAAACAAAGTTTTATTGAGTTCATACTGGTCTCAAAAAAGAAACTTTATTTATAGGAAGTATCTCTAACTGCTGATAGTATTATTGTTTCTAAACACTAGCACAGCTATATTTGGAAATTAAATAGGAAATGTAGTGGGTGTCCAGGTAAAGCCTCTATTGTGCTTTATATGTGAAACTTGATGAAAGTAGAATAATGCAGTAATAAATAATTTTAAGCAAAATATATTAATCTTTTAAAAATGTTATGAATAAGAGTTTTCCTTTATTAGCATGCCCACAGATAAAATGCTCATCATCTGGCAAGTTTTGCTGCCCCTTCACTCCTACTTGCCTTTCCCCCCAGCACTAGAAACATGTCATCACAGCATATAATTGTATTTTTAACTGTGGTTCTTCAAAGAAAAATAACAACTATTCACTAAGTAAAATATTTTATCCTAGCTTTGGCACTGCATTTCTTCTCAGTATATTTAAACCAAAAATTATGAACATATCTTTGCTTTGGAGTCTGCGTACTGAGGGCTTTAGATTTATGACCAAGTTCTTACAAAGATTTTCTTCACTGCAGAAAGATTTTTTTTTTTCATTTGTGACAAGCTTTCTGGTTAGTTTTGTTAAAAAACTTTGATCTTAGACATCCTTAGCACATTTTCTTCACAACCTAAAAACTGATTCATTCTGCTGAAAGTGGCATGCTTCTTTTATGCCAGCATATAAACAGACTGCTGGCCTAATTGGAAATATCCTTTAAAAAGGAAGTTTGAGAAACAAAATCCCTGCAGGGATCAATTAGAAGAACAAGCTATTCCCAAACAGAAGAAAAATAAAAACTGAAAGACCCTTCTGCAAATAATGGCTGAGAACAGTACAATAGTCACAAAATGTCCAATGGCATTACATTTGTCATCCTCTCTGTTAAAGCAACTATTTCAATAATATTTTCTATTTATTTGTGAAACAAAGAGAATGTAGTTTGTTCGCTGCCAACACATTTAGGGTGTTAAATAGTGTGCTGATTCATTATGTCCACAATTGTTTTTAAATGCAAAAGTGAAAAAAGTGGTAGTCTATTACTTTTTTTTTTTTAAGATATCAATTGACATTGTCATATAGTAGCTTAACCTGGAGAAGATGATGAGTAGCCTGACTAGATGACATTTATTTCCAGAGATTTACCCGGAGATGAAATGTGATGCAAACTTGATGTGAACACTGACTGACTTCTAGCTAAGGACTGCAGCTGATTACATGTGAGTTGAAATGCAATCCATATGACTTGGATCTGCAACATTTCCTAAAGTATGGTCAGCATCTTTATTTTTTGAAAGAAAAGTTGGAAACCAGTGATCCCTCATACTAGGAGTGGCTCTCTTCCCTGTGACTCTGCTGCACATAACAGCCAGTTTCACAGATTACAAAGGGTAAAAGACTTACTGTAAAATGCTACTTATTGCTGAAACAGTCATTAGAAGATTTAAAGTGTGTGACTCCTCTCAGGAAGGTTTCAGAAAGGCAAGAAGAGCCCTTAAGGATATGAAATAATTAGGAAACAGCTCACAACTTGAGCTGGAGGGTCTATTTCACTGCCATCTCACCATCTCATGTGAACATACTGCATGATTGTTACAGCTTTGGACATTCATGAACAGTTGTCTCCCATTTGTCCTGCAGTTCTCTCCACTCAACAAACCATGCAGAGTGTGGGAAAGCCAGGCCTGAACATTAGCTAAAAGCACTTGAAGAAAGCTGTCTGCTTTTTCCTCAGGGCTGACTGCTCCCCCTATGCCTAGTCAGCTACTGTGAGCCAAGGCTGGATATCGTGTTTTAGAAGCCCACAACACCTCAGAATAGAACAGATCCATGTATCCCACAGATAGTCAATTACCTTTCAAATGGATCTGGCATCTGCACAGATTTTACCACGCTGCACAGAGCAAATGGCAATTTTCCATCCATAAATGGGGTTGATAAAGCAGCAATCAGCCTTGCATCCAGACCTAGCTCTACACTGTGCCTACCAAACAGCAACAAAAATTAAAGAAATGTCTCTTTAATCAGCTGCAGAACTTCTGGCCATTTACAAAGTATCCAGCCAGCCTCACACACCCATATCCTGCACGGAGTCATATTTATTTGGGCATATATAAATCCGTAATACAAATCTATAATATCAGAACATGAACAACATAACAGAGGTGCCTCTTCTGGGTGTCACTGGCATCCCATATACAAAAGTTATCAAGAGCACAGGAGGTGCAGAATTACTGGATTCCATGACAGAATGACATGAAAAGTCTAAAATATCAATAGACATTTTATATCAGTCTTTGATGGGTTTCCAGGAAAAGAAGAAATATAAGAAAGATGGAGAGAGAGATTTGTGAGTGAAAGCAAGCCAAGTGAAAAGTTATTCTAATCCTAATGAAACAGTATTTATTTTGTTAATAAATATATTCAAGGTACTCAGTTCTGTACATAGTACTAAGATCTATATTCAAAGCTGGGCTGAAGGCTTTTCATTTCTGTAAGCAAAATGAATTTATGAGGAGAATGCTGCTAGGGATAAGAGCCAGAAAGAGTTCAATTTTGATGTGTTGAGCAAGAATTCTCTACCTTTCTCCCTTCAAGCTAGTTTCACCTCAGCAGGGACACAGGGGTTTTTCCTATAGATTTGAGCCTACATTAAACAAGGCTGAGACTTGACCACAAGGTTTGGGTTAGCTTAAACTTTCCCATACTTTCACAAATAGGTAACATAAGTACCATACTGGGGACTTACCAGGGACTGCTCCCGCAGGCAGTGTGGAGGTGGGCATCCCCCTGCACAGAGGGCTATTAGGAAGTGGAGGGCATTTGAGAAGATAAGAGGGAAGACACTTCTGCATCAATCCACTTTTAAATCTAGATTTGAATGTGGAGGAGAAGCCAAGGAGGAAATGACAGCCAAGGAGACTTGTAGATACATCTGAAATACCCCAGGCAGCAAGCGAGGATTAATTCATGACCTGTGGAGAGCAGAGCTGGGGAGGTGAGGGTCTAAGTTTAAGGAAACCCAGTGCCTGTGGTGCTCTTTCAGCATAGTGCCTCCTTAGGAGGCTGTAGAACCTGAAGCAATAAGGAACAACAGACCTGCAGCAGACCCAGAATATATTTTTTTGGCAAAAAGTGGAAATGGATAACAGTCAAATTATATTCCTTAAATCTCAATGCAGGTCCCAATGTAATAAATCTAATTGTAAAATAATAACTGTATAAGGAAATTTTAACAACAGCTGGGGTATTAAAAATGCTGTACTTGATACATTTAAGGTTGTCCTTGTAAAAAATGCACTATAGAGGTTTTGTATACACAATGATTTTCTACACCTCAGGGATTTGTCCACTTCTTGACTTTAAAACACAAACTAAAAACAGAAATAGAGACATACAATTTTAATTTTAAACTCCCTTCAATTTCAAAATCAATTTCAAAATTCAAGCTCCTTATGCTATGTTTTCAATGTGGAAAATGCACTCATGCAAAAAGTCTGCAGCAGCCAGGTCCCAGTAAGGTCCCAATAAGACTTTGACTTAAATTCTTTCCTAAAGCTGTATTAGTCTTCTCAACAGAACTTTATTTAATCCTAAATGAATACTTCCATTATTTTGCTACCCAAATGTGTGTTAACAAAAATGTAGTTTCTCTACAAGAATACCAAAAAGTACCAAAACAGTACTGGTTTTAAAAAGAATAGATTTTACCTCTATAAACTGCTTTCACGTTATACACTATTTAAGCAGCTTAAATATGCCTGTGAAGCATATTAAGTTTCTAAGATAAAAGCATCCAGATAAGACTATAACATCTGTATTAGGGCTGTAACATACATGGGATGATAAAAGTACTGGTTTTAATTTATTATATTTTCCAAAAATATTCAAACTACATATAATTATCACCTTGTCAAAGATGAAATAAATTTTAAAAAATCAAAAATCACCAAGCCTGCCAAGCTTTCAAATATTTTATCATACATTAATGAAAGGTAATTGTAAATTTATTAATAAAATGAGAAAAACAGAACTGTGATGGCTAAAATTAATTGTAATTTTTAAATAAAATCACAATTTTAATGAATTATAATATTAAGTTATAACATGAATGCATCCACAAGTTCTGAATTTTGTTTCTTGAAAATGTAGCTATAGCTTCCTCTGAAGTGAGAAGCCTGGCATATTCAGCCAGGCTTGCTTGGAATGTCACAGCATCAGTTGACTAGTCGTGAGTTTTTCAGTAGGATTTTCTTTATTTTAATAAAAATATAGGCAAGATTGTGCAATGAAAACCTTAGAAACACTAGGAAGAGTTGTGACTGAGAGTGCTGTTAAATTATCTGACAGCAAACTGGGTCCTAGTGAGAGACCATTCCTTTGTTCTCTGTTTCTACAGGAGCTCCCTGCAGTGACGGCCCACCCTATGACAGTGTCTTCAATAACACAGTTGTGCCTTCAATGTTCAACTGACCTAATGCTTCCAGCCAAAGGAAAAAAGCTTCCTGAATCTTCATGGTGCTTCTCTAACACGTGGAAGGTGGTAAAACCTGTCATCTCTGCTTTTGTCTCAAACGAAGAGAAGGCATAGTTACACATTTCTGAGTTCAGTTTTCAGATGTAGAATGACAAGTCTTGTGAGCTGTTTCTAAAACTGATTAATCAGTTTAACCTTCTAGAGAAACAAATATTTCATCTCTTGCTGCCCACATCCACCCTCTCCATTCTCCCCTCGAGATTCCTATGCTTCTACAGAAGCAACAGAACATTAAGAAAACACAGTTTTCTAACAAACTTTTAAAATACTTATGTTCTGCCTTCCTTTCCTGTGATTATAACTATTAACTGTGACAACATTTAAGTTTTGCTTCAAATAAGAAATAGGAAGTCCACATTTTATTCTAACAGCTCTGTTATTATTTTTCACCTGGTTATTAGCAGTAAGTGCTAAATAATCAAGAAGTTCTTTTAGCATTATTAAATGTCAAATTTTACTTTGCAAACACAAATTGATCCTATTATACACCAGCTCATCTAAAACATCACTTAACTGTAACTGCCACAATCAAAATAACCAGTTCTTACTCATAACACAGAGACATTTTTCATTAAAAGAAAGAACCAGTTTGTTCTCATTTGGAAAAATGGAGTTTTTGATACACCACCAATAAGTATGCAATGAATACGGTGTTTCCAATTTAAGTTGTGCCTGATGGAAAAACCCCATCAAAATGTTTCAAATATTTTCTGGTTTTTACTACTATCTGTTGAACTGACTACCTGCTTTTAGAGGAATTTAAGAATCAGGCTGACCAAACCTCAGGTTAGTTTGCTGCAAAGTGAAGTTTGATAAGCAGTATTTCTTAGTATCTGATTGCTGAAATTGAAATAACATCGGCTCAAATGGTGACTCTAAAAACAAAGTAGCAATACAAAACTAAATGAAAAATAATTTCTAAACTGAGATTAAATCACCTTCAAGGTGAGAAGCTGTTAACATTCACATTAATTGCCCTGAATTACATTGTAAATTTCAAGGTAGTGCCAAGACAAGCTCTAGGAAATTAGGAAAAAAAAAATAGGATATGCAATCTTATTAATCAATTTATTTTCTGATTTGTATCACTGTAAATTTAGAGCAATCCTACTAGGAAGTCAGGAGTCACTCCAGGCTTAAGTTGATGTGACCTAAAGTAAAATCTCGTCCCAATAATCTTTCCTTTCTTTGATTTGTCCAGTAAAAAGCAGAAAAGACTAGAGGAAATTAAAGGTTTTCAGGGTATTTTATGTCCATGGGACTCTGCAAATATGTAATTTTCAAAAGAAAAAGGAGCTGCCATTAATTTTTTGTTCTGCTTAGAGCTGACTTGGAAGATGGGTGCTGGGAGCTGAAGAATAATCATTCTCCTATGACCAGCCCTTGAAATCCCAAAGTGAGCATGAATAATCACAACTAAGGACATATGAGTATATACACAGCTGTTGATATATCATCTTATATGTGACTTCGGAAGACGGGCTAAAAGACTGTGATCCATTTTAGCATCACCTGGATTGATATACACGTTGGTAAGACACCTGTTTGTATCTGCCCTACAAATATTTAGTTCTGATTTGAGTTTTTAAAACATTGCTCCCTCCAGTCTAAATTCATTTTCATAAATGTCAAGCCTTGTTTGCATCATCAAGCAAAAACTATATTTTACAGCTGCCACCACAAACCAATAATTAGTTTTGTTTCATTATCAGAATTATTCATCAATAATTTACTAAGGTACAACTTCTGCCTACAGCTCCACCCCTCTAACCACATCCTAAACCATCCCCTGCCAGACATTATGCTAAAATTTGTTTTCCAGACTAGGAGTCATACTCCTAACTCCTGTGTATTTGATTGTGCAGTTTTCATTTAACTTACTTGGAAGGAAGGACACAGACAAAACCTACTGCCTTTTGTATGCACTCCTTTCTTCTTCTCTCACACAGTTAGATCAAAAGGGAAGACAAAATTTTAAAGCTCAATTTGGAGATGAATATATTTTTGTCATATACATACGCAAAAATTTTCCAAGACGTATATTTTGAAACAATACAGCATTTCTTTTCTCATTTCAGTAAGTCATCCAATCACCATGGAGTAACATAAAACAAGCACAGGACTCCTGACTATAGACAACAAACAGGAATAAGGACTTGGGCTGTGTACCTTCCTTTCATTTCTAAAACTATCTACTCCCAGCTCTGGTGATAAAGAAGAACTGATTGGCATCAACATTTCCCTTTTCTGTCTGCAAAGACAACTAGGCAGTGTATGCTGGATATTTCTGTGGCTATACAGACCCTGTCATAGTCTAGTATTCATAACATAAACTGTGACAGCTATTTCCACAGGTTGGCAGAGCAAACAAGATTGGATATAGCAACTGTAATTGGAGTTTGTAAAGAAACTTGGTGGAGTGTTGTTCAAATAATGAAAGGTCCTATGGTTATTTGCACTGGCTTATTCCAGGAATAAGTTTTTTTTTTTTCCCTTTAGTTATGAATTCTCCTTGGAAACACAATAGAAAAATTGGTGGGTTTTTTTCTTATTTTCATAAGGGTCTTGTACAAAATTGAGAATGACAGCCCAGACTTTTACATAATTTCCTTCTATTAAATGCAAAAGCTACGCACAAGGAGTCTGCCACACAGAGAATACTAATTTCATTTTCCAAAACCTAAGCAGTAGAGCTTCTGGTCACAAAAAGAGACATTAAAACATACATAAAAGTTTTACTGACATATATTAATGGCCCTTAAATTACCAAAGAAGTTTCCTGGCATGACACACACAATTCTTGTCTCTTCTGGAAATGGCACTGGAGTGTTCAGTATAAACACCGCTCCTGGAAGCAAGACTTTCACTTTCTAGTGCAAATATGGGTTCTGTGCATTAAAGTCATCCAAAATCACCCTTTTGTATGGCTCTGAAGTATTTCACTATGATGTACTCTGAACTATTTCACTGTGATGCAGAGATTCCTGACTCCTAACCCTTATTTATCAGATTCCCATATGATGTCTAGGGATTCACACTTGTAGGTTAGACATGTAAATATTTTCTTTGGAACGACTCAGGAGGAGATCAGCTGAATGACCTGTAGGCAGCACTCATCCACTACTGCTGCCTTGCTCCTTTTCCTCAGAGCCTCCTGCCTAAGGGATTGGGAAGTTTATGAACACCCTGGAAGACTGCACTGCATCTGATGATAGCAGATGAAACAGCAGATCTGTGATATGGTGGGATATGTCTGGTGACTCTAGAAGCAGATTATTATCTGCTATCTCTGAAGCACTGATCTGAGTTTTAACAAAGTTGCCAGGTTTTCATGGTCGGCACACTCAAATTCTGAGTTTGGGCAGAGCTCAGCTGCTTTTGAAATACCTAAATAGCAGCCAGATTTTGCTTCCTCACAAATTGTATCCACACAGTGCTTGTTTTGCTTCAATGTTTAGATTATGTGGTTCACATGCAAACGTTGCAAAGCTCCCGTAAACAGTAATGTTTATTTTCTGAATTGTTCTTAACAGGACAAAGGGGGAGGAACATATGAAAGAAGCGTTTCTTTCTCTGCTTAGCTGGAGCACTGTGTAGGAACACAGAATGATCCTGAAGTTTGGAAGTGGGTGTGCTACAGCATGACCCTGGCAGACTGCATGGCAGATTGCAAGAGCACCACCAGTCAGAGCTGGCTACTTCTCTCCAGCTCCTGAAAGATTACCTTGACAGGAAATTTTTGTTGTCTTTCAAAACAAATTGAAAAATTAAAGCAGAAAAAGAAGCAATGTGGAGAGGGCACGGTGGATGATGGGGCTAGGGGAGGAAAAAGGGGATGAGAGCAGTAGAGGTAAGAAAGGCTTTAACAGTTCAAAGGAATTATTCTTGTCATCTTTCCTTGAGCTGCTCTTTGCAGTGAGGTTGTCAAGCATCAAGGCTATACATCAACATGCACAAGTCACCTCAGTTTTGACACTTCCTATTTTTGCAGAGCTTTTGATACTGGAACACTAATAATAGACCTTTTAATATGGAATTCAGCACATAATTCTGATTTTAAAGCTCTTAAAAGCTCTTTGAAGATCAAAAGTCTGAGTTTTTTTGAGGAATTCTTTCATTAAGGATTCTTTCCTGATTTGTACACATAAAAGTGTATTTACAATTATACACTGTATTTTCTATATAGTGCTAGTCTCAGTATATGTTCCACCCTTGCTAGAAAAAAGACAGCCATATATTGTGATTTTAATTTACAGTAAACTTAATAACAAACTTAATTGACAGCAAATAAATATATAAATAAATAAGCAGTGAAGGTCAAGGACCAAAAAGCCTGAGAGAAACCAGTGCTCAGAATCCTGATTTCTGATAAACAGTTATAACATTCAGAAATTTCTCTGTCTGACATTTAGCTGAAAGTTGAGTGTTGATGATACTGAAATGATTTCACAAGCCCTTGCTGGGACAGGCAGCTCTAATAAAAAAGAATGAAAACCTCTACTAGGAATTTAATCTTTTCAAAAAATGAAGGATGAACGTTTCTTGTACAAGCTTTTAATTATTTCTAAATTATCAGCAGTCTTTTGACAACAAAGGTAATGGATTATAATGGTTGGTCTAAATGCAAAGGAAAAAATCTTTATTATATGAAGGAAACATGCATTATTGCATGCCTGTATGGACCATGTGGAATGAAGATGTTGTTAGAAATGAAAGAGTAAATCAGCCAATTTGATAAAACATGTGACAGCTCCCTGGATTTGCTGACTACTTTACATAATTACAGTAGCTTTTCGACAATATCATTCTCCATAGATCATTTTAGTAATTTTCCCAAGACACATTATTTCTTGTTGCTTTTCCAATTTAACTAATTTATCTAATTCCTATTTATTCACGTTTACTCCTTTTTTTCTCCTTACCCATGATCGTTACCTACTGTTTAATGTAAGCCAGTCCTATGAATCCATGGCAGTCATTTCAGGATAACACAAATTATGGAATTAACTAGGTTGGAAAGACCTTTGAGATCACCCAAGTCGAACCTATGACCAAATACCATCTTGTCAACTAGACCATGGCACTCAGTGCCATATCCAGTCTTTTCTTAAACAGCTCCACCACCTCCCTGGGCAATCCATTCCAATGCCCAGTCACCGCTGCTGTGAAGAGCTTCTTCTTACGTCCAATCTAAACCTTCTCTGGCAGCAGCTAAAGTCTGTCTCCTCTTGTCCTAAATGTGAATCTCCAGTTATGTAAATAAGATACACAAACCAGCAGACCTGCTGCTGATGCACTCCTGTTTCCTGAGGAAATAAAATTCTGTGCCAAAACTGCATGATAAATCTACGCATTGAAGTGTATGAGCAGAAACTCAAGCAGCTAATTCAGAAACTCTGAGTCACTCCGTAATTGCTGGACCTCCCAGAGCACACAGAAGGAATGTAGGCCTGAATTCTTCACCCAGCCAAACCAGAAAAGTCTGGTGCCTTATCTGCCAACTCTGGGTCCCCAGACTGCTCTGGACTTATCATCTGCCTTTAGGGAAACAGAGGGCTGGTGGTGCTGGTATTTCATGTAGCAGGAGAATACATCATGGTAACAATGAACCTCCCCATGAATTCCCAGGAAACCTCAAGGGAATTCCTGGGGCTCCTTTGCCAGCACACCTACTTCCAACCTTGTGACAGTCTTTTAATACCCTAGAATCACAATCCAGCATGATTTCCTTTCAGGTTATAATTACCTTGCAACGGGCTTTGTTTCTATCTACCTCAAACAAAAGGCAACTTTTATAAAAGGAGTTATTGTTCAGAGCAATACTGTGCTGAAAAGCTTATGGGCACCTGCTTGCCTGGCACAGTGTGCAAAACAAAAGGAGAAGGTGTGGAAGAACACCACAGCTTGGAAGATGTTATATACTTGGTACAAGCAAATACTGAAATCTTTTATGCCCAAATGTAGCATTATCTCAAAAGTAATCACTGTAGCACTTGCCTAAATTAATTACCAATTCCCTTTGCATTCGAATACTACCTTTTTTAAATTCAAAAAGTATTGGCTAAACTTTTTTCTAGTATGCAGCTATCCAAAGGCTGGGAACTTGATAAGGTAAAATAATTGAATGGTCTAATTTGGAACAGACAGCTAGCCCTATCATTCCATACATTAAATGATAGAAAACCTGATAGCAGACAAAGACAAGAGGAAGAGTAAATAGAGACAAGTTTCCAAGAACCCTCTCAGTATTCTTCTTACACATTATCTTGGGTATGATCTGGTTTGTTTGGGGCCATAAGCTGTGTCACCAGCTTTCCTGCCAGAAATCCCAGGGCTCAGGGACCCTGCCAGTTAAGAACTTGTTATATGAATTGCTGCTTAAAAATTACCTTTATTAACAAAACAAGAACAGTATAACAAGCTGAGAAACTGCATTAAGCATGGTACGGTACTGAAGACACTTGTAATTCTTGTCCCTGCACCCACATGGATTCAGGAAAGATAACCAATGTGTGCTGCATTTAACAGTGCCTGCTATGGCTGTTTTTGGTAATGCCTCAATAAACACATGTGAGTAGGGCACATCAGAGCAAAAGGTGCACCAAGTGCCATTTTATCTCTGAAGCTACGAAGGATGGAATGGCATTAAGGGGTTAAAACTTAGAACATCATGCAATGACCTGAAAATGATGAGTTCCAAAATATTTTCCTGAACTGAAAGAGTTTAGCTTCTACACTAAAAGTCTGTGCAAAAACTGTGTAAAAATATGTCTACCAGACTTATAAGCTGCTCATAACAGGCAATTTTGATACTCTAACATGCATATTAGGATTTGTTTTGCTTATTTTGCTGTGAAATTGTGATTTTTTTCCCCCGTAAACTACAAATCATACTGCCATATTTCATTTTTTTCTGTCCTTTTTTTTTCTACTGCTAACTTAAATAAATGATAAATACAACTATGACATGAATTTTAGTTGAACATTTCAAAACAATTTCCAAAGAATCATTCACTTCCTGGCAGTATTTCTTTTTGGCTCAGGCAGCTATTCAGCTTCACTAACTCTCCTATCTTCAAACTAATCAGACCTTACTCACCTTTCTTCCATCAACAGTTAGAAAAATAATGGTGGCTTGATCATTAGGCACAACATCAAAATCTTGTAAAATTATATCACCACCTATGAAAGGCTCTGACTTTTATTTGAAAAGGCACACACCTGTGCACATCTAAAGTATTTTAAAAAAACCCTGAAATCCATTAAAAAGAAATTATTTATATGCTAACATAATATGAATGTAATGTATTTCACTATCCATATAATCATTATTGTCTTCTCAAAAACTAAATGAGTAATTTTTTTTAAAAAATAGCAAACAGAGGGTTGGTTGGAAAAATGAAGACCTCATTCTTGCAGATACCTCAGTAAATAAGTCAGAGAAGCTGATCAAAAATATAAATTCTTTTATAAAAAGAGAACTGCTTTGAAATGGGCTTTCACTGTGTATCAAGGATTTGCTAAGGTGATCTGATGTCAGTGCACTTTGACTTACAGCTATTCTCACTATGCTGTTTAAGTTTTATAACCCATTCTGATCTCACAGCATGAACTGTAAACTTCAGATTTACAAGAAAATGAAATGTGGGAAAATAAACAGGAAATGGTAACACAAAGACCTCCATCTGCAGAAGGAAACTGCCTCTCAGAATATATTTGCTTAGAAATAAATAAATGGATATCACAGAACCTGACACAAAATGTAACTTGCATTGCAAGCTAGTTAAAAAGGGAAGCAGACTCTGGGTGAATTGGTTTATATTCAAACCTTTCCTTGGAGACTTCAGTGGCTCTATGATCTAATGTTAATACAATTTTACTCAAGCATCACCCATTCTGCCTTTAGAGTGAGTTTTGCACCAGTTAAGCCTCAACAAGTGGTCACCCACTAACAAATTAAGATACAGCTGCTGCCCAGAAGGGCAGACAGTCATGATTTAGTGTGACATTGGAAGGATATTCATATAGTGAAAAGGGTATTAAACAAACAGGAAAGAAGGAAAGTGTCAGTGCAATAAAATGACAGAAAGTTATGTGGAAGGTTATGTTCCAGTTTTCCTTCAGAAAATGAGAACTGAAAGGCAGGAAAAGGGTTCAGAAAGGTGTTAATCTGAAAACTGCATAGAAAAAAACAAGGGTCATTCAAGAAAAAGAAGACAGGTTGATATACTTTAGTTTTGAACATTCTTGTACATTCTTTTGTAATTTCTTGATTTTTCAATGATACTTGCTTTATATCTGCTTACTTTATACCCCATCTTTACTCCTTTGACATAAAACTTGAGACAACATCTCATGACATATTTAATCTCACAGTGTAGCTGTGTGTCTCAACATCACTTGCTCTTGGGCCCACTCTTTCAGCCTCTGCCTCCAAGAATAAACTAGTCTGGGGATTGCCCAGTGGCTCCAGAGTGATGACCTGGTGATTTAACCTTGGAGCACCACCACACACTGAAAAATAAAAGGAGGCTCTGGACAACATACTCATCCCTACACTCTGATCTCATATAATCACCCAAAAATATAAATTTGTATGATTAGAGTTAGCCTTTCTGAATGGATGGGTTGTCTAAGACAGCAGGTAGGACAGCAAGGGGCTCTCTTTATTTGTCAGGCCTCATTTCAGCACATGTTGTGCATGTTTTCTCATTTTTCATTCATAGGTACTGAAACTGTATGAAAAAGTTCACTCTGCAATTTAAAACTGTTTTATCACGTGTTACCCAGGAAGTATTGCTGGCCTTAACCTCTTATATTTTGCCACCTAGTGGTTTTTACTGAGGTGGGTAATACTTTGCTCAATACTGAAAGGATTGAAAAGATCAGAAGAAAAAAAAAACAAACCAAAAAACCCCTTCAAAAATATCAAATATAAACTTTGCCTGAGATCATGCCAATGTATACTGTTAATGATTAAACTAATGTACTATTTATAGCCTCAGTAAGTTGCCTATTAAAGTCCATTAACATTTTACCTTTAGTCCTTCTAGCACTTCATCTTTTATTAGAATGGTAATGTTTCTGGAAGATCTAACTGCTATTACCAGTATCTTAATATGGTTGACTTTCTTACATTTATCACGGGCTTGGAACTTTCTTTCATTCATTACCCTGGGGAGTAAGCTGCTGTTTTACATTCTCAGTTGCAATCTCACCTCAATTTTATGTTTGAGTGTGTGTCTGGAAAGTTGCTGCTTTCAAGCTTCAGTGCCATACTCAAAAGTTAACAACCTTTGTCTTGAACACCAGAACCTATGTAGACAATACTCAGTCAAACTTCAACTCACCAAGGCAAGAATTACAGTCTCATTCATAAACATTTGACCATGCCCTGGTGTGGCAGCCTTCAGATGTGGCTGCATATTGTTGATTTTCTGGACTCTGATGAGGGGATGTGGAACAGAGGCACTTGAAAGAACAAACCTTCACAGTCAGAGCTGAAACAAATCCATAGCAGAGCAGCATAGAAGTGGTTCTGAGATCCTGTCAGATGCTGACTGGCATCCTGCGGTGCCTAGAAAGAAATTGGTCAAGTCTCTGCAATTCCCAGGGCTGAAGTAGAAGCAAATTCTTTTCTTCCTTCAGTTTGATGTATCAGACTTATGAGAAAACCTGACAATTGCAGTTTTCAGTTTTAGTTGGGTTTTTTTTGTTTTTGTTTTTTTCCCCTATCTCTCCTCCATCCTCCCCTTTTAGAATTACTGTATGGGTGCAATATGAAAAACTCCTCCTTATCTCAGCCAGCAACTGGCTGGGCAAAGCTAGTCTGGAAAACTATGGTATACTTCTGTTATGGTTGATAACAGGGGCCTGGCATGCCATTCTGGAGAACAGGCTGCATGCTGATGCTGTAAGGATTTGTCCCTGCACGAGGAAACGTCCTGCAGAGGTGAGAAAGCTGGCTGTCAGCCAGGCGGTGGCAACCAGCCTGCCCTCAGTTGTGCAGCTCCAGAACAAGCCCCTCCACTTGAGTCCATCTCATCCTGCTGCTGAGATGTCTTGGTTGCATTAGTAAAAGAGCAAGCTGCTGGCCAACCTTCCTCTTCACTTCCAGCTATGCCTTCTGACCTCCACCTTGTGCCAGCTTTAGGATTTGAGCTGTTGTATATAAGGATTATTTAGCATTTGTTGTAGATAAATTCCATCTATCTACCTGCGAGATGAATTTGTTGCCGGATTGGGTCACAGAGCCACTGGTGGAACCCCAAGGAAGGAGGGGAAGGGAGAGCCAGGGCTAGCAGAGCAACACTGCCCCTTGCAGCTCCACCTGAGTCTGTGAACCTTGAATGCACCAATGCACAGAAAGACTGGAGACCTGCAGGCTGCTCCACGCTGCTGATCAGTCTTTTCTGTCCCAGGGATCATTGTAACAACCAGAATTGTGCCACTGACAGGAGTGCTACCCATCATCAGGGACTAATGACAGTGAAAGCAGTGCTTGACAGAAGACTGTACAACATAGCAGGGGATTCTGTGCCTGAACAGTAAAAGCTCAAGGCTTTCAATGGATCAATCATTAATGTGATCTACCTCAAACTTTATGTGCATGACATTTGCTTTAAAACAAACTGCCCTCAAGAAATATCCACAGCAGAGGCTTGGTAAATACACTGAAATCATCCATCCTTTTACAAGATGAATAATGAAACTAAATACAATCTGTAAAACAAGAGTGATGAATATTTCCTTACAAATTTTAGAGATGTTAGGTATGCTAGAGCAACATTTCAAAATTTAGCCTCTTCCCTGGCATGTGACTCTTCCCTATCCCAGTACCCACATGCCCAGTGCCCTCAGAGGGACCCCAGCAAGAAATGTCCAATGTGAAGATCAGAACATTCTTCTGAAGGAAAGTCATATCAACAATGACAACATCAAGGCAAAAAATATACTGAGGCACATAAGCAGCACAATTGTACAGTTGTTACCAACTGCACAGACAAGATATTTATGCCCCCTGAAAATTTCTTAATATTTTGTATTTGATTTCACCTTTCATTAATGCAAGCAAAAAAGCTTTTCAAGTGCTTTTGTATGAAAAGTGGAAGTGTGAGAAACTACACTGTGCAGGACTATGGGCCACTAAAGGACAATGGAAATCTGTCTCTTTTGTCCATCTGGTTTGCAAGTTTGGGTCATGCTCTGTCTCCCCTTAAGTAGGCTCTCCATGATGCACAAGATTAATGACTGTATTTTTAACTTGCTTTAGTGTACGTTTCTCCAGCTCTGAAGATACAGCAAAGAACTTTAGATATGGAAAGAGAAACCTAAAACGTGTTGAGTTTGGTTTTGTTGGGGTTTTTTTTCCTTCTATCTAGTTGTTGTCAGGTGCTTTAAGGGCTTTTTCCAGTTCTATAGTGTGTCACTCCTTCATTTTAATCATGCTATCCCTGCATCACAATCCATTTACTCTGATTTTTTTTTTCGTTTCTAAAAACAAAAAAAAATTTAGTTTTCAGCTATTTCTTAAAAAATGATATAATCTATAGAAAGACTTTCTCTAACTTTTTGATAACCTGATTCATCGTTTTTTTAATTGTCTGCATTGTTGCCATAAAAGGCTGGAGCTGTCTCAGAAGCTTTTCCAAAACATTTTCAGTCAATCCCCAGGCCTTTGTGCTCCTCAGGAGGGGTTACAGCTCACTGCTTTAAAAACACCTTTTTGTAACCAAATATATTCCCAACTCTTCCTTAATAATTAATTGGACATAAAATCTGATAATACAAGAAGAATGTGTCAAATTAACTTCTGGAAAAGTTAAAGAAATCCTCCAAGAAACCACTTTGATTGGTACTCAGGTTAGTCAGGGATTCATTAATTGCCTATTCACCCACCTAATTAAAGCACTTTCCTGAAATATCGATGAGGAAGCATTACAGAAAGTTTTATTCGAGTCTCACATTTCCCTTTCAAAACTTGTCGATGTTTCATGCTATGAATGTTAAACAGGATAGATTCATAAAATAGTGTAATATAGAAAACTGAGCTGATGCCATTTGATTTTTAACAGCTTGTTCCCTTGTATCCAAGAGCTTACATAGTTCTCTATTTCAGCTTTTTGATTACTGCTCTGTCCTTTTGGAACCATCTATGGGGTTTATTAATTTTTAAGAGATTATTTTCTGGTTTTCCATCAGGCTATAGGACTGATGTCAATGTCCTTGTAATAAAATTCTTAAGAGAGCTTTACAAATTGGTCGTGTTTCTCTGTTTTTCATTCCCCTTTACATGCCTCAAGAACTTTTTCCAAAGGTACCCAGATTCTATTATGTCCAAATAACCTATAAGTTCGTTCCATACCAGCCCTCAGAACTTACAAGATGTGACCCTATGGCAGGAGTGAATACAAGCAGGTTTTTCACCAGCAGCAGCAATTGGAAAAGAACCTGGATGATTTCCAGCTGCTCCAGTCAGCTCAGTTCACCCCTGATTGTTGCTGAGGCTGCACTTTATAAAATGATTTATATTAATAAATAAAGTGTTATGACCCATAAGGAGGGGATTATAAAAAATTCATGGATCTTTTGGATGTCAGCTGATAACTCCAAGGAAGACAACTCCTTATTGTTCAGTGCATATCAGTGTCTCTCTTGGGTATCTACACCACCACATCATTTCTAGGATTAAAGCAGAGTAAGAGTATTGATCCAAAAAGAAGCAAATAAAGTTCTGAGTCTGCTGAAATATTCACCGCTGCTTTTGGAAATGCCAAAGTTTTCAGTTATAAGAAAAGGTATGAAAAAATATGAAAGACTCAAAAGTATGTGGGAAAATATGTCCTGTCCCAGGAAATCTGGGCACCTAGTTCCAGCTGAATTGGAGAAAATGCACAGGTTGCCATCTGTGCTCCCTGCCCAGTGAGGATAGGGATCTGGCCAAGTGGAGCTGGCTGGGAGTGGAACAGATGGAGAAGAAAAGGTTGTCTTTCCAAAAGACAGTACAGCTGCCACTCCTCTCTGCATTCACTCCAGACCCCTGAAGGGAATTCAGCCAGAGCTTCTCCCATGGTCTTCACTGCAGTAATGGGAATCCCTTAAATAAATGCTGTAGCATTAAGCAATTATCTAATTCTAACTGCAGGTTAGACAGATGCCTAAAGGAAATTGTTTACAACTCTACAATCAGAGTAGTTTAAAAGAAACTGTGGGAATTTGAGCTGAAAGAAGTCAGTAGCCATTCATTTAAACAGCAAACAATCCATGTAAGACATGAACGTCACAGGTTTTTCTTGCTTTTATTCTGTTGTTTTGCTTTTTTTTTNTTTGTTGAAAGCACAATATTCTTACTGGCTGCCACCATATAAATCTGATTCATACAAGTCTGATTGCTCCATGCTGCACTTGAATGAAAGAGAAGAATTTAGAATGATTTTTCCTTTAAGCCTTATTTCTAAGCACTCTAGGGGCATTCCACAGATGCTAGGCTCTAGGTTTTGACATTAACACTAAATAAAGGTGCTGTTATATGCACATTTGCAAGATGAAGTGTCAAAACCACTCATGTACAGAGAAAACAAATGTGAATTTCCTTGTGCTACATTGATCCTAGCAATAGAAACATGAATTACAGACTCTGAAACAAAGCCTCATATGTTTGTTTATAACCTCTTTTCCCTTTTATATGTTCTTATTTATTAGTCAATTATATAATCTGGGGTTGAATCTTGGGTTTGTTGTTAACCACCTGCAAGCCACAGCACAAAGAGTAGCTGGTCTATAAATGTACCGAAAAATGTCACAAAGTTAGTTTCATCCTTGATCCCCTGTGGCAGAGGCAAGACTCAATACAGGGCAGCAAACATCCAGCACAAAGTATTTCCTCTACACTGGAAGCAAATCAAAGGCTCCAGGCAGCCCTGGAAGACATCCTCTCTGTCAATTCTCTTTTTTCACTAGGGAGGTTGGTCTCCTAGACCTGCAATTCAAACAATACATGCCAATGATGTCTCCTTATTCCTCTGTAGGGATGTNTTTTATAGTTCTTGCTTCTATATTGCGTGCTGGAGAGAGGTAGAAGGTATTTAGAAATGAGATTTCATACAATTTTCTGAATGCAGTATGTTTTCTGCTAGTTAAAAAAGCAGTAAAGTGCTGAAAGTACTCTTTTAACAACCAAGGTTAAAAAAGTGTCAGACAAAATTTAAGGATTGTTCAAAATTTTTCTACATATCTGGAAACCTCGATGAAGCTGAAAAGGTCATTTATAAATTAAAATTTCCCTATTAATATTTTGCATTTGAAAAGTTAACAGGGGAGAATGAAATTCTCTATGAAAAAAATAGTTAAGCATGCCACTTTATCTTTTATTTATTTTATTTTAGAGAAAGCTCCTCAGCTACCACTAGCCATAACCAGTCTTCTTTACCTGTTTAAGAAGCTTCATGCACCGAAAAATGCATCTTCTGACTTTGGCAGACATCATAAATGGCCTCTGTAGTGGCTGACAATATTAATACTTCTTTAAACATACAAACAGAAAGCCTCTGCACTCTTTTTAAAAGTAAAGTTTCATCTCAGGTTTGATAATTTTATTGTTCCTTACATCATATATTAGTGGAATATTTGTTGAAAGCACAATATTCTTACTGGCTGCCACCATATAAATCTGATTCATACAAGTCTGATTGCTCCATGCTGCACTTGAATGAAAGAGAAGAATTTAGAATGATTTTTCCTTTAAGCCTTATTTCTAAGCACTCTAGGGGCATTCCACAGATGCTAGGCTCTAGGTTTTGACATTAACACTAAATAAAGGTGCTGTTATATGCACATTTGCAAGATGAAGTGTCAAAACCACTCATGTACAGAGAAAACAAATGTGAATTTCCTTGTGCTACATTGATCCTAGCAATAGAAACATGAATTACAGACTCTGAAACAAAGCCTCATATGTTTGTTTATAACCTCTTTTCCCTTTTATATGTTCTTATTTATTAGTCCATTATATAATCTGGGGTTGAATCTTGGGTTTGTTGTTAACCACCTGCAAGTCACAGCACAAAGAGGAGCTGGTCTATGAATGTACTGAGAAATGTCACACAGTTAGTTTCATCCTTGGTCCCCTGTGGCAGAGGCAAGTCTCGATACAGGGCAGCAAACATCCAGCACAAAATATTTCCTCTACACTGGAAGCAAATCAAAGGCTCCAGGCAGCCCTGGAAGATATCCTGTCAATTCTCTCTTTTGACCAGGGAGGTTGGTCTTCTAGACCTGCAGTTCAAAGAATAAATGTNAAGCTCCTCAGCTACCACTAGCCATAACCAGTCTTCTTTACCTGTTTAAGAAGCTTCATGCACCGAAAAATGCATCTTCTGACTTTGGCAGACATCATAAATGGCCTCTGTAGTGGCTGACAATATTAATACTTCTTTAAACATACAAACAGAAAGCCTCTGCACTCTTTTTAAAAGTAAAGTTTCATCTCAGGTTTGATAATTTTATTGTTCCTTACATCATATATTAGTGGAATATTTGTTGAAAGCACAATATTCTTACTGGCTGCCACCATATAAATCTGATTCATACAAGTCTGATTGCTCCATGCTGCACTTTGAATGAAAGAGAAGAATTTAGAATGATTTTTCCTTTAAGCCTTATTTCTAAGCACTCTAGGGGCATTCCACAGATGCTAGGCTCTAGGTTTTGACATTAACACTAAATAAAGGTGCTGTTATATGCACATTTGCAAGATGAAGTGTCAAAACCACTCATGTACAGAGAAAACAAATGTGAATTTCCTTGTGCTACATTGATCCTAGCAATAGAAACATGAATTACAGACTCTGAAACAAAGCCTCATATGTTTGTTTATAACCTCTTTTCCCTTTTATATGTTCTTATTTATTAGTCAATTATATAATCTGGGGTTGAATCTTGGGTTTGTTGTTAACCACCTGCAAGCCACAGCACAAAGAGTAGCTGGTCTATAAATGTACCGAAAAATGTCACAAAGTTAGTTTCATCCTTGATCCCCTGTGGCAGAGGCAAGACTCAATACAGGGCAGCAAACATCCAGCACAAAGTATTTCCTCTACACTGGAAGCAAATCAAAGGCTCCAGGCAGCCCTGGAAGACATCCTCTCTGTCAATTCTCTTTTTTCACTAGGGAGGTTGGTCTCCTAGACCTGCAATTCAAACAATACATGCCAATGATGTCTCCTTATTCCTCTGTAGGGATGTATTCCTGATTCATAGTCTACCGATAAAAAAAAATCACTTTGTTTTACTTAACTTTGAGAGCAGCTGGGCTGGACAAAACTGGGCAAGAAGTCACCTAATGCTATGGTCTATTTAAAAAAAAATCTTCAAACACAGTGGACTTCCCTAGGAGCTAGGAGCTATAGACTTTTGATAACATGTTACCTCAAGCCCTGCATGAGTTTCACTAGACCACCATATTTTTTAGAACTACAGCCAATTAGAAACGAATTTAGGAAACAAAACAGGGATCTAGTAGACTATTTAGTAGCCATCCAAAGAATTCCCAAGTAGTAAGAGTAAATATTCCTATTCTTACATTGATATAGAGAGAAACTCTCACAATTTAAAAAAACAAAAACAACACCCCTTGGGAAGTCCAAGAATGAGATGCTAGATCTGCAAGGTGCTACACCACCATGCAGATGACTTGACAGCAACTCCCCTCTGAAGGCATTTAATATTTGAATGTTGGAATTAGGAAGTCTGGAAGTCTTTTTTGAAAAAGGTGAAAACCAGTGCAAATGGAGAAAAAAATGCCATTAAGGTATTTACGTGCTAAGGAAATGAGGAATTTCCTTAATTTCTCCAACTTGTGTAGCTAGTATCTTCATTTACAAGGAACATAGATACTTCACAGTCAAAACAAAATGTCTTTAATCATTGCTCAGTTCACGATTCACTTTATTCTAAAGGCCATACCAGGGATTTTACATCTGCAATTCTCTCCCTTCTGGAAATACTAGACAGAATAGTTGCATTTTGATGTCATAAAGGGTGATACTTTGCCCAAAGACATCAGTATTGGCACAGTTGCAGAAGCGTGGTATGGTTGGGAAGAAGGGGAAATGAAAGTGCACTGCAGCTACATGATGATGTGTGCAAGCTGATAAGTACACACTGTGTGCCAGAGATTAGAAAAAAGTCAAACGGCAAAATATAATTTCCAAAGTAAAAATAAAGTGGAAAAGAAATTGAGAGGGTGGTCAAGAAAAGATGTGATATTAAAGACAGGATATATGTTCTAAACTGAAATAGGATTATACTTATCCCACAGAGACGCAGCTGTACCTTTTTTGCTGAGTAAAACATCTGTTGTGAGGCCACATCTTAAGTTCAGTTCTGGGCTCCCCACTGCAAGAAGGGCATTGAAGCGCCACATTGGAATGTGTCCAGAGAAGGACAACGGAACTGGTGAAGGGCCTGGAGCACGAGTCCTGTGAGGAGCAGCTGAGGGAGTTGGGGGTGTTTAGCCTGGAGAAAAGGATGCTCAAGGGGGACCTTGTCACTCTCTAAAACTGCCTGGAAGGAGGCTGTAGCCAGCTGGGAGTAAATCTCTTCTCTCAGGTAAGCAGCTGCATGAAAGCACAAGGGGAAATGTCCTCAAGTTGTACCAGGGGAGGTTTAGACTGGATAATAGGAAACCATCTTAATGGAAATGGCTGTTAAGCACTGGAACAGGTTGTCCAGAGAAGTGGTTGAGTCACCATCCCTGGAAGTATTTAAATAAGGTGTAGATGTGGCACTTAGGAGCATGATTTTATGGTGCACTTGGCAGTGTTAGGTTTTTTATCAGACTCAATCTTAAAGGTGTTTTCTAACCAAAAATATTCTATGATTCTACAAATTTTACAAAAATGGTTTGGAATATCTCATGTGGTTCTGGCCTCCTGTCTCCTGTGGAGGAACCACAAAACACAGCAGCAGCAGCAGAGACAACCTGAGAGGACAAAGTGGGTTCATTCTGGGAGTGGAGTCATGGTGGAGACTAAGGAGCATGACCTAGAATCATGGAATCATAGAAACATCAAGGTTGGAAGAGACCTTTAAGATCAGGAAGTCCAACCATCAGCCCAGCACTATGACTAAGGACTGCTAGGTAAGAATTTCTGCCCATGAACATTGCAACAGCTATCTCCTTCTCTCTCCCCTAAAGGGGAAAATGCATAGTACAATGTTATAAAAAACATGTAAAGGAAGTAACAGGAGCATTTGAATATAACCATACAAAGGTCAAAATATGTTTAAATCTCCTCTCCATTAAGCATCCCAAGACAGATGCAAAATGTGACTTAATATGTTGCTACCCTTTTTGCACAGTACATTTAACTTGAGTCTCTTGATATACATTTCACTAGATTTATACTCAGTTAAAAGAGTCGTAACCACTTCAGAGTGAAGAAGCATCAACTGCCTACCATGAATCTGTGCAATAATGTGCTGTTTCAAGATTAAAAGATGCATTAAACACCCTGGAGTCGAAAGAAAAAAATCCAAAAACTAGCAAGGCCATCCATTAAAATTACTGTTCAATTTTCAAATAATAGAGCAATGTAGGAGAATAAAAACAGTATTTTTGTTCTCAGAAAATCACAGAGTGAAAAAATTCTGTTATTGAAATGGGAAAAGGAGTTGATGTTCAGTCAAATCTTTGTCTGATGATGCTTGCACATGCAGCCATGTCCACAGCATGTGAGCATATGGGGGAACCTACTCCATGAACAGCACATGGAAGCACAGCACATGGAGGCACAGCCATGTGCTCTCATTCTGACATGGCCTCTGCTGCCTTGAATTTCTGATCAGTGAAATGAAGCGTGTTTCTGAGGTGGAACACACCAACTGTTTCATGATATGCAATGGTTCTCTTCAATAGCCATGGATAAAATACAGGAAGAAATAAAATATTGTATTTAACATTTCCTAAAAGGGGTTTCCTTATAGCTGTCTCTCTTGCTAAGTACAAGGAGGACCAGAAGCTGCACCTTTCATCCTATTTTGCATGTATGATACTGCAGCTTGCAAACCAAAACATGGCTTAATGTGTATGAATTCATAGGAAAACACACAATGGTAGGACAGAAGCACAAATATACATGGATATTTCTTCTCCTTATGTCATATGACTGGCTATTTCCCCTCTGAAACAACCAATTAAATAATTATTAAAAAGAATGCTCTAAACCATTCCTTTCTCAGACCCCTTTCCTTAATCTCCAGAATTTCAGACATATAAAGGGGCTATAAAACTGAAGAGTTAAACTAAAGTAGCTAGAACTTTATCCTCTGCTAGTAAACAAAGATTAAGCTGACAATTTGTAAAATGTCACCATCTAGTGAAATGAGAAAGGTCTTATGAGGCTTGAAGCATTACCATCTCATACTTATAAAATGTTTTGAAACCTTAAAAGCTTGGAACTCAGTTAATTCACAGCAACAAGGAAAGAGGTAACACTTCGTTTAAAGCCGCAAATCCTTTTGAGGGTATTTTAACCATTTGAGATATTGGGTAATTTCCACTCAGGGTTTAAAATGACAGTAAACTAAAAACAAATGAATAAACAAAAAGCAAAAACAAAAAACCCCAACAAAAAACTGCTAAACCAAACTAAAATGACATAAATACTATGGCTACATTCTGGGGGCATGAGCCATGACCTCTATCAGCTTGTCTCAATGCAGCATGAAGCACACAACATTAGGACAGGATACCAGTCACACAACAATTTGTGCAAGTTTGTGTGTAAAGGAATCCAGAGAAAAAAGGGAGAAATGCCAAAAACGTTGCAAATGCTGACACTAAATTATAAGGCAGTGAAGAGAATCAACTGAGAAATAGAAATCCCTTTGTTTAGTTGAACAGTCAATAGCCTCTGGGACTGCTTTTTTATAAATGCTGAGGTTCCTTTTAAAGAGTGGCTCTTTATATAAAGGAGAGTTGCAAATTATTTTCTTACTGATATGGTTTGGTAGCAACGGAGGGAAGAAGCCCTAAATCCTCTCTTAACCCAGAATTACTCGGAGGACTCTGACTTGAATCCAGACCACAACTAAACTTTGATGCGGCCAAGTTCACGTTTGTGATGCTTCTGCATTTCTGCGGGAGATGCTGCCATTTTCCTGGTCTGTCTAAATGCAGCTATGGCTTGCCATCAGACCTGCCAGCTATAAAAGCGGTTTGCTGTGCCTGGTTTGCTCCATAGAGTTAGAGCCAGCACTGTGCTTTATGCAGAACAGCTCTTGGCAAAAATGCCCCCCAGACATTGCTAGAAATTGGCAAGGGAAATAGCAAAAAGTCTGTTGGGTAACCCGACCCTTTGCCTTTCCCATTCCCCTTCAGCATATCAACTGATATCTATTTAAAATACAGCCAATAAAGACTATTGGTGTGCATACAAAACCATGTGCAAGAGTCTGAAAAATTGATTATCAAAGCTGAAATTCTATCACAGAAAAGTCCTGCACCCCCTGTTTTCATTCAATCTGCAGCAAGAGTAAAATCCCCAAATGAGAAGCACAGCTGATGGCCTGAAGCTTGGGTTTGCTGAACAAGAGAAAATGGCAAAGTCTTCTCAGAGAACTTTTCTACCATCATGTTCATTTTGTATTAGCCAAAGAGCTCCTTTCCTTGCCATTTTTTGGAGGTGCAATTACTGCAAAGCATTGCAGTGACAGAGACAACATTACATTATCCAGTCACAGTGGAGGCGTCATACATTAATTGAAGTTATCTCTCAGTATTGTATCTCCTGGAAATCAGTATGAATTATATGAAACAAATGTCATGTTCTCCCTACAAGAAACAATTTTTAATAGACAGAGACAGAGAAAAAAATAATTGACGGAAGATCTTTCATTAGAAAATGTTATATCAGACTTGAAATATTTTGCTGGAACATAACACTTTGATTACGTCTTTGGGAACATTTCCAAACAATTTGGTTCCACTAGACAGTATTTAATTTTGATTAAACTTGCATTCAGCTAAAGTAGTCTATGTGATAAAGTGCACATGGTATGTTAAATCTCTACTTTATTTCAATATTCTATATATTTTATTGATCATTAAAGTTTTATGTTATAGTACAGCCACATTAATACCAAGCAAAAAACGAATAAAATATGAGATTGGATTTTTATGTCTGGAAGGCAAATATCAAAATATCCATTTCCCAGAAATAAAATTTGTCCACCAGTTCCTGTGAGAAAACAAGATAGGCCTCATGGGACCTTTAATGCCCCCAGTCTGAGAGCTTGAATTCCCAAAGAAGAGGAGAGAAAAGAAAAGGAGGTAGGCATGAAACATGGAGCACCTCTCCTATGAGGAATTTCTGAGAGAATTGGGAATGTTCAGCCTGGAAAAGAGGCAGCTATGGTGTGACCTTATTGTGGTCTTCCAGTAATAGAAGGGGGTCGACACAGAAGATGAAGAGAGACTTTTTACAAGAAATGTAGTGAGGGGACAAAGGGGGAATGGCTTCAAACTGAAAGAGAGTAAGTTCAGATGACATGTTATAAGGAAATCATTGTAAATGTGGTGAGGCACTGGAATTGACTATCCAGAGAAGTTGCGGATGTCCCACCCTTGGAAGTGTTAAAGTCCAAGTTGAATAGAGTTTTTAACAACCTGGTCTAGTGAAAGGTGTCCCTGTCCAGAGCAGGGGGTTGAAACGAGATGATCAAGGTCCCTTCTAACTCAAGCAGGTCTATGATTCTATGATTGTTACTTTAAGATCTGAAATCTGTACGGTTTAGTAGCTGAAACTCACACCCTAGCAGCCCTCAGGAGCTTTTGACCAGTGTGTATCCTGCACCCCTGCCCTGTAAGAAACTTCAGCCATGTAAGAACTGGGGCACCAGTGGGGCAGAAGGACTTTCTAAGGTAGGTCTTGATGATCCTTCTCACACCAGGTAAAGCAATTCAAAATAATCCTTTCCAGGTGGACTGTGTCCTGGAATAAACATATGTTCAGAGCTACTGCTGTTTGTATCTCTGGGAAATTGTAGATTAGGCTAACTCAGGACTTCTCAGAGACTGTTGGGAACAGCATCAGTATCCACCAACATGCATTCATGTTAGCAGATAGCAACATGACTTCTGCATGTGCTTTGCCAAGTCTCATGTGGAACATCAGGCTGTCTTTATCTGAAATGATTGTCTTAATTATATAAGCTCAGAATTTTGGTGGTAGAAAGCTGGCATTGTATTGAGGGAGCAATTCTCCCTCGATATAACTTTTATTAAAATCGAGATACAAATTTGCCTAATTCCTAAGCTCCTTTTTTTCTTTTTTTCCCTTTCAGAGTGACTGGAGAAAGCCAATAGAAGATTTGACTTAAAACGTCACTACCAACCCTCCTCTGCACTGTGGTAAAGATATGTGTACAGAACTGTGAGGAACATAGGTGACAAATAAATTGGACAGAATGGAGCAGAACAAATAACAGGGATTGGTGGATGTAAAGACCCTTGAATTTCCAGCTGAAGGAGGTGGCTTTCTGCACCTCTGCTCTGCATTGCAGCTACACCACACTGAGTAATGAGTGCAGGTCTGAGACCAAAGCCTGAGGGAAACAATGCTTTAACTGATTAGACAAATAAAGGCATCATATAATTTCCATGATCATTCTAATTTTTGGGCTTCACACTTAATAGGGACAACCAGTGGTTTTAGATTGAAAATAATTTTATAAAAATTGAGCTCCCTGTACTTGTTTTCTAGTTATGTCTGAGCTAAGTAATATATGTAACTCTGCAGTCATGGCACAACAATCATCATTTAGGTGCTGTCTCTAGTTTCTCAAGGTGCTTTGGCCTCAGTTATTAACCAATATCACAATCATTTTTTATTAAGTAGTATTCTTGTTTTTCTTAGTCTCTTCATTCCCCTTCTCTAGCACACAGGAAGAATAAATACATTAAGGACAGAGCTGTATTTGCAAGAACCAAAGGCATTTAAGAACTGGTTTTTTTTTGTTTGATTGTGTTTTTTTTTTTTGTTTTGTTTTGCAACTTTCTAGCCTTGCTTCTTAGACAGACATGGCTTAAGTATAAAACTGTATTTATGCATATGACTATCTGCTCTTTCTGTCCTCCTCTTACTTTCTATCCTCCTCTGAAAATGCTAATTCAATCCACATTTGATATGGAAGAGAAGACCTCAGAGGTGTGAAATGCCTATGCATTTCATGAAAAAATATTATCTGTTAAAAAGAGACCCTGCTACATGCTAAGCAGGAGAAATAATCAACTAAACCCTGATTGAAAAGAGGTGTTAAAAATGTATTAACTATAGGAAAAACATCAGAATCTCTATCCTAGAGAATCTCATTTGAACACATATATCAACTGGATAAAAGCTTTATTCATTTAACTTATATAATTTTTTTTCTTTTTCATGCTGGTATGTATACCATATTCATTCTTTGTTCACTTAGATAGCATACAACTACAAATGAAGCATGTATTTACCATGTGGCATCAGATCCAATTTCTCCAGAAATTTAAAATCAGACCCATATATGATAGCAGGGCTCATTTCAATTTGGTATCATTTGGTGCTATGCTGAGCATAATTTCAAGGAAGACAACAGTCAAGCACTAAACTTTGCTCTGCATGTTTAATATTTCTTTGTGCAGAGATAGTGTGAAAAATGATCAAGAAGCATTAAAATCCTGAAGTCTTGAAGAACCAAAAGCCTTCATTTTAAAAATGGGGGAGGTAACGCAAAAAACTGCTTAGCAACTCAAGAACAAATAGCAAATGTGATGGACCAAACATGGAGCTGTCAGAATAAATTTTATACAAAGACCTGAAAAAACTCAGAAATCTGCTACAGTGGAAAAGCTGTCTCACTAGCTTAATATGATGTAGGAAGGCACACTTTGCCAATAAAACAAGTCCCCAGAGTTAATACAAGAGTATTTCCTCAGGTGCAATACTAAATATATTAGTAGTGCCTACTTCTAAGGAATAATGTCATCTGTAATTATTACCTTTTTTTTTTTTCTCAGAAAACAGCAAATTGCCCAACTCTTCATTACTTTGTATCAGAACAAGTGAGGAAGGAATACAACAATCTCAAGAAAATTAAAATGCCTTAGGTCTAGATAGTGAACAAGAGGTTACTAGCCAGTGAGTCAGCTCTCTCAGCCTCAATTTCTGTCCAGGCTTGAATGGATGTACAACTGCCCTCTCTCAGACTTCTCTTGGATTTTAACTTCAAACATGTATGCAGACCCAGTGATATATTTCTATGGACAATGAGTGCCTGTATCTTCCTTACACAACATGAAGTTCCAGGCTTTATTAGGTGAATCAAAGTAACAGCTATTCAGCTTGCTTTTCAGTTTCCTGGTGCTGATTCAAGGACATGAGGAACTGGGTTCTGAATCCTTCTCATGCCTACATGATTTAGATCTGCACGTCCTTTTAATGTGACTCCTCAAAACTCACAGGGCTTCTCTAGCACTTCTCGACACAGGTCATGAACTCTCATAAGGAAAATCATATTCTGATCATTAGGAGTTACCTAATCAGAGATACAGTATTATCAGAAAATCATCTAATTCCTCCTCTGGCTATATAAAATTAATCCTCTAACATCCTCTACAACTATTTAAAACTTTTATGACAAAGCTTCTATTATTTGTATAAGTAGACAGTTAAACACCTTGAATATCTCATAGCTAAAAAACTTCCTTTCCCTGTCAAATTCAAATCCTTTTTGTCTATCCCATTGCATCTAGCCACATCAATTTGGAGTATTCTAATCAGTTATTTTAATGCTTACACCCCTCAAATGTTTACAGATCTTATCTTCCTCTTAGAAAGTGCATTTGTGATTTGGTTGGCTATCCCCCTGAAATTACTGTGATTTTGAGCAATAAATTCCATTAAAAAGCTTGCCAAAATCCACTCTGGATCATGGTAAAATATGGTACAACACACCAGCATCTGATCAAATAGTGAGACAAACCAAAAATCAAACAGATAGAAAATAATGTCAAATTAAAGACAGGAAGAAAGTATACAATTAGGAAAAATCCCCATAGACATAACACCTACAAGATGAGCTTTTAAACTTGCCTCTTGGGTGGAAAAAGACACTGGATCCCAGTGAAGTGGTTTAATTTAAGAAAAAAACAGAACACTGATGCTAAAAAAACACACAGCCCCCCCCATCCCACGCTCCCCACTCTCTGAGCCAAAGTACAGCCAAGAATAATGTGTGATATTATCAGCAAACTGCCCTTCTCTGTACGTGGCAAACATAATACAGGCATTGGCAACTCAGCAAATAAACTAAGGGCAATTTTCAAATGCTGTAATGGAAATGCCAGGACAATTAAAGAAAGGTCAGTAACACATATACACAGTGGCAAGGATGCTTACACTTATATAATAGCTTGAGAAAGATATTAGAGAGGTTCTATTAACTCTCTGAATATACTATCACTGAATGACAATCATAAAATGATAAAAAGAATGTATGAAAACACAGGTATTAATGTATGCATATACCTAGTTATCACAGGAATGTTTCAAGGACCTGATTTTCTTTCCATTTTCAAAAAGACAGGCTTTGGACATTAAACCACTTGTGACCTATTTTTATTTTAAGCTCTTACATGGTTAGGGCTGGTCTGCAATCTGCCAAAGAGAAAGTTGGGCAAAGCCAAGGTTAAGAGACGCCCAATCCTCCTTTAACTGTGGATCTAAGGATGGTATTCCAAATTTCATAACGTTTAAGTACACTTTGCTGTAGCTGGTTTTGAGTTAAATCTATCCCCCATCTTTTCTCTCATACAGCTCACAATATATTTTTCCATCAGGGACTGACTCATTGGCCTCTCTTCCCCACAGGGATGAAGAAAAAGGGCACTCAAGAAACACCTGATTTTCCTTTGGTCTTTGGCTGCTGTGCCACTGCAGCCAACTGAGGGAGAGCTCCTGCATTGGCAACTCCCTCCCTTCCTCCTCACTTAATGGATGAAGCATGTCCCTCATCACCACACGTACACAAACAACCTGTCTTGGCTTAGCTTCTCTCCTTACTGTGGACTTCTCCAGCATCCACACAAACACCTCTTTAAATAAAGAATGACTTCACTCTGCTGTTTGCAAAGCATAAAGAAAATTTGCTACAGGAAAGTCCCAAAACAAAAAAGTCCCTGTTCCAGTCATTTGATTCAGTGAGTCCTTTGGTGTACAGGTCTCATAAAAAACATAAGAATAAAATAAAAATACAAGTTCACATTATACAAAACTAAAGAGGTCCCCCAAAAGACCACAGCTGTGAGAAAGTGAAACAATTTTCTATCTCATTGTTCCCCCTGAAGTTTCCTATTTTCTGTAATATTGCTGTATAAGGTTGAGGTACTCCATGCACTTGTGTGAAGGGTAGCATCACTAATTTTGCATATCTGACAGATGTGGTTTGAAAAACAGTTATGCAGAGCAAGAGAAGGCAGTATTCTGAATCTAAATTAATTAATACATAAGACACACGTGTACAGAGTAAATGTGGCATTGTGTAAATGTCATGTGGCACTGCAAATGAAGATCCAAGAGGTTACAAAGTTTCAAGCAAAAATAAGTTAGAAATGCTAAAGAAACCATTTTCATCAACTAAAAAAAATTCTGTTGAATTATATAGTACAAATCTATGAAATCTAAATGAACCATCATTTTTTTAAAATCCATTCCAATGTTACCAACATTTTGAATATTTTCTTAAAAAAAGATATATTGAAAGTATTAAAATATTCTGTTATAACACATCCCAAATAAAATGTAGTGATTCTGAATTTGGCACTATATCTGCTTTCGATATTTGCATTACATGTTAAATTATAAACATTAGACAATCTATCAAAACGTCAGATCATAATGCTGATATCTTCAAAGAAAATTTTATATGTACTGGGTAGTATGAAGAATTTAGACAGTCAATTCTGATAGAAAATCAAACTACATTTCAAAGCCCTCAGTATTCTTCAGAAGAGGTTTTTCTGCATTTTATATAGTAGCTGTGAATGTCATTGTCTTTGGTCTGGTATTCAATCACATAAAACTTTTAGGTATTCTAGCATATTTAAATGTAAACTGTCTTACCAGACAAACATTCTTTTCAAATATATTTCAATATATACAAAAGTAAGAACTATGAAACAGGAAAGTATAAAAGTGGAAAATTATTTAGAGTAAGAACATTGGTGGAAATCAATGAGGACAAAGTAGAAAACACCCAAACCAAAAGTAAATTTAATTCAGATTTTCAAAATTGTCGTTAAAAATACAAGCCTAATGTGGAATAATTCAGTATCTAAGCTTACTTTGCAACTGCAATTGTTTGCAATTTAATTGCTAACAAGAGCAATTAAGATAAACATGCAGGAATTTTTTTTAAGCATTGTGACAGGAAAATAATTAAATTTACCTCTGCATAGTCTTTAAAGAGAGGGTGGTGCACTTGGAAGTCAGATTCCTTTTATACGTTTCAACATACCAGATAATCTGCCAGACAGGGACAGCTGCACCATGAGGGGGGAAAGGGGAAACAGCCTTCACATGGGAGCCCCAGAAAAGAGCCCCAGCTGCTCCCTTCCTCACCACCTGGATGGTGCAGACTGCCCAGCTACCACCAAAGCTACTGCTCAGCTACTTTGCCTTCTCCCCAGTAAACTCAGCCCTGCTGTACTTGCTGTGCTTCTCTTTCTAAAAGAAAAAAGAAAAAAGAAAAAAGAAAAAAGAAAAAAGAAAAAAGAAGCCTAAAAATCATAGGGCAGACACACAAAAATGCATCAATAGCAGAATTGGATTAGTGGCTGCTGACAGGAAAAGTGACTGATTTCATATTCCTAGCCTTACACTAAGAATTGAATCAATACTACTATGGAGTAAGCTGCATGTGATGTACCTGTTACTAAGTGAGATGTTCATAACATGGGATTACAGCTCCAACATCCTGTGATTTTAGTTCACACGGGATTTCCTACAGAATCACTAGGTCGGAAGAGACATTCAAGATCACTTAGTCCAATCCAGCCCTAACACTTCAACTAAACCATGGAGCAGGTGCCACATCCAGTCATTTTTTAAACACATCCAGGGATGGTGACTCCACCACCTCCCTGGGCAGACCATTCCAGTACTTTACTATTCTTTCAGTGAAAAACTTTTTCCTAATATCCAACCCGTATTTCCCTTGGCGCAGCTGAAGACCGTGTTCCTCTCCTTCTGTCAGTTGCTGCCTGGAGAAAGTGACCAACCCCAGCCGGCTTTCAGGAGGTTGAAGAGAGTGATAAGGTCACCTCTGAGTCTCCTTTTCTCCCGGGTAAACAACCACAGCTCCCTCAGCTGTTCCTTACAGGGCTTGTGTTCCAAGCCCCTCACCAGTCCTGACATGAAAAAGACAAGTAAGGGTTATGAACAAACACAGTGTGCTTTGAAACAGCTTGCAGGAGATGTTTAGTAAATTTGCATACATTTTTATATGCATGTCAATAGTGGGATAGGTATTACTGAAGGTAAGCACAACAATTTTGGATCTGTGAATCTTAAGCCACCTGCAAAAATAATAGTGACTATACCTGCTCTTAAACACAATATGAATTTATAAAATATCCAGCTTTTTGTTCAACAAATATGGGTATTTTTCTATTAAAACTACTATTTATCCAAAAAAAATTAAATTTGAAAAAAGTTTAAATTTTTGTTAACATAGCTTTTCTGCAGCTGTGATGGTGTAAGGATAGACAAGAAACAATCTTCTATTAGAGAAGTTGAGATAATTAGGAAAAACAGGTAGCTTTTAGATTCAGTCTTCCATGAGACATTTTCTTTGTCAGGGAAGCTAGTGTGAAAATATCCTATGCCTTCATTGGAACTCCTCACACTTACCACTACTGCACTGCATATGGGCCACAAGGAGCATTTTATCATTGATGTAATCCAGGTTAAAAAATACCCCTGTTAAGGAGATGTGGCTTTTGTTTTGGGTTTGGTTTTCTTAGCTGATTCACTGATACGTTTAAGATGTTGTGTTAACCTCATCCAAGATAATTAGATGAAGCAAAATCCCAGGCTGAAATAGGTCAAGCAAACATGTCTTTTGCTTAAATTAAAATTTTCTTCAGTTACTTGGGTAAAACAGGCAGGTTGCACAACTGAAGGCTAGAAGATAGGCTGAGACTTTTCGACAGAGAAGGAGATTTGTTTGGAAACAGAGATTAAGAGGTGGCAGCAGAAAGACTGTCAGTAGACATAAACCCAAGGTCTGTGCTGAATCCATTAGTTTTTGGTAACCTGGTAAGGCTTATATTTCAAGATGTATTTTCCAAACTCATCTATTCAAAAACATTTATATGCATCTCATAGTCATGATGGTTAGGTTTAACCTCAATAGAAGGTGTTTATTTGGGAGTAATCAGTCTCCAACAGTAGCAAAGTATTTTTATTCTTTTTATGTCAGTTGTTTGTAGAAGTCCATAGGCAGTCAAAGTTGACAGTTTCTAAAATTTCCAAGAGGGCATTGAATGTGCAAGACATAGCATAACCACTTTGTGTTGAGCATATGTAGGATTCACGGATTTTAAACGTTCTTTTATAGGGAACATGTGTTCACAGATTTTGGGTTATGGCTCTGGCAGCTTAATTCACTACATAAACAATTAAAGCAGTTAAAATAAATCTTTCTTTAGGCTTCACTGTCTATTGGCAGAATCACCATTGGCCATAGTAGAAAGATTACCTGCTTCATTCACATGAAGTCAACCACCCACCTAAATTTATGTCATCCTACTCTCATTAAGTGCCCGTTAAGTATGCTTTTTCTTATAATTTCAAATTGCTGTCTTAAAGCATAAATACACACGGCTCTTGAAGAAGGGCCACACAACTGGAGCCCACCAGATCTGACACGGAACTTCTGAGGCGCTATCAAAACCACGTAGGGGTGGAGAGACCACAGACACACTTGCAGGGATGTATCCAGCAGGATAAAATCCCTTGAGTGGGAAGACAGGTGGGAATCAAAGACTTTGCTCAGTTCTCATTCTTGTCAAATTGGTATGATGTACAGCTATCTGGGAAGAACTAGCAAACAACCACAGTACATATGATCTCTAAAACCTCATTTTTAAAACAGACTTCCACTTCAGAGTAAAACTTTACTGGAGGAAGTTTTCTTTTGGGTTATCTTTTGTTCTCAGTGATTTCAAAACAAAAGTTCTGAAATCACTGAGAGATAATAGAGGCTCATTATTTTTGAACTACTTTCAGCACAAAACCTCATTGGAATTGGAATCGTGTCTTTAATTAGCTTCTCGATTTTCTATTTGGGATTTCTGTGAATTAGGAGAGAGATTAAGTGCTGCTAATAGTCTTGCATGTGACCTTCACTCTCGCATTTTACTGGCCTCTCTAAAGGAAAGAACAAGGAAATGTGAAGGCAGGTTATAAATGTGTTATTTTATCTTCTGAAGTATGCTTACTCTTTTTACTTACAGTATGTATTTGGTAGTAGTTCCCCATTACAGTTCTAATTTCTAGACACAATGCAACTTTGTGTTAGAAAAACAGAACAAGAATGCATCTTCTAGATCACAAAGGTAATGCTAAGAAATCAAAGAATGTAATTCCTCCCTCCTCTCCCCCTTCCAAAGGGAAGCTACAGTGAAGCTTTGCTGTCTCTCAATGGTCCTCCAGTCTAGTTCCACCATCCTGGAAATCCCTCACATGCACAATCCCTTTCCTCTGCTCCCCCCTGCAGAGGGACTTACTGCAACATCATCCACAGGCTAGAGAACAGTCCTGAATGTGAAGGAACCACATAAACAAATCTGGTTAGCTTTGAATCTAGAATTAATTTTAATAATAAATTAAAAAAAATACTTCCAATGCTATGAGAAGGAGGCTCTGCTTCCCATGCTATTTCATTGTATTCCCAAGGTGCTGTGGGCAGCAAAAACAGTTAAGATGGCTCAAGCATGATAAAAGTGAAACTAATGTACCACGGACAGCACTGTCATCTTGCAGGCACAAAGCAAGTTGCTTTATAAGTACATTATAAAAATAATACAAGGTTCAATTTTACTAATCTTAAGGTCAAGTAAACTTTGTTTGAATTTAACAAGAACAGTTTCCCTTTGAAATTCCTGCTCATTACTCAGTTGTCACATTTAGAAAACCTCCTGGTAATATGAAAAGCTCCTTGTTGTTACAGCTTTCTCCATGAAGATAAACTGAGCATTTTACTAAAAGGATAATTCCACTTTTCTCAAATGAAAGTTTTTTTTTGTTGGACTGTGCACCAATTTTTTAGACATTTTGAGACCAAACAGTTTTAATTTGCCTTTTTTTTTTTCTTCACAAAACAGTAACAGAAGCTTTACTAAACTCAAGCATGCTAAAACTTAATACTGGTAGAGATAAAAACAAACCATAAAATAATTCTATAAAATGACTCATTTCAAAGCTGTTGAAATAATACAGAACTAAAAATTCTACCACAGTTTACAGCAGACTTTTTTCTGGGGCAATGAATCACTTCCATTCTTCTCTATGTGATTAATATTTTTCCTCTTGTAAAGGAAAAATCAGGAAAAATATATGGCTAAAGAATCTGAAATGAGCCAAAGTGGTCGGATAGCTCATTTAAAAAGTTGTACTCTGTAACTTGTGTCTTCTGTGAAGAATATACAAGCAAGATACAAATATTTAAACATAAAATAAGAAAATACAGGGACTTCACAGGCATACCTTTAATTAAATTTATCTATAAAAAGAGAATATTCTTTAAAGTTATAGATACAGCTTTCACCTTCAGATCAGTCAAATGTCTGGCCTTCTGATTAAGAGAGGTGATCCTACTTTTTCCTCTCCCTAAGGATATGTTAAATATTTTTTTTCATTGTGAAGTATCAAAAGCACTCTGAAAACTAAATTATCGGATCACTGATGATTTTAACTTAAAAAAAAATATTGCATATTTCACGTATTTTTCTTCTAATGAAGCATATTTGTTATTTCATTAGCCTCAATTTCTCTAAGATACATAATATTTAATGTAATGTTACATGTTTATTCTTTTATCCCTGAACATTCACAATTTCCAGGGAACAACCTACTTCTTGTGAAATTTACTGTTTTCTAAAATATGACCATCATTCCACTATTACTGTGGTTACTAACTAAACTTCGTACTGAATTGAATACTCACAAAATTAACATGTTTATTCATCCCAAATACAAATGACCATATTCTTCACCACAGAGTAATTAAAAATTGCAAAAGGTCCAAATACATCTGTATTCCCTGTCTACTGTGAGATGAAGTTTTTCAATATCCCACTCTGAAGCAAGGCTCTGAAGCACAATGCTTCATATCAGTTGTTTTTCACTCGGCCACAATTAGTCAAAACACATGAGGTTCCTTATTTTCAAATTAGGATGAACAGTGTATATACAGCACAAATATAAACACACATTTATTTAGAGACAACTTCCTGGTCACACTCACTGCAGGACTAACCACTCCCTAGAGTAGGGGGGATTCCTTTAAATCTGCCTAAGTACTTTACACTTGTGTTTTCTAAATATTTCCCCCCTTTTTTCCCTAGAATATTACCAGCTCTCCAGGATTCTCTTAGAAACAGCTTAGCTTTGAGCCTGCTTGTTTTACCATACTATGCACTAAACCAGCATATTCATGGGATGAATACAAATTAAACACAGAGTTCAAAGGAAAGGAACTAATTTTTGACACTGAATCACCAACTGTGTGTTAAATTTAAACAAATATTTTGAAAGTAGAGCATGCAAATACCATATGGAAAACCAAAACAACACAATTAAGAACCTAAGCCAGACAACCATTAGTTAGTTACATATTCAGAACAGTACTTGGACTAGAGAAAATTTTCTTCAAATTATTGCTTGAATTTTTCATTTTTGTCATTTTAACCCATCCAATTATTATGTACTGGAACATTTCAGGTATTCAGAGTGATACTTTGTGTCTCTTCTGGAATGTGTAGGTAGAAACCAAAACTATAGAGAGGTCATTTATCTGCTAAACCAAGGTTCAGTAAGTTTTCTTTTGTCCATACTAATTCCTTAACCCAGCAAGGCAGATTTCTAGCATATTGCATTTCACACATCTACCACAATGTACAGCATTGCTCCTACGATTACCTACTTTCAGCAATTACTTTTTAGGTTGAGATTTCAGCCATTTCAATGCATAGAAAAAAGTGTAACATACACATAATCACCTGTAAAATTCCTGTTTCAGAAATAACTTACTTTAATATTTCTATGAAACAATAGCTATCCTTGCATAAGGGTTTTCAAAAAAAGACTTGTATTTTTTTATATGCTACTACATGTGCTTCTTACCAGAAAAACACATTAAATTGTTTGAAGAAAGAAAGGGGTTTAATTTGTGAAATAGTGCAAGAAGGTTCTCCAAGTATCTGGGACAGGAAGTGACTGCTTTATTGAACACACAATGCAAAGGAGGAAGGAACTCTTTTTTTGTGGAAAGATTCATGTGTAAACCAGAAGTAAAATGCACCATCCCTTTTGAAATGGAGAGTAAGCAATAATTTAAGGTAACCAAAAAAGATTCCTTGTGGGAATCCAGAGTGTATCTNGCTGTGTAATACATGAATTGTCCCAGTCCTCACCCACTCACAGTTTCAGTCCAAAAATCCTTTGAAAGCAAAGCTCTGAATGTACAGTAGGGGTATCAGATCAGAGACAGTATCTACAATACTGAGCAAAGATCCTGAGGGTGATGTTTTTAACATGATTGTCTTCCTTTATACACACCCAACTGTATTTCACTACATAAATGTGGTCCTAACAAATGCATTTTTTTTCAAGCATAATATCTTTCAAAAATTATACACTGATCTTGATCCTCTAGGGCAGACTTCTAATCATATTTACTGAATGGGAGGTTTGGGTTTTTAAGATAATTAAACTATGACTTTGTTAGCAATCCTTACACCTTGCTGGAGTTTTAGCATCAGGTTCAGCCCCCTTTTCCTGATCTGATGTAGATTAGAGTAATTAATTTTCATTTAATTCTCACTATGGTTCCAAAATTTACTTGTTAAAAATCAAGTGTATTTCATCTTGGGAAAGCATCCCACAGGTAGAGGAGAGAAAAAATTAGTTGCAAATGCACCGAATACTAGGACAAAATAAAGCCCTATCATAAGAGATGAAGGAAATGTGAAGACTGTCAGCAATAGTGAGGTTTGGGCTGGGTTTTCCCCAAACTGCTGCTCTACATGGCCTTTGCATCATGTGAGTGAAGAGGAGAAGGGCTGTGTGTCCAAGCCTGCACTCCAGCAGAACCCCTCAAATGAGCTGTGGCAAAACCCAGCAGTGCTGCTTTCCCTCTTTAGTCCCCATTATTTTCAGTCTTCTAACTGCTCTGGTTTACTGGCAGAAGACTATGATTTACACACTATATGGCTTTCACATCTTTGAAAGCAAAACACTGGTTGAATATGAATAAAAATGTGCACATTGGTATCAGATGTAATCTCCACAGATGAATTGCATGCTGCTTGCAAATCAGCATAGACTCCTATACAGAACTGAACTCTTTTAGAAGTTTCGAGCTCCACTGTTGTGCTGGTTACCAAAACAGGCACTCACAGAAGCTGTGAGGCTTCTGACATCACAGAAGTAGAAAAGAAATCATTATGGAAGGTTGGACTTTGACAGCCAACCTTCCATGAGGAGTTGCAGAAAAATCTCAATTTTACCAACAAAAACCTCAAACACATTCCTTCTGTGATGGTAAACAAGGCTGTGTGTCCTGATTCATATGAATGAGAGGTATAAAACATACAGAGTGTTCCAGGTTATCATATTGAAGCAGGAAAACCTATAGCAACTGCAAGTGTAGAACAGTGAGATATCGGACTTTGATACTGCTGTTGCCAAGACTGCTTGGAACATTTCACTGGTTCATGACTATAGCTCCTGACTCCTTTTAAGTACAGAAGGATGAAGTAGCATTTTAGTAGACATTCCACTATTAGCTGGACACCTCTCCAAATGGACAAAGTTTTAACTAAAGTAACCACAGTGATGGCAGTTGTTCTGCACTGACCCCTGTCCAGCTGTCCACAGGCTGGGCAGCAGCAAATCTGCAACATATAGCAGCAAAAGAAAAACATGCTGGATCTGGCTGCTCTTTCAAGCTGTTGGGTCATAGGTCTGCAACAATTGAGCTGTGTCACAGCATGTCTCTTTTCTAAAGTGCTCAGATATAAGCAATTTTTATATGCCAGTCCAAACCTGTGGGGACTTTTCCACATTTTTCTGAATTGATTCAGAGAAGGAACAGTGATGCATAAAAAAAAGAAGAATCACCTGAGTAACTGCAATGGCTATCCCTTGCAGTCCCTCCTGGTGTCATTTTCAGAGCATCTTTAGGCAATCTCATTAGAGCTCTCAGAAGAGTTTCATTCCTATCAACTGAGGAAATGTTCTAAAGACAATTGATTAGGAAAACGTATTCAAGAACATCTCCTGTAGCAGTGGAATTATTTCTACTGTGCATTTCTAAGCCCATTTTTCAGCACTAGTAGGTAGCACTTTGATACCAATATACAGGTAGCTGAGATGATTTGTAACTGATACAGATGAGACACACAGACTCCAGACATTATTTGTGGGCTGGATGACAGAAATCACACACTTTTTCACTACTTCTTCAGTGAGTGACTGTCTGCAGCCACTGGGAGGCTCAGATTTTCCAGGATGGTATGGCAAGTTTAGACTGTTGTTTTTCCTTCCCTAAAGGCTGACCATACAGTTACTCAGCAACATCTTTCAGCAAGTTTCCTTCTTTGATTTCTTATTATATAAATAATACTATTTATAACATTTATATAATAATTGTTTTCTTGTCTTCACCTTCAGTATAACAAACAAGTTAAAATAGGCTGTTCTAGAAAACAAACAATAATCTGTCTGAAATGCAGTACAATGCAGCCTTGACAGAAGGAGACATAAATGCTGCCCTACTTCAAAGTCTTCTGCTTGACAAGTGTCTTTTCTAATAGCTTCAAGAATTCAGTCAGGCCAGCTCAGTGTCTGTGTTCAAGTCCCTGCTTTCCCAGTGTGAACCACACTGACAGAAATAATGCAGAAAAAGAACTCACATGGCTTTTTCACCATTCAAACCTTATAATATATAGACCACTAGTTCTACTGCAAGCACTAGTATGAATAATGTTTTTTTAAAGGTCAACAGTTCTACCTCATACTAAGTTCTCCAAAATACACACTCAGATTTGGTGCCTCTCCTGATGGAGAACATAGCAAAGACACCACATTTAGGTGTCCCTCTAGCCAATATATTTATCGATAAATCACCCAGCAGATACTGCTTTTCTTGAAGGCTGGCAGGTATTATAGCCTTCTTTTGTGCCCACATGGAAATAACAGCTTGATGCCCAACATGGTTTGAATATTCTCAGTAACTGGAAACTCAGTTTTTCCAAAGCATCCTCCTTTCACGTTGTGTAATATTGTTCAGAATATCCAAGAAATAGCAAAGTACTTAATAAAAGGTCTAGAAGTTATGTTTCTCTGCCCCTCTCTTTGTGCCTAACTCCACATACCTGTAGGACCCAGAATTTGTGGTGCTCCTTGTTTTCTCTCCCTTATATACATGAAAAACTGTGCAAGGTTCAACTTGCCAAGGCCATGGTTACCTCCTGAGTTCTGAACTCTTCTTTCTGGACTTAGGTGAATTAATTTTAAAAGTATTTGGAAAAATATCTACAGATCATCTCAAAGCTATCTGAACTGAGAGCATTTGCCAGAGCAAGTCACTTGTTTAAACTGAGACACCAAGAGAAGTAACATTATCTACCTGTCAGTATATGCCAGATGCTGTAACCAAAGAAAGATGGTGACTCCAGTCAGAGGTGCCATTGATAAAAAATAGGTTTAACGCAGAAAACAACAGGAAACATAAGGCAGCTTTCTTAATCTAATAAAGTGAAATTATATTTGGGTGGCCAGCATTGAATCATGAAGGAGACAGTGTTAGAAGAGAAAAGGGAAGAAGAATTCATATACAGTTTCGACTCTCAGATTTTAAAAGTTCCTATGCTACTGCTTAATGTAGGATAGAGACTTCTATCTGTGGTTTCTCTCTGTCTGTGCTGGTAACATCACACAACATATTTCGGTGATGGGAAACTTTCATTTTATTACTACCAAGTATCCTGGTGCAACTTTATAGTATAGTGCAGTATATATAGATAGTATAGATACATCTATACATATATAGTATAGATACCATTGACTGTTAGTGTCTCAAATACAAACTAGCAAGACAACTACAGTTATCTAATAATGAGAAAAAGACAGAATGTCCTGGGTTGGAAGGGACCTTAAAGATCATCCAAACCCCCAGCCATGGGCAGGGATACATTCCACTAGACCAAGTGGCTCAAAGCCCCATCCAACCTGGCCTTGACAACTTCCAAGGACAGGGCATCCACAGCTTCTCTGGGCAAACTTTTAGTGACTCAGCACCTCACAATAAAGATCTTCTTTCTTACATCTAACATAAACCTACCCTCTTTCCATCTGAATCTCATCCCCCTTGTTGTGTCACTACATGTGCCCTTGTAAAAAGTCCTTTTCATCTTCCTTGTAGGCTCCCTTCAGGTATGGGAAGGCTACAATTAGCAGCCCAAAGCCTTCTCTTTTCCAGGCTGAACAATCCCTATTCTCTTAAACTCTTCTCATTGGAGAGGAGCTCTGTCCCTCTAATCAACTTTGTAACCCTCCTCTGGGCTCTAATGTGTGCTTCCTGTGCTGGGCACTCCAGAGCTGGATGCAGGGTTGCAGGTGGGGTCTCACCAGAGCAGAACACAGGGACAGGATCCCCTCCCTTGCCCAAAGCTGCCCATGCTGCTTTGGATGCAGCCCAGGACACGTTTGGCTTTCTGGGTTGAGAGTGCACATGGCTGGGTCATATCCAGCCTCTCCTCCACCTGCAACTCCAAGTCCCTCTCAGCAGGGCAGTTCTCTCTGTTCATCTCCCCATTCTGGGGGTTGCTGCAGCCCAGGTACAGCACCTTGCACTTTCTTCCAACTTGCCTTGTTAAACCTTTCCCATGGGCTTACTTCTTGAGCCTGTTCAGGTACTAACTCTCACAAGCACAATCTACATCAAGGTTAAATAAGAAAAAAATGTTGAAAAATCATGTTTTTGATCTTAAATGAATGTTACCTTACCTTTTAGCATGCACAACTTAGCAAGACTTGTCAATCCAGCTCTCCCTCCTAAATGGGCATCACCCAGACTCTTGCAGTCAGATTATTTGTGAGGGTGCCAGCATGGGGTGTTGGGAATGAATGGTGCACAAACAAGGCTGAGCTACTGAGCAGACTGTGCTGGTGATTAGAGGGAGACATAACACTGTGGGAGGATGAACCTGAGTGAGGCCTGGGAGTGAGCTCATGGTAGAGAAAGAGAAGATTTATAGTGCTGAATGTCAGTAGTGTGGTATGTTATCCATTCTCACTTTAATGTAAATCTAAGATGGCTTATGTTGAGGAATTGTGACACAATTAATGAAAGATGGCCTAAGAGGGGATCTGGGTAATTTAGTTTTTTAAGTTTAGGATTTGAGAAACCAATGAACTCTTTCTGACTTCAACTTTTGCAGCACTCAGAAAATGTTAGAAAAGTAATTCTGTGCCGTTCAGAGATCACCTTATTAGCCATTCTCTTAAGTGACTGCACCTGTTTGCCACTGTCTTGTTTATAACACTTGTAAGGGGAACAATAAGCAAGAATTATGCAATTAACTGTTTGTTTAGGTATAAATTTCCAGTCTTTTTGCCAAAGAGATGGTTTTACAAAATTCAGTTCATTTTTCTTAATTAGAACTACTCAACTGAGGGCAATTCGAAGAAGAAGAAAAATGGAATCAATTTTGAAAAAAGAAAAAAATGACTGAAGGAATGGTACTCTTGGGTTCACCTGGCAGTTGGAAGTTGTGAATGTAAACTCTTAAAACATCAGGAGTTACATAACATAAAAAAATTTACATAAAATCTCATTGAATTAAAGAACAGAAACAGGTTGCAGAAACTTAATTTTTAAAACCATATAAACATGACTATTGACTGTACATGGTAATAGAAGGAGATGTGCTAGAATGCCCAAAGAAATAAATAGCTTATAGGGGCTGTAAAAGCAGAGAGAATAAAGATAACCAGGATGATGACGGACTGGACTTGAACTTTATTTCAAATTAGGTGTATAAGACTTCCTGCTAAATTTGAGGTGAATGCAAGGCAATATTTGTTCCTTTCTTAGAATATATTCTGAGTTCTCAGTTCCTTAGAATATATTCCTATTCCAATGATCCGTAATTGCTGTAGCAAACAGGTATTAGTGTAATAAAATAAGCTCTGGCTGCACATCCACTGCTGTTATCTGCTTACAAATATTTAAGCTGATAAAAAGCCCAGAGATCCTGTATCCATATTGATTTAGCTTTGAACTGCTGCAAAATGAAACAGCTTGCAAGCCAATGTCCTATTGCCTCTGTTCCCCAAACTGCACAGAACAGGATCAGAAAAAGCTTTGTGTGTTCTTATACACATTCTTACACTCCACTCAACCTTTCAGTCCTAGGACATAATGCTATTGTTACTGATGATGATTCTTGTAAAGGATTTACATATGCCTCCATTTCTAACAACTACTAGAAGCAATAGGCTAAAAAATACAAAAGATTGGGAGCAATTCGTCTTACTTCAAAGCACAAATTCCAAGTACGTCAGAAAAAAAAATCCATCTCTAGCAAAAACAGAAGTTGCCACAACTGTCATGAATTTCAGCTGTGGTCAGGAAAAATATAATCAGTTGAACATAACAGAAAACAGTGTCTCTTCAGGAGATGAAACTGCAGGAACATATGAACTTTATAAAAGGAGCCACACGGTTAGGCTTGGTCCTCTGAAGATAATGAGAATAAGAAACTCATCAAAAGTGTTATGATGGAACAGAAGTAAAATTGGACTTGATGTGGATTGCAGACAGAAGAGACAATTTGAGCTCAGAAACAAAGAAAAGACTGCTCAGCAGCAAGATGCTTTAAAGAAGAGCAAATTGAATTTATCAGTAGCATGGAGATAATCATGTAAGAGACTATTTTTACAATATAAACCAAGAAATTATTTCATGTGGGAAATTAGAATGTCAGAGGGAAAATACAGCTATATTATTTCAGTTTACTTTTCTCTTATTTTCCTCCTATATTCACTTTGAATGCATTTCTTTTGTATACCACACAGGAAAAAACCAACAACAACAAAACAACAAAAAGCTGTATTTCTGTTTCTAGGCATGTTGCATGCTATGTGCCTGCTTCAGTGAAGCCTAGATAGAACACAGGCACCAAACAACCTAGAGGAAAATACAATTTTTAACCAAATATTTGCAAGAAAGCCCATAACACTTAAGAGAAGGGTATAAACTGATTATGCAAGTTTCCTGGTGCAATCACTTAGATCAGTATTATGATCTTGCTCTGCTCATCTGGCACAAACCTCTTGCATTAGTCTTTGGTAGTGCCTTCTGTCAACAGGTACATTAGTCACTTGCTCTCCACAGAGTCCACAGGTTAAACAAAATCCTATTCCAGTGCCTTTTGGGGATTTGTCTTTATTAACAATAAAAATAAGATAAACTTCAGCTCAAAAATTCTGCTGATGCTATTTCATTTCATGGCCTGTTGCTAAGATGACAACTTTGGGACTTCTGAGCCCACACCCTAGATTCTATCTTCTCAGGCAGCTACTTCCCCCTCTTACATCCAGAAGTTATGAGTCATCTGCCTCACTGTGCCAGCAAATGTCTCTTAGCCTTTTTCAGGCCTGGGAGAATAACAGCAGAAGGAGATTCAGGCAGATTCTAATAACCTTTAAAATCAGAATAACTGTGTGGGACAAAATTTGGTCTTAAAGGTCTTTCAGAAAACACACGTTAGAAAGTAAATGCTAATTAATATATCATTTCAAATGGCATGTCATACCGAAGCACTATCTAATATCTACCAAGGAGAACAGTTTCCAACTCCATCTAAACTAAGCAAAACAGAGTGAGGGTTCTTAAGCACTGGTGGCAGCAATTTATTCTAGCATGCTGAAACTTGATAATTTTCCATTCAGAGTGTGATCTTGCACACCTCTTCCATAAATAAAGCCAAATCACCCATCCTGCAGAAGCTGTGAAGCCAAATTAAGGCTTTAAACAGAATATTCATTTTAAATTTCCTGAAATGCCTTTATTCTAACTTGTAGAAGTTTAGAATATTTCTCAAAAACATGTTACTGCTGCTGCAGGAAGCCAGAGATGCCTTAAGCTGTGCCATCTGCAGCCAGCTGGGGTCCCTCAAAAGCATCACAGACAGGTCCCTTTTCAGATGACCTGACTGACAGGATGTCTGGACAGATGGAAAACAGCAGAATCCTGGATAGATGTTTCCAGTCTGCACAGGAAAGAGTTTTTTCCCACCTGACAGAAGGCAGGGAAATTTCTATTACCCCACTACACAATACACACCTACGAGAGTAAGAGAATGTTGTCTTCCCACTGAGCATAAAACAGAGCTTCAGAAGGAACAGATGTCAGGTAATGGATCCATGGTCTAATCAGCAAGACAGCTATGATACATTAGTTAAAGGAAGAATCTTTTTTTCAAAACTGATGAGCCAATAGATCTATGTGGCAGAAAGATATGTTATTCTTTTGAGAAAACATACAAAATATAACAGCAACCATGTCAACCTGAGAGGAATATAATATAATCATTATGAAAGCTTAGCTGCCAATTTGCTTTCTTACATAAGAATATAAGGGATGTCTATCCTGATCACTTCAGTTATCTTATGTAACTGTAAAATGCCTGTGAACTATTTAATGCTAATTTTATCCCCTTGTTAACACTAAATGTCACACCAATACCACTGAATAATCAAAGAGAGGTTTCTTTTACCTCAATAATTATTATGTTCCAGTGATGCCTACAGAATTTTAACCCCTCAAATTCTACAACCATGTCTTTGTCATGGGTGGGACCAATTCAGTAACCTGAACACTGCAGCCGTGTCTGTGATGCTCCATAATCTTGTTTTCCTACACCTGTCATCTGGTGTGATTGATGGCATGTGTGCAAATCTGTTATGATATCCACAGGCAGGAGTGAGAGGCTATGGGCCTCTTACATTTCAGCTCACAAAATTTTCCATTTCATAACAATTCCATAAGATATCAAACTATTTTTTTTTATTGCACTATTGTAATGGAAAATAACTGGGAGGGTTTTTTGCACCTTGGTTCCACCACAGTTCTGAGAGAAAAGTTCTAGCTAGCTGGTTTGAAAGAGGCAACAGAGATATCTCCTTTCTTGGTCTTTCCCCACACATTCTTCATCTTCAACCTTTTAGTGGATTTATTCCCAGGAGAGACACAATTCCCTGCTGTCAAAGAAATCCACACCAGAAGTTTTGCATTTTTCACAGTGCTTCATACTGTTTGTATTTTAAGGGCTAGTATACAATTTGTAGTTTTACTTAATGGGTCCTGAAAATCAACAAAGGTAATCACTGTAAAAAAAGAGAAAAAGTTTTAACTGAATGATCTGCAACATTTAAAGACAAATACAAACTATAAAAGGTTGTAAGCCTGCAAATGCCTGTAAATTTCATAACTTTAGAGTTATTAATTGTATGTGTCAAAGTTAAGCGCAGGGAGTGCTTAACTTTTTAAGTAAGCTTAAAAACTTACAGGATAAGGTGTTTAGCCTTATGAACATTACAAAGCATATTGTTTTCTAACAATTAGAGTATTAGACCAAGACTGAAGATACACAGGTTACTTTTTGTAAGCCACTGACCATCTGCATTATCTGGGGAAAATATTTGCATCTACTTTTCAGGTACCTTATCAATGATATTAGAGTCAAGGACATTCTTCAGCTTTGCAAACTGATAAAAATAGGTAAAAACATAGATGTTTATGTTTTGGCAGTTTAATTGTACAGGACAAACAAGTATAATAACCTCAGAGTGAAAAGATATTTTTTCCCAACTAAAATTATGTGGAGAATGTATTTAAGCAACTACAAAAAACGAGGATGCTAGAACACACATAAATGTTCATTAATAGGAATCCAGTGAGGCTGCTTATGTCTGGCTTTCAGCCCTAGGAGGAAATGGCTCAGAGACAAAACCTTCCTTTGGAAAGTTATTCACCTCACATGCCTTCATTGCCATCCCTTGCTGGATGAGACACCTGCTCCACAAGCACCTCTCTCTAGGATGTCCACTGGCTGGGACAAGATGTGACCTCTGACATGAGAAAACACCAGGAATGTAAATTCTAGACTAAATGTTGGTCAGAACAATAATGATACAAATATCTTGGGTATACCTACCATTTTTCAGGCCACCTACATTTATCTTCTCATGTGTATCAGCCATAGAAGGCAACTGAATTCCCTAAGGCAATTGTAAGGGAGTTCTAGATGACATTTTGAGAATATTGCTTCTCCCACATAATTTGAAAGAAGATTTTAACTTTTCTCCCTACATTTTAAATAGATTAAATAAGAAATAATGCCAGAATCTTGGAGAAGCTATAATGCTAACTCATAGTTGAAAGTTTCATTTCAATTAAAAGAACCCTATTACAAATAGCAAGGCTTAAATATTTGGGAAGGGAAAAGCATTTCGAAGGGGGAAAAGGTTTGAAAAATTTCTAAAAATATAAGAACTCATATCTTTGGGCTCATTTCTCTACTTGTTATTTCATTTTAAGTGAAAATGGTTTCCATTCAATGTTATCTGTCTTTTAGCTCCTGCGCACCTGATGTTTTTAAACTGCCTTTATTTACCTGCATATACTGTACACTCTGTTGTCAGTCTGAAAATCATTGTATCATCTTATTTTTGTCTTATTTATGGAAAACTTCGTCAGTCAGAGTTAATGCAGTTTGGAAAAGCAAATCTGTGAATTCTGCTTCAAGAGTGGGCAGCATATCCATCCGTAAGATCTTCACAACCAGTCTGGTTGGTTGGCTGAACATCAGCATGAAAACTGCATGAATTCTCAAGCATTTTGGACGTGACAATTGCGCTTTAGTCCACAGGATTTTCTTTTTGGATAAGACTGTTTTTTTTGTTAGTGAACTCATGATTTCAACTGGACCTAACAACACCACAAGCGACCCTTTAAACTAGTATTCTGAGTGGACTTGCACATGTAATACACACAACATATGCAGCTCTATATTCAGGAAAGAAATTTATTTTCAAGCTTTTAGGCTTGGTCTTTGATATTAGAAAACACTCGTGAGGTATGGTGAGTCATTAACTTTGTGTGCCTTAACAGTTGAATAAAGATGGGATTTTTGGTAAATATTAATTTCAGTATTTTCATTAGAACAACATGACAGCATAATTCAGTTTAAAGGAAATTAATAATTTCCATAGTCTTCTCAAAAAACCCCACAACAAACTAATACAAGAAGTGAGTTCTGTAATGTGTTGCAGCAAGAAACTACAACCATGTTTTTTTAGCAACAAAAGACCAAAAATACAAAAAAGGAACATGTGAGACTACCTCAATGCAAGAGGAGTATTCACACAGGGAACAGCCATGACTAGGACTGTTAATAGAGCACATAAAAGGTTGCCAAGACTCAGGGCACTCTGTGATAATCTGAGCAGTAGACAGGTGTGGGTGACATGCACACCATGACAATGATATAGCACAGGAATTCTGCTTCTTTGCTCAATAAGCAGTACATGCAGCTACTGAGGTATCTCCAAAGGGAGCCACACCAGCTCCTTTATAGACCAGCTGGGATGAGCTGGAGCTAATTTCACCATACCTTAGAGTACAAAGATGTGCCACATCACAATAGGCTTTCTGTGAGCCCACAGCTCTTCAGTGCTTTGCAAAGGAACAGTGAACTATTTCTTTTTTTTTCTAGCTACGATTAAAAATTCTTAGGGTTTCTGGAATCAGTTTAGTATCCTGACAGATGAAGTCCTCATTAAAGAAATTAAAGGAATTATAAAATCACCCCTACTTAGGCTCCTCAAAATGTCTCCTTTTAGTTTTCCACCACCATGACAACTTCCAAAACACCCAGACAATGTACACAGATTGTGCATCTGGTGTAGGCATAGTGAGTAGTTTTTCCTTGTTTCCCTAAACTCAATTCTAAGCCCATGGGAGAGCTTATCTTCTCCTTTTTTTCAGTACTTTTACTGTGTTTTCACAAGAAAGCTCCTTGACAAGTTGTTGAGACAGCCAAAAGAGAAGGCAAGTGAAGTGAAGTGAATGCGCAGCCTTGAAAGCCATCCAACCAGAAGAAAAGTGGCCTCTACTCTGGGCCTACACTGACTCCTGGATGGTGACTAATGCCCAGTGCAGGTGGCTGCAGCAATGGAAGAATTGGCAAGGCAAGGGTAGACCCACCTGGGCTGCTGCACTGTGGCCAGACACTGCAGCACTGCATGGGTAAGTAACGCAAGACTCTGAAGGGACATGGCGTAGATGCTCAGAAGTAGCACCACTGAAGAACATTGAAACAAACAACAGGCAGAGAAGGTTACCAAAATGGAAATAGCTCAGACAGACTTAGACTGGGAGCAGCAGTATGAGCTGTTTATAGCCTGATGGCTCCATGAAACATCAGGACATCTGGAAAGAGGTGCCATGCACACAGGGATGTGCTTGTGATCGAGGGGTGGATGCTGATTTCATCCAGTGTTTTGGCTACAGTGAGCAGTGCTGGAACAGCATCAGAGCTGTCTCTCCAACATTCCACCTGCCATCAGGAGGCTGGATATGGGAAAGTCCTGGGAGGTACACACCTAGCTGACCCAAACTGGTCAAGGGGATATTCCATGGGGGGCATTTGTTACTGACAATGTTTGCCTTCCCAAGAAACCATTACACATGCTTCCTCTTGCCAGATAGTGGACAAATATTGTATGATGGTGGGGAAATAGAGAGTATTTTTCCTCTCTTTGCTGCTGCATGCACAACCCTTTGCTTTTGCTTTAGTAAACTGCCTTATCTCAACCTAGGAGCTGTCTTCCATCTTATTTTTATTTCCTCCTTTGTATTTCACCCTGTCCTACTAAGAAGGAGGACTGCTAGAGCAGCTTGAGGGGTACTTGGCATCTAGCCAAGGTCAATCCAGCCCACATTGCAGGAATACTAATAATGAAATAACATTCTAGTGGCCAGACAACATATTCCACCTGATTCAGGGGCAATTTAATGAACTTCAGTGAGGTCAAAATAGTTGGATTCACTTGGCTTTAAACAGCTAGGATATAGATCAGTGTTAAAATTTCAGCCCAGAAATAATTAGGATATTAAACTATTTTGCTGAGGGATACATATATCTACAGCTACAGTAGACAAAATACAAAGTACAATCAGTAGCTGGGTGAAGAAGTAATTTTCCTTTATGGTACAGTTATAAAGCAAGTAACATTACAGTTTTTGTTAGATTATTAATCATTTTTACTACAGTAGTGCCTAAAACCATGCAAAAGATGAGTCTCATAGGATTTTGTAGTATGCAGACACACAGCCAAAGACCACAGCTATCCAGAAGAATTTATAAACTAGGCAAATAATATAGGTACCTGAGGAGAAAGTGATGCAAAAAATGAGCAGTGTGAGCAATGCAATCACAGAAAATATTAGGTTTACAATGGGAACGAGCACACAAGATGCTGAGAAGGGATGAGGGGGAACAAGGGGGCACTAAGAAAAGGACAGCTCAAGTAGAAAAGACAAAGAAATGTAGATGAGCAGGACCAGGATGGGTACACTTGGGACAGAAGTGAAGGTGAAGGGTGTTGGCAGAGATACAGAGCCGACATTCACTAAGTAGAGGGGCAGAGGCAAACCTGTCAAAAGTGCAAAGATAGCTGAAGACCATAGATAACTGCAACAGCAGCTGGGTGGACTCTCTGGACTCTTTTCCCACAGAGTTGCCCTAGAGCTGGTTGCCCTCATTAGGTCTAGAGGTGTTTGGAAACAGGTTCTTCTGGATTTATCTGAGACAGATGATGCACTGAGTGGTTCTTATGTATGCTCTTACATACTTGTGTTTATATATTACCACACCACAGAAAATAATTTATTTGCCATTATGGACCACAGAACTATAAAAATAAAGCACATATGACACCTGCCTTAAAAATTATACTAGCTGTCACTCTTTGATTGAAAAAACTCAGCTTTGTAATCAAAACAAAGTGAAATTAGGGACTTGATTCTTGAACAGATATTACCAGCGTGTCTCAAAGAACTAGGATAACTGTCAGTCATAAAACAGTTTTGCTCTTCAATATTTACTGATATATTTTCTCTGCCCTAAGCACAGAGTGAGGAGGCAGTAAAAATCAGACTGAACATAAAATCTTTCCAGCAAACAGCAATTACAACTGACAGTGCAAAATTAACAAGAACATCAAAGATAATGTGGGTCGTTTTTTCTTTCTCTTTGGTGTCACCAAGATGAGTTATACAGCAGAAAAGCAAAACAGAATATTATATATAATACTGCATGCAAATTCATGGTAAACCACACATGGATACAATTTCCTAGGAAAAAGCCTGTTCCTGTGATCAGCTCCATGAAGGGAAATCTTTGATTCCACAGAAGTCCATGGAACTCCTCTGGGAGGGCATTTGGTCTGGAAGGCTCTGGTTTCATTACCTCCATGAAAAATTAATTTTAGAGGTGTTTTTTATCTACTGAGAAGGGACCCAACCTAGAAATAGTGAATATAAAGACCTTTTGGTTAAAGCAGACTAAGAGATGTTCTTAGAGCAATCCTTTCATAAAGGAATATAAGATCAATAAAGCATGTGAATAAGGCAGGTGCTTGCACATATGTATAGAGAGGAGTTAATTTTATCTCTGTGGCTAAAATTAAGAAAACATAAGAAAAAATACATCCAATTCCGGTGGCAATGTTGTAAAAGAAATTGAAAATTAGGAGTAGCTGCAGAATACAGAAATTATTTTTAAAAAACCCTGTACTTTCTCTACCTTACTCAAAAGAAAACAGATACATAATCTATTTAGTGTATACATTCTATCTAAAAGAGAAAATGCTCAAGCAATCTTTATTCTCTCAGCACTGTAGTTAGTGGACTGGAGCTGAAATAAATGTCTGGAAACAAGCAAAATGCAAACACAGTCACGGAGCATGGTCATCCAATACAAAATCCATCAAAATAAGCAACCAATACTCTGTCACTTGATGTCTTATTCATCATTCAGAAGGTCACTCTTTAATTTAAAGCATTTTAGATCAACTTCTGAATAACTTGGTGAAATCTAATGATTTCTGGACGTTCTGAATGTTTTCTGAGCAAAAATATCTGTACTAGGTACAAAACAAAACCAAAAAACTTCTATGGATGTACATCAGGAATTACTTCTACCACAGCTGAGGAAAGTTTGGCTTTCTTGCAGCAATCTCCCTGATACTGCCCAGCTTTTCACTGACCTTCTCTTTCAGTTCATCCTCTACCATTTTTTTTCTTCTTTTAACTTCTTTAAGGAAGATTCTTCTAATATGACTGCCATACAATTATTTAAAAATCTCAGTAAACCGTAGCTGAAGCTGAGGAGTTGTTTCTGATCGTGATTTCTACCAATCACTTGACTGTTCTGGAAGAACGCATTTCTCCTGTGTAGCTAGCAAGAGTGTTTCTTTCTCTACTTTATTCTTTGTTAGCAATAGCTTCATGACCATCTTCAAATTTACCTTTTTCTATTGAGGCAGAGTGCAAGCCAAGCTGAACAAAGAAACACTGCAGATTTATGAAAACAAATTCTATTTTATGAATTCAGTGCCAGCTTCTGTGTGTTTGCAGCCACAACAAACTGCTATCAAACTAAAAGTTACAGGTTTTCAGATAGAGAAAGAAAATCAATGAAGCTACTTAGGAGCACTCAAACAAGTAATAAATGCAACGGAAGCAGCCCACCCGGGAAAAATTCCTTGGTCCTGTCCAGTCCACAACACAACTGCCAAGGTAGAGAATAGAGAGAAGAGGGAATATCAAACCTTTGAGGTCTTTGGGAAAGGGATGGAGACAGAAGCATAGCGAACAGTTCAGAGCTTCCAGGGCAATTGTCACAAAAGCTGTCAGCTTGACCAGGGATAATACAAGGAACCTGAAAGGAGGAAAGGTCTTTCTGCTTATCAGATATGGAACTAATAAACAAGGGGGAAAACTTCATTTCTTTCTTACCAGCTTTTAGGAATAAGTCACATGCACAAAGTCCTATTGTCGTGTGACCTTCTGCTTGCTTTTGAAGGTTAAGTAATAAGTAATGAATTATGAATAATTCATAATTAATGAATAAGTAATGATCCTTTTCAGAGTGACTGGGACTGACTTGCTGATAGCAGTGTTTCGGGAAGAAAAAGATTGCAGTGAAAACAGGATCATCCTGTTCAAAGAACATGAAGAAAAGATAGATGGATAAAGGCTCTACATAAAAGTCTTAACGGAGAGGTGGAGGAAGCCACATTTATTTCTAGGAACTGTCTTAGAAGCATCTCCATGGGAATAGGGGATTAGGTATAAGTTCAACCTCCAAACCAAAAAGTAAGCTCTTAAGTATGAAGAAAGAGAAACTCTGTTCCTGTTTTCTTGGAGAGCCTTCAAAAAAGGGAGCTTGCTAAAAATACATGCAAGGAGTACTGAACAGAGACAGGTCCCAGTGTGCCTGCAGTATGTAAGTCTGTGCAGGCTTAGCAATGCCTCAGGCTGGCTACACATGAATGGTACTCAACATCACTGTTTACAGGTTTATAATTCTGCAGCATTTATCTCCAAAAACAACACTTCAGAGATGATTGACTGCTTTGTATCCATGGTGTAAGGCTAAAGGAACTGCCACTAAACAAATTTCTTCTTCAAGATCAGGGAACTAGGATAAGCATTCCTAGGTCAGATAAACGAGAAAGACATTATCAAAGCAAAATATTTCTTTTTCCTTCCCTGTTCTCTTCCCATTAATTTCTCATACCCCAATAGTTCTCCTGTATCCCTAGCTCCTGTATTGTACCCCACATTACAGCTCTGATGACATCCACTACCTTTCCTTTGCAATAATCACCTGAATTTTCATTTAGTTGAGAACACAAACCATTTGCCCCTCCAATGGACTAAGATACATTGCTTATCTCACAGACAAGTAGAAGGCACTTACGTTCTGGCTAGAAGGTACTTACACCTATTGGAAGGAGTGCTCCTCTGGCCAGGCTTTGGAGGAGACTCAGGACAAACCCTGTGGCCACTCCACTGATGAACTTTACACCATGTCTGTGGCCCAAGAACCACTCTGCTCTTCACTGCAGGTGAGCAAAAACAGGCACAGGCATGAATTTTCATCTAGGGAAAAAAATTCAATAGTCTGCATTTCTGTAACAGGCACGAGGAAAAGTCCTGGGAGAGAACTTAAGCTTAAAACATGCCTGATTTGCTTCCTGTATTAGTTCTGTCTGTGTGAAAGAGTTAGGATTTGGAAACACAAACTGAGGTGAGTTAGGAAAGAAACTGCACTTCTGCAAAGTCATGTAACTATATGCATATTTACTTATCTTACTAACAGTCTTGCCCAGTATCATGGAAACATTTAGTTATGAAGCTTTGTCTGAACAGCACCTCATTGAAGTTGGAGATATTTTGCTCTCCTTGCAGTTCCTCTGCTGCTGAATTCACTTTCCCTAATTTTCCCATGTGCTGAATGTCACCAGGATGTACACTGGGTAGTTTGACAAGCAAGTCACTTTGCAGTAGACTCTAGGAAAAATCCACAATCTCACATTCGATTTGATAGACCTAAACAACATGAACTTGTGACATATGGAAAATGACAAATAGGTCATGTAGTTAACTGTGAAACAAATTCCACTGAGTATTGTTTCAGCAAAGTATCTGCCATATTTTAAAAAGGTTATGTGCTGAATTTATTTATACTTTTTTAGAGAAAAGCACACTTAGACCAACTTATAAATTGTATGAATTTATTTCACACGTGATTTTAATTTTGGATTTATAGATTGCATCAATTTATCTTATTTTCTTCACTTCAAACAAGGGAAATGAAGTATGTATTATGCTTACATGAAACATGTTTCCCTCCTAGAACTTTTTCCTGTGCACAGTAATGAGGGTAGCAGCACCATTACTGTTTGCTGTTCCCACAGCTTCTATTTTCCTGTTGAAATCCAAATTTATTTTTTGCTGTTGACTCAATTACTCTAAATAAGTTTATTTGAAACTTCCAAGAAATGTTCATGAAAACAGCCAGAGTAATTTTTATTGCCCTGAAGGAGCTAATTCAGAGCATTTTTTTAATAGATGTGGAGGCATTTTCCCATTTCGGGATTTTTTTTGGTCAGTTAATTTTATGTACTTTAATAGTGTCAGCAGCATCAAATATCACTAACTTTTTTCCAGTGACACAGACAAAAAGGTAAATTTTACTGTAATTGTAAAGTCTGGATTTCAAACTTTAATGGAAACAGCATTTCCTCTTAGCCAAATACTAAAAGTGCATGCATGTAAATATTTACACATATATATGCATATATACACGTATGCACATTTGTATATATCTAAAGCTATATTACAGAAATTGATTAATCTATCTATTTATGCTTGATAGTGCTACCCCAACATAAACCAGTAGCACAACCAGCTAAGAATCTTTTGGTGACGTAAATGTACAGCTTTAGCAAGAAAAAGCAGGATCCGAAACAGGAGTAAGGAGTAAGAGAAGAGGCTCCCTCAGAATATTAAGACTAAAGCTATATTAAATGTTATCTCTTTGCTACACATAAAAATATTGCATTAACTTTTTCAAAACAAATTCTGAAGCTACATCATTAAATATGTTTATCTCAAATCACCAGTTCAGAATACAGCAGTATCTATAGCTTTGATATTCCATTAATCAACAACAATCAACAAAGAAATGCATAAAAGTTTCAATAAATGAATCTTCATGAAGTTGTGTGTCCACTGTATGATAAAAACCTAGGGTTTATTTCTTTTCATAAATTCTAATGCACAAGGTTTGTCTTTACTGGCTCCAAATCCATATATTTTGGCCATGTATCTTTACATAATACTAATAAATAATGTGAGGTTAACACAAGTTCAGCAGTCAAAATTAACCTTGTTATTTTTCTACTCTTACACAAAAGGAGTTTTCACATTAATGGATTGCTTTTATTAGAGACTATGAGCACAAAATAACCTCTTTTCAATATCCTCTCTAGCAGGAGCACTGCATGCAGATCTGGCATACCAGTCCATGCTGAGAGGGAAGCAGTGATGCTTTCCTCATATCAACATCCCAGACTCCTGTGAGGATGATAAGGGTGCCACACATCTATCAGACATTTCACTACACAGTTAGATATGATGGCCATCTCCTCTCAGGGCTGTCATTAAGGTTTGCACATGCTTACTGATTTCTTTTGCCATCATGGGCTGTAGCTGCCCACTGCTCGTGGGGCTCAGCCACAATTCGCAGGGATCTTTGGGTGCTCCAAGTGACAGCCTTCGACACCCCCTTCGGTCAGCGGTGAAATGAGAAACGAGACGGGTACTTATCCAGGAGTGTCTGAGAGTCTATTTATTGTGTATAGCTCACAGACGCCACGAGACAAGGACCCAGACAATGGTGAGACAGCAGGTTTTAAAGGGTACATATAGGGCGTGGCTTACAGCCAGGCTCCAATCACCACCGGAGCAGGGGCTGTAATGCCTCCTCCCCTCAGCCTGNCCTCATATCAACATCCCAGACTCCTGTGAGGATGATAAGGGTGCCACACATCTATCAGACATTTCACTACACAGTTAGATATGATGGCCATCACCTCTCAGGGCTGTCATTAGGGTTTGCACATGTTTACTGATTTCTTTTGTCATCATGTGCATATAAGTGCTAAAATGCCATTGCTGCAGGCTTTGCACTCTTGCACTTTCTTTCCATATTTCAGATGTAACTGCTGGTCTCATGAGTGCCTTCTGTCTCAGTAAAAGTGCTGAGGATGTGTCACATCTCTTGCCTGACAGAGCCAAAAGACACAAATCCGTCTTTCAGAAAAACATCAGTAATTCTCACACAGTAAAACTACATAAGTCTCACAAACTGTGTTTCACAAAGTGGTGTTGAGCTCACAGGTCCATGGGAAAGCAACAGCTCGTTTTATCAAGTAGATGTCAGCTAAAACCCATGGCTACAATGAAAGAAATGTGAATAAAGGGTTTTGGAATTGATCTCACCATTTTCATGTTTTATTATTGCTTCAATGTGATTCAGTAAGTAACAATCCACCATAAAAACACAGTAAATATGGTTAATTGACATCCATTTCACTCTTCTAATATAGTGTGGTTCTGTTTCTTAAGGAAGCTCCAAGATGATTAATGATTTTTTTTCCCCTCTCTCAGACTAACAGATCTCAGGCATTTTACTTTCTGAAGCTCTAAATGATATTGCATGCTCTGCCTTAACTGATGCTATCCATAACACTCCACACAGAAGAGATGCATCTTTCTCAAAATGTTATATATATTTTAGAAGACATTCTAAAATTATTTCCGTAGAGGAAGCATATTGGAGATATTGTCCTAAGTGTTTTTATCACTCTCAAGAAGGACTAAACTGCCATTTAAGTGTTTAATAATTCAGATAATATTTTGGGAGTGTGTTTGGTCTGCTCCACCTGGAATTACCTCATCAGTTTTATGCAGGGTGTTTGATAAAGACAAGAGATAAAGGCAAGAGGTAAAGTAAAACATCAGTTGACAAACTTAATTTACTTAAGATACTAAATTCACTTAAGACACTAACAGTGAACTTCAGGCAGTAAGAGTTGAAGAGGGGGAGATAACACACACAGAACATCCACGCATTAAGCAAAAAGTGTACTGTGATTAGAGTTAAAAAAAAAAAAAAAGAAAAAATTCCTCACTGACTATGTGAATCAGAGAGGAGTATCTAGTACAAATTCCACCCTCAAAAATTCTGAATGTTAGTCTCACAGTTTAATAGATAACGGTTTCAGGGCTGGAAGCTCCTGAACTGATCTATATGACCCTCATTTAAAACATGTTTGTCTTAAAAATAGATATAGAAAAAATATTGATTGCATCAACCTAATAATTCTAAAGAGATGTAAAAAGAAGGCAGAAGAAATTGAAGAACCCAAATTTTAAAAGCTTTTACATCCTTGGAAAGAGGTTACAGCGAGAGGATTGTGAACTGTGTGGGATTTTAATTCTTCCCCATCTCTTTCTCATGGTAGGAGATCAGAATATCCCTAATAAGAGTGATATAATTAGCAATCTGTGCTGTTTAGTCATTCTTCCTCTAACCTAGTGACTGTCACACAGCTTACATCAAAAAAAAAAAAAATAGCAGATTCATTTTTCTCCTGTATTCCAAATGCCATTCTATTTCTCTGTAGTTATAACATGTTAACTGTAGATATTATGTGTAATTTTTTTTTTCTCAACTCTGCCTAGACACTGAGTTTTCATTTGAAGCTTCACAAATAATTAAAAGAAACACAAATAACAGTTAAAATTAAAGAGTTAAACAGTTAAGCCTACTGAAATTTAAGGTACTTCCCATCATGTTGAACTGAGGAAAACAACAAAGCAAATACCAATAACTGAAAACCCTTTTCAGAACTCCCTTGGCCACAGAGTACTCTTTTTTTTTTTTAACAATTGACTGGAAGTCCTCAAAATTGTTGCTGTTCTAATTTTGATGTTATTGAATTCTCAACTGAAGGCAATGGATGACTGAACTGAGTTTACTCTTAACTTCCATAGGAGCCAAAATGCTCTATTAGAAAAGAAGGAAGAATCCAGAACTTAATAAATAAAAGAAAAAACTGTATTACTTTTTGGTGTCTTAGTATTTCCACACTTGTAAGACCACTGAAATATCTTTATTATTAACAATTTTACATAAAGAAACCATTGAAAACAAACTTCCTTTTCATTTTAACATTTCACAAGTAAAAGAAAATTATTAACTAATATGTTAAGAAATAATTTTTATCCGTCTTTGCATTTTTCTGCTAAAAACTGAAAAGCATTTTGCATATATTAAGTATCCCCCTAAAGTGACTCTTACTATTATTGATATATTTAGAAGAACTGAAGCAAGAAAAGTACCAGTAACTGGTGAAAATCAGAATGAACGGCAAAAAAAAGTACCTCAAATTCTAAAGTCCTGATTATCCACCCACAGTCTTCATCACACAATGACACCCTTTCTCTATGAAGACAAGATGATTTACCACTGCCTTCTCAATAACTGGAATATTCATAAGCAATTTTAGCTGTGTTCAAAGAATGTTCTTGGACTTAAGCTCTTGAATAAAACCATTATCAAGGATTAAAAAAAAAAGAAATCACTTTCTCACAGAAAATAGCACATGTTCACTTTACCAGGGTGTTACAACTCTATTCATGAAATTCATGGAGTTGTACAGCAAATTTACTACATCTTCTGCAGTTCTAAAGAACTGAAGTCTGGTAACACCTATGAAAACTTGGATTCCAAATAAGAATTAGTCATTGTGATCCTGTTGATGCAGAGACACAAACCTAATTAACTACCAAATTATCTTTCCTGTTTTACATATAAATCCTGCAATAAGCACCAAGGAAAAAAAAATTCTTCAAATTTACCAGAGGAAATGTAAACAATTCACAGTACCAAGCGAGCTGAAAGGGCCGTAACTTACAAAACAAAGTAGGCAACTTTCAACTGCAAAAGTTATCCTTTTAAAAGAGCTGTATTTTGTCAGTGCCTCCTCTGGAACAGAGAAGCAAGATTTTGCTTATTTTACTTGAGTTTAAATGCACAGAAACTCCAAATGCCTTTCACCAAGTTTCAAACAGGCCCCTTGAAATCTAGAATTGAAAACTGAAATTAAAATAAGTACAGTGAGCAAGCTGCTGCTGCCATAGTTTCTCTTCTCAGTGCAAACCAGGCTGCTCTGAACTGGTGCAGCAGATCCGAGCACCATCCTGCACTCACAGAGAGCTGGGATTGCCCTTAGCTGCACTGAGTGCTTCATCTCAGGTAAAGAAGGGAATAAGCAGGGCAGCTGTAAGCCAATTCCACACTCCAGTCCTGGAGCTGTTAAGTGAACACCCAGTTCCAGTATCCCTCAACAATGTCTGGGTGAAAGCAGGGGCACAGGCCAGTGCTCCTGCAGCCACCTGCCAGCACAGCTTTTCCAAGCAGCCCGGCTGCTTTGCAGCAGAGGGAAGCAGGAGCCATCAATGAACGGTTGCTTTCTGTACCCAGAGACTGCAGCCTTTATTGAATTAATTTGCTTTAAAATTCCACCCACACGAACCTGGCTCTAAAGCAAACCTGGAAGACTTTGTGCCAGTGATCCTCAGGCTGAAAGGATTTAGTTTAAAACTCAGTTGCACACACTCAGCCTGGAAGCAGTCACAAGACACCTCCCTCCCTGCCAGCTGGGCAGTGCAGTACCCTCACAGCATTCCCAAAACCATGCTGGTGACACTCAGTGAAGTGTGGACATCGAGGTCTCCTGGGGACAGAGCCAGGAGGGATGTGGGCAGCGCTGCTTCTGGCAAGCCTGAAAGCAGCCACTCGTTGGGATGCAGAATTCAGAACAGGCTGATTGATGCTAAGACCTGGGAGCACAGCAAGTTCACTGATAAGTGAAACAAAGGTTCTCATTCCAGCTTTAAGGGATAAGTGGCAAAACCCATCATGAATATCTATAAAGTCTTGTTACTTTAAAAAAAACAAGAGACATGGTGCTTACCAACAAGTTAAAATGAGTAAATTTTGTACTACCAAAAAAGTGAACTTTTTGTGCCCATGGGTAGGCACATACTGATAAACTTTACTATGAAACTACCACCAACTTCGCAGAAGGTAACAGAAAATTACAAGACAAAATACATACACACAGATTCTTAAATTTGTGTGGATTCTTCCATAGAAGTTGATGGTGTCTTTTCTCTATTGAGTAAAAATGCTGCATTCTTTATAACTAACTTTAATGACTTTTAAGTGGTAGAAGCTGATGAAAAAGGACTAGTATTAGGTTGTCTCTCCAGGTATGTTTATTCTCTGGCAGTTCAGGAAAAATCAGATTTCCTATGGGGATTTATTTCAGATGTTTATAATAATCTGACTTATGGAAAGTATTTCAGATGGTACCTCCTTAATGAAGCAATAGAATTTCTGCTTGCAATGTCTAAATGCATCAGTGGGCTTATTTCTCATTGGAATTTGCTCTTAATAATGAAGTGGATAATGGAAGCCAGTGAAAGCCATGAAATTCAAATTTCAACTTAAGTTCAATATGCTTTCCATGTGAATATGCTGTATTTCACCTATAATTACATTTTAAAATTTCACAGGTAAATAGAATAGAACTTTTTTTTTTTTTCATGTGACTTGTGTTTTCCCCTGCAAGCACTGTGTATCCATCATTCTACACGTTCCAGAGCATGATGCATTGGAGTAAAGCATCTGCTGCACAAGCACCCCTAAGCTGGCAGCTCTGTTTTGCTGACAGACCTTGGGAGTTAGATGTTTATTGAGTTTTTGTTGGTCAGTGGGAGCATGGTCACAATACTGCAGGATAATCTTTGTGGACTCAACTTTTGCAATAAAGCAAAATAGGCTCTGGTTGTAAGTTGTAAGAAAGGAGACAAATATAGACCCTTCCTAATTTCACCATGATGGTGAAGGCACTGGAGGGGAAAGTATTTGATGCATTATATTATACTTTACTAAACTTCACTGTATTTCAGTTTTAGGTATTTATGATTGTCAGTTTTTCCTTTAGAGCTGGATGAGAATGAATAAAAACCATTAACTGAAAGGGTGTAGAGAAAAATTCTTTCTATTTGAACAGAAATATGGGAAGCCCACCTTTCAACTCCTGGCTTGTAAAGTTACTGTCTTAGAAAACAAATACTCAAATGCAATCAAATAGAGAATTGTTCCAGATTTGGTGGCAATTTGTTGCTATGTAAGAAGCAGTGAAGCAATAAATGTAATACAAAGGAAAATGCCAAACTCTTCAGCCCAAGAGAAGATCTGAACCGAAGCAAAACTTTCTATGAGGCTACTGAAGAACTCAGCTGATGATTTTCTTCACACTTCAAGGTTTTATTTCCACAGTTAAAATTGCTAAAATCCCCTTAGAAATCAATGAAACAGTCTGAAGTCTTTGGCAGGACTCACAACATGTACATTGCTAACCTCCGATTTCTCCACCATCAGCAGAGTCTATTTGCTGAAGAACTGGTCCAATATGTAGTTAAGTTACAGTTAAATGGTGATGATGCAAAGAAGGGTATGTAAGAGGATATCCAAGGTAAAGCAGAGATACAAAAGAAGACAACATATAATAATTATAAGGTGATGAGTACTTTTACAGCATTGTTCATCCTGTTTGTTCACTGTATTTGTTCTTTGTTGCCTCATATTTAAGCAATATGTAAAGTGGCTTTTAGCCCTAGGGAGCTCAGTTTTGGGGAATTGACACACACATGCAACCCTGAGAAAAGATAATGAAGAATGAGTCTCAACAGATTGCAAATTCAAATGCAGTTTAATTGAAAAAGTTGAAAACCAGAGGAAAACATTTTCTTCCAATTATTTCAGCTTCTGCTATAAACAAAGATGAATGCTTCTCAAGTTTTTGCCATTAATAATGTTGCTGTAAAGCTCAAGTATGCAAAACAAAACTAAATAAACAGGACTTATTCATCATTACACTCCAGTTGCTTTACAGTGCTCTGGTAAAGCAGTAAATGCAGAAAAACATGTTGTTAGACCAACTTTATAGCTGTTCTGCATCACCAAAGTGGCACAGAGCAACTTATCACAGACAAGTAGCAGAAAACAATTTGAAAAACCTCTTCCTATTTCTTCCCATCTCTGTCCTCTCTTGCTTTCCCTAGCAGTTGAACAAGACTAAGAAAACCAGTTGCCCTCCTGCTCCTCTGATCCCTTCTGTACTTAAATCCGTATATAATTAGCTTCATGTTGCTACTTACCCCTGAAGCTGCTTCTCAAGACAAAGCTGGTGAGCACCGGAGACAATTGCTAACCCCGACTCCTGTTCTACAACTGAGCCTGGCTGCAGCCCAGCACAGAGCCAGGGCAGGACTGGGATCACTGAATATAAGCTGTACAAACAGATGAACAATTCTAACAATGTGTTACTAAGAGCTGTAACAAAAACAGCAGGGAAAAAAAAACCCAAAACACAAAATCAAAAGGCAAAACCTCTGGAAAATGAATGTGCCTATCATGCACACTTGCAATTTGTAAGACACTGCTTACACTGCCATGGCTGAAGGGATGCTTCCTGAAGTACTTTAGAACACTTCACTTTTGGATGGAAACTCAATGACAATTCCTAGGTGGTGAGAAAGGGGCATCCACTTCCACACTAAGCACCCAGGAGATGAAGAAAGCAGAACATGCAGCAAAGGTGGCAGCGCCATGGCAAAGGTACTGAATGCACTTTAACCCTGTGTCAGGTGTGAGAAATTGATCCACAGTTCCTCAGCTGCAGGGAAGCAATTTCCCTGATATACTTGTCTGGATGACTGCCAGCCCATTTCTGAGGTGGGAAGTGAAAGTGAACCTCCTTACCAATTTATTTTCTTTAGAACAGTGAAAGAACTTATCACCTGTTGTCCAGGCCAGGAGGTAGGTATCAAGGTGACCTCACCAGCTGCAACTCTGCACTTTCACCAGCACACTCACCCTTTACATTTGCAGCTTCCTGTTGCTCTCTACTTTGGCACTGCTATCCATAGCCATATCCACAGTGGAAACACAAAGCCCACATTTTCTTACACTGGGATGATTTTTTTTTTTTTGTCAAGTTCAGAACCAATTAAATCCATATGACCAGCAGAACTAAAAATCATATTTTCCTGACACACAGAGAAAAGAAAAAAGTGCTGTGTATATCCTTTATCCCCTTTATTTCCAGAAAAACAGCAGTAAAGTTCCATTCTTATGAAAGTTCAGGGGAGATTACAAGCCACGGAAATATATGTAGTTAAACAAAGTCCACATCCAACTGCAGCAGGAATAATACACAGCAAGATTTAGATGCAAATATGATGGTCTAGAACCCCACATAAAGAGTTTAAATTCGCTGGCATCCAGACAAGGAAGACATCCACAGTGATCGCTCAGTGAATGATTTTCAAAACCATGTTGGATATATTTACCAACTAACACTTAGGAGATGACAACCCCTGACATGTACTATCTAATATTAGACTACAACTCCAATGTTTTACACCTACAGGATAAACTGCAGGCTGGAGAATGAAGACAGGTACAGGAATGTACATAAGGAGGCTGATACTGATATATTTTGAACAGTCCAGTTCTCACTTACATCACCACAGCTTGCATCAGGTGTGCTTGATGCTCCTGGGGATTTGTCTGAGGGTTCCCAGTCCAAGGTTTTACCCACTCAGGCAAGGTTTTCATTTGATTAAATTATAGTTTAATATTGGTATACCTAAGGCATACCCTAAGACACTGGCAGCATTTTCAGCTCAACTGGTAGATAAATCTGCAGCATTAAGAAATCTGAAAAGCATTTATATGGTTTTGAAGAAAATTATGCACACACATTGAGTCATTCCCTCTTGACATCTTTTCATTGGCTGTGATCACACTCCTTTGAAATGAGAAGGAATCACAACTGCGCATACATGATTAACTTTAATTAGCAAGCACCTACAAATCAATTATTAGATTGTCACCTCCATAGCTGGAATAGTAAACTGTAAGCAGCTGAGAGAAATTTCAGAGAGGAATGAGAAAACAAACAGTGCTAAGCACTCATTAATTCAGAGCCAAGTTCAGCACCACTGAAGAGGAACTGAGATGGGGTCTAGGAAGCTCTGACTTGTCTTCCAGCTCAAGTAATGAGGACATTAAATAATTCTGTAAAACTACAAAGATCCTCACTCTGGGCACAAGAACCAGCAAACAGAGCTGTACCTAGATATTGTGTTACTGAACTGCACTGCTCCACAGCACGGATGCGGAGGACTTAGGTGATTTTATTTTCTATGTATTTTTAAAATGTTACATCATCTGAAAGATTATTTTAGCCATATTTCACCAGGCTGGAGAGACAGGAACATTTTTTGCCATCCTGACCTCTTTTTTTTTCCCTCATTACACCTCACTTCGAAATCTTGGCTCAGGTACAGAAACATGAGGAGGATTTGGTGGGCAGGGCAGCCAGGCTATTGACACAATTGCAGTTTCTTTTCTTGAAATGCATGAGATCCTTGCAAGAATTCCTGTGATCACAATTTAGGCTGTAATAACGTAATTCATAGGCAATATGATAAACAAGCTCTGAGCCACTTCATTGTGAACAGAGTTTTTTAATATTAGAGAATGCACATCATAAATCATTCTAGTCTGGGATGAAAAAAATTTATTAGAATTTGCATTTCCTGACAAGATTATTGCATGAGCATATGCATCATATGCCACTCAAGGTGGAGTGTAGGTGCTGGTTTTGGAACAGGGTGGTTGGACTCAGGTATCATTTAGGTGATTTGGTCCTGACAGCAAGTATGCTGCTCAATTTCTGCAGGGAAAAAAATCCCAGATCGCCCCTTAATGGATTGGGCAGAAAAGGAATTGAGCTTACATTTTGTTTTTGAAATAGTTTACGCCAGTAAACAACTAATGAAGGGAAAAAAACCCAACTAAACCACTGAACCACCAAAGTCCTTTTTCCTCTCCTTTCCTCTCCTTTCCTTTCTCCTTTCCTTTCCTTTCCCCTTCCTCAAATGAAATACCTTACAGAAGGATCTTTATTACTCTTTTATGGATCTTTTTTTCCAATACTGCTATTTAAAACATTGTCTTTTCTTTATAACAAATGGAAAAGCACTACTCATGTAAATGGGAGTTCTAAAAATTCCAGTGTGTGGTTGCTCTTTATATGAAAAATCATTTATTCTTTTAATATGCAGTGTATAGAACAATTCCCTTAAGTATTAGTGCTTTGGGCTTGATATGAATTTGGCTTTCTTCCTCCCTTCTCCATTTTTTTTCATCTAACAAAATTGTATCATCACAAATGGTATTATGCAATGTACCTTATAATGCTCCAAATGTAAAGGCCTGTCTTAGTCTGCTTTCACCAGAGATTTCTGTCTATGCTTTAACAAAGATAAATGAAAGAAAAAATTTGGAGCATTTGAAAATCTTTATACAAAGCTTAACATGGCATATCTTCATAACAGGGAGAAGTGAAAATACATTTTTAGAAAGTGGGTACTTCAGAATGCTTTGCCTGAAGTACAAGTTTTAAACCAGACCCAAAGCCTGCCATCCATTGTTAGGAAAACCACCAGGCAGTGAAGACAGCCATGGAAATGGTTGGGGCAGTGAGCTGGCAATTTCAGCACCACTTAGGCTTTCTGCTTGCTGAACTGTACATCAAACCTGGCTTTCAGACAGAAGAAAACATTTTATTCTACACCTTACTCTTTCAGAAGGCTATTCAGAAAAGAACAAGAACTAAATGCTATAATCACCTCAGGCTGAGATACAAGGATTATTGTGAAAACTACCAAAGTATTCACAATGTCATCTGCATTTCCCATGTCAGGAAGACAAAGAACTAGGATCTGTAAAAGGAAGTGTTCTCAGTCTTGTAGTAAAAACTAGTGCCCTTTTTTCTGAGAGAGGCTATCACCAGAACAGTAGTCATTTATGCAAACTGTATGCTAAGTTTTGAAACCCATTCTTGACATAAATATCTGGTAAGGCATATGATAAGATCTTGAATTCAAAAGCCAGTTCATTAACTGACTACTTTAGTCTTTAATGATAAAGGATTGCTGTGTGAATTTCTTGGATGATTCAATGTCTATTTAAGAGCATATGTTTAAGCTGTTTTTTACAAGTTGATTTTGCTTATGAAATTGTTCTTCCTGAGGACATAATATTTTTTGCACAATATGAGAGTGATTCATAACCATAATTTTGCCTTGATCAGAAGTTATTATTTTTGTTGATATCTCTCACACCAGACTGATATTTCAGCCAGCCAGAATGCCTGTCATGCTAGAAAAAAAAATATACTGTCATGTATATACTGTATAGACAATACAAACTTTTCATTACAAGAACGCATGACCAAGAGAAAAATAAAGCAGGTGGAGAAAAGATTTTTTGCTAAAACAAGCAGCTGAAATCCCTTTCAGGTTTATCAGCTTGAATTGAGGATTACCTACTCCTCGTGCAACACTAAATATGATAAAAGAAAGCATACTGCCCTGTTTCAGTATTTGCAGTAAGAGAAAATTCTTCTCTTTGAGCTGAAATAAAAGCACCAAGAACATACTGCTGCTGCTAAGTACTTTGTACAGGCAAAGCCCCCTGATACAAGAAATAAACACTTCTGCCACATTAGATTATTACATATCTGGTACTGTAACAGATTTTAAGAAGAACCTGTCACAAATTTCCTTCTGGACTAAAGAACAGTGAGAGTAGCATGTTATCTACACAAAACTAATGTGATGCCATGGCAGGCCCACACAGCTGCTCCTTCAAAGCCTTCACAAACTGAGAATGAAAACAGAGATTATCCCCTAATTCCACACAACACATAAAGTTATTACATTTTTAATATGCAGAAAGCATTTCCCTCTCTTACCTTTGACAGGCATGAGCTGAAAGGAAGCTCCAAGATATTTTTCAGGATGCTGGTGACAGAGGAATCCCTGACTTACATAGGTCAGCTGCCATGGCACAGTACTAAAAATGTCAGACGAGGTAGTCAGAATTACCCAGTGGCCTTGATAAAAATAAGCTTACTTCAGATCTAATCTAGAGACTGCATACTGATAGGTATGTGTTAGAAAAATGGCAAATATGACAAAGCCAAAAGGACAACTGGGGAACAAACTATGAACATAGACTGCTATACCTATTAAATTGACTAGTATCGAAATGCAGTATTACTGTTCATGAGCCTTGTAAATGAGTACTGTGAAATTTATCACATTCAGAGTTCTCTTTTGAGAAATTCTGCATAATACTTATGCAAATACAATTACAATTATTTTGCAAGGAATGGCATAACTTCCAAAACTGTCTCTCCAGAGAGGAATCTCCCAAATGAGCTTTAGGTTCTCAATATGAAAAAAATTCTATTTACTCTGTTATTTTACAACCTCTTAAATTTACTAAAATAATGAAAACACCATTCATGAAAAAAGAATTCCAAGAAACGCCTCCATAATACAGCCTGTGGATAAATGAAAAACACAGCATCCCTAATGAATAAACACTGAGATTTTTTAGAAGAGTGAATAAGCCAGAAAAATCTCAAGAAGGCTTTGCACGTACAGAAGTAGGTATATTATCAAGCATACCAGTCAGCCCTATTTTCTGCACCTTCCTGCAAAGACACGAGGCTTCTGCTCCTGCATGTAGCCATGCCTGCTTTGACCTTTCAGACAGTTCCCTTTTTCAGCTGCAGCATTTTGCATCTGCTATTTCATTTGGAAAATGTTTGCATTTTAGGATCCATTAATACTGATCTAGTAAAAAAAAAAAAGAAAAGATAGCTAATATTACTTTCATATACTGTTGCTACAATCAGCAGCAGTGGGACAATTGTTACTTTTTGTACTATATTAACTGCATTATCTGTAAGTCAGCAAACAGTAATCACAGGACAAAACCTTTTTTTTTTTAAGAAATTATGATGCGCAGTATTTCATAAAATTATAATTAAGCTTTTGGGCATACAACCACAGGATTTTAGTGTCAACACGTATGGAAATACTACACGAACAAAAATAAACATTTTGCCATCATCTCATGAGGAATAAAGTTTAGCAAAAAAATAACGTGCATTGCAATACAGCTAAATTATTTGTCATGTTTGCATAAATTAAAAGGAAGTGAATTCTTTTTATGAAGTGCTAAAATGCAGCAATAAAAAAAAGATTATACTGGCACTGGTGTAGAGGCACAAGTGAATCTATGTCTGCTCTTTATTACCACTTGTAGCAGTGCTAATATCAGTGATTAGGGATAAAGGGATACATATGCCTTTATTTAAGAAGTAATCCCTCTGCTAAGTATAAAGAATAAATTCAGAACACAGCAAATATCATGATAAAGTGTTTCACTAAGTAGGCTCTTTCTGGAACAGCTGGAAGTTATGAAAGATTGAACTTCCTTCTGTCAACCTGAATACGACTAAAAATCCAAACAGCATTAACTATCTCAATTCTCAGTCACAAGCAAATGAGGGTACTACTGCACACAGCTGTGAGCTCATGGTAAAAAGACAATCTGCATCACTTCCTTGGTAGAGACACAAAATGAAGGAATATCCTTCCATAGTCTCTGCTGAGGAATCTGGCCAATACTCAGTCTACATAATTTTTTTAGTAATTATCTTACAGCCCACAGTAGTTCTGCAGATACTTACTAACCAATACAAAAACGCTGATGAAATCCTGTTTTGGCATTAAGTCTTCCTTTAAACTGAGAAGGAAGACAATTTAAACTCTGCCACAGATTTTGTATATACAAGTCTGGCTCCAAATCCAATGCAGGAGATTGAAGAATTACATGCATTCACAGAAATATTTAAATACTCTGAACCTAGAGACACAGCCATGTGCAATGTAGATACCACCACTTTTACTCTATATTCAGATGTAAATGGTGTTTGTCTCTGGGTTCCATGCAATAACAAAATGATTGTTCTTGTGACAGCCCAGATCAGTGGCCAACCCAGAGCTTCCTATGTTCATACAAGCCCAGCAGTCAGGATCTATCAGGAACAAAGGATGCTTCTTTCTTTCTGGAGTGTGAAAAGAAATGGTGGCACAGCAGTTTACTGCTGTGATGTGTAATATGTCCTGTGCAAGAAATATCTCCCTCTACCTTTAGAAAAAAGAAAAGGGACAAAGGATGTCACATTACTCTGAATATTGGAAATAGGGAAGCAGAAGTGGAACTTCTCTTTGGTGGCAGATTGGTTGGTCTGTCAGCTTCCTCTAGTTTCAGAATATAAATTTCTAGTGTGGCTGCACAGCAGTTACAATTCTTTTAAATCAAAGATGCCATGGCCTTCTACTTCCTCAAGATGTTGGCATTAAACATAATGTAAGCCTTAAAGAGTTGATCTTCAGTTGTATTTCAGGGGAAAAAAAACAAAAAACAGGGCCACAGGCAACAACAGAAGAGTTTAATGCAGAAGGACTGTGAAAGAAGCGCCCTCCTGAAGAAGAAATAGGACATGTTCCTAAAAGAGTAGGACAAATCTACCATGAGGGGAGCAACCGAAGCTCCCAATGTGACACCTCAACCATCAGTTTTTCATTAAAGATTTTAGGGCAGTTTAAGAAGTAGCCCTTGTCCATAATGCACATTTTAGGGCCTGTAGTTCTTAAAATAAACTGTCAGTCATGAAACACTTTGAGCAACTAAAAGTCACTTAAATTAAAGAAATAATAACTTAGATATACCTTAAAAATGTAAATTTAGATATAATTTCTAGGAAAAGGGGGGCTTCGGATTTTATAACTCAGTTTAGGGAACAGGAGAAGGTGGAAGAGTAAATGCCAATGGCCCAGCTGTATTCAAGTACAGAATCCTCGTACAGAAAGGATCAAGAAGGATATTCAAAATACTCAAACGTGGGAGAGGAGAGCGACTGCATGTTCAGGGGGGTACCTAGAGTAGGTGTAGTCCCAGAGACGGAGCAGTTTTACTGAAGCAAAGGTTGCTGCAGTCCCCCACCCCTGAGGCCTGAAGTGATTAATATTGAGCCTGGTCAGTCCCCTGCCACCTCCTGTGCTCTCACACAGGGTGGGTGCAAGAGCAGGGACACAGCACACGGCCGAGCTGGGGCTGGGGCAGAGACTGCTGAGACTGCTCCTTCCAGGAAAGCTGCCAGGGCAGAGCAGCTCTGGGGTGGGGATGCCCTCACCACATTCACATGCTGTCCGTGGCAAGTAAGAAGGAGCCTTTGATTTTCTACAGATAATACCATTTTTGGTAAAACTTGCTAAGAGCAGTCTCAGTCTAATCTGAGAGGTGGGAGGCACATTATTCCTCAAGAAAGTATTTCTCATAAACAGTGTGCAGGACAAAATCCTTGCAACTTGGAGCAAACCTAGGTTGCTCAGAAAAAAAAAAACAAAAAAAACATCTCTGACCAAGCCATGAGTGTAAATAACTGCAAAGGTCAAGCCCCAGCAAATAAAGAAATGTCTCTCAGGTGTGAGCTAAAGCCCTTCTGCCACAGGCAGGTAGATGGAGGCAGCATTAATTTCTGAAATGCTCCCTGGGGATTTGACAGCCTAAAGTATCATCAATCTTAAAAGTCTGCAGAAACAAGAGACTTTTTTGGGAAGCCAAATAAGTGAAATATTGACCATTCCCTAAACAAAACTTCCATCCTATTTACTGAGATTTCAAGTGAGGTTTAGTTATAATTTATTGAAGGAATTCAAACTCATTTATTGTGAAGCCTAAGTCACAGGATTTTAGAATACATCTTTCAGCCTTGTCACTGTTCTCTCTCATTTGTTATGCTGCTGTCACTCCCACTCCTCTTCCTTCTCTGGATCAACAATGTTGTAGAGGGATAATCAGGTCATTTAAAAAGACCTCAATTTTTACTGAGAGCTGACAAGAAGTAGAAAACAATAAATTTGAAAATGAAAAGCTTTTAAAAAGAAAAAAAAGTCCTCAAGGAAAAATAAACCCTTTAAATTATTCTCCAGAAGACCTCAGAGGAAAAAATCCTTCAAATCCATTAAGATTTTGGCATCAGTTTGCAGTTATTAAAATCACACTTGACTGAAGGTTTTTTTCGTAACACTGAGTATAAAGACACTACACAGAATTCAATAACTTTGCTCGATTATGTGCTACTTAGTTCAAAATGATGCCCTACAAGAAAGGAAAACCCAAACCCACAACTCCCCTCAAAAACACATAAAATTACCCCCTAAAAATCCCAGCCTCCCAAGACATGTAAAGAGGGAGTAGCACTGAGCTCTTTCTTTGGCTTTTTCTCACATCTTTCCCTGGGGTCAGGATTTCAGAGAAGTCACCATAACAGATGCAGAATAAAACAGATGATATAAACTGCAGATCTTTGTATTTAGATAGAAATACTCAAGTTATCTAGGAGGGAGGGGAGCCCCTTGCTCTCTGAAGGCCATGATGCTTTAGATCTGCAAGCACTGCTGAACATTGGTGCTTCAGGCAATGTAGGGCTCTGCTGGCAGCACTGCTGGGAAAAACCCAACAACTGTGCTTCAGACCTGTGTTGGGACACTCCTCAGGAGCAGGAAGAATGTGTTCTCTTCAAGGAAAAGATTCTCCTCAAACCTGTATTGAAAAGGTAGTTTTTTCCTCCAACTACAGTGAATGCCAAAGGCTTCTGACTGAATATAGCAGAAAACTCATGAGTGAAGATCGTATTTCCCTTCATGATGTTTCCCTTTATCCTGCATGAAAGATGTGCTACACATCCCACCTCTCTACTCAGCATTTTCTGGTGGTTCTTTTAGGGACAGTCTCACACACTGTTATGGCTTTTTAGGTGCCATTTCCTATATACTGTAGAAAGTGCTGGTTTTACAGTTCAGGCTCTCGTAAGGAAGTATAGCAGCCAAAAATGCAGTTTTCCAATAGTCAGTATCCTGCAGAGAATAGTTGGTTAAGTCTTGACATGTCTAGGGCTTACGGTCTTGCCAAAAGATCGTAACAGATCCTGAATTAAAAGTCAAAAGCAACTATTTCATATAATTTTAACTTTGAGGCAGGAAATATTTTGTATACATATATTTGATGTATTGTATTTAGTGGAATAATAAAACAAGCAACATTCTTTCATTATTATGGCCTTTAAAATTATTCAGTGATTATAAAATAGTTGGGCAGACAATAATTTGGTCATGATAATTACATGTTTTCCACCCCTGTGATTGATCAATATACAGAATAAACTATGAATGATCCATAAATAAGGTACTGTCAAAAACATGTATTTGAAAATAAATGTGTGGATCCAAATTCCAGATTTTCAGCTGTAACTGAAAGAACACCAAAAGATACAGTTTTAGAGGTTTTAAGATTAATTGTAGCATCTGGAACATATTAAATATAATTTGGTAAATCCCAAGAGTAGGGAAGTTTTAAACTTTCTTATTATAGACAATATAACATTGAATGAACGAAGTTTTGGCTTTCTCTTTGTCCATATAAAGCCATACAAGTTCAGTGAAATAAGCTTTCATTATAAACGTAAGTATTACTTGAGAAACCTACCATAGATTAGTATCTTTATTGCATGTACTCATATAATCGTGTCCTGAACTTTCTAGGCGAAGGGAAAGATGAATTTTCCAAACTAGGTAAGATGAATTATTAAAAAAAAAAAAATTGGGATTGTTGATTACAATGTTAATTCCTTGTCCTTTGCATTGTAAGGACCCACCCCCGCCCCCCCAAAAAAGTGCTAACAATATAAAACTAATTATCATAAACAAAAATAGCAAGAGATAACATGAATTGTAACCTCTGCACTGATTACAAAACCAGTGTCTACTATAAATAAGGAAGACCTACAGTAAACAACTCACGGAACATCCTATAAAGTAGTTTCAACATGTTTTCCATACCATGCAAAATCTAGGAAAATACAATTTTGTATCTTGAAACACTTTCTGATGGTGAGTTCTCCAGGCACATCACACCCTTTTGCAAAGTCTACTTTCTTTTTAATATTTCTACGTTTTTAATCAAGAGCAGATTATTTTCAATTATGTCCAAGGAACGGAAACATGCTGGATTCTTGCACAAGTGTGGATCCAGCAAAATAATGATGTACCAGCCCTATCCTGCAGGACTATGTTGTGAACACTGTGTTCATGCCCAGTGCTTTGCTGACACTCACTACTGACACCTGAGTCTGCTTGGTGGTGTTTCTCATCCCAGACTGGTTTGCTGCCTCCGTATTTCTGATGCTTTCCAGTTAAAACAATGCAATAACTTAGATGTGTTTATATAATATCAACAATACCAACACACAGTAAATCCTAACAAACAAAATCAAATAAACAAAAATAAAAATCGCACTCCAAAAGCAATATTTAGGCCAAGCTTACCTTTCATCAAAGTTCAGCAAAACAACAGTTTAGTTTGTGGGTTTTTTTAAGTTTTAAAATGTTGTAATTTTTTATGAATACATATGGGTTATTGAATTTTTAATTTGTAATTCGAGATGCAAGAGCAAGAAAGATCAGTAGAAAGAAGATTATTTTACAATATCGGTTTTGTTTTGAGATTACAGTTTTCCCTTATTTGCACCCAGGGAGAAATATACAAGTGTTTTATTCCCACTTAGTAAGAGTAAAAGGGGTAATATGTTCCTCTGAAATTGAATTTGTAAAGCAGGAGTGTATTTGGTATAAACAAAGGCAGAACATAGGCTGTCTTGATGACACATGAAAAATGTGAATCTAGAGCTAAATGTCTTTGAGAACTCTTTAAAAACCCTCCAAAATATCAAAGAATAAACACAAAAGGACAAATAAACCCAAGACAGATTTCTTATCTAACTTGAAAAGGGCCATGCAGGAACTCTCTATTATGCTGCAGCCAAGTTCAGCACATATTTTATTACTAAATTCTGCTCATACAATATCATAAGATTATGGGGAGAACTCACAGAGAATTTGCCCATTTGACTGTTGTAAAGAACTGCATTCATCACAAGGACAGAGCTGCTTCCAAAGGGCACTATGTGGTGATGTAAAGTTGCAACTTTTGCACACCAACCAGGTACCAAACTGCAGTTCCTCATGAGCCAGAGGGAAAACAAACCAGCATGCACATATAGATCAAAAAGCGGGAAACGAAATGTCTCTGGAAGTGTGTAAGACCAAAGAGCAACTTCCTGCTGTAACACAGTTCTGAATTGTGTCAGTGGGCAAAGTTTCTGTCATTGCTGCTTAGTTGATTAGCTGGAAAAATCCAGCCTCTGAAGCTTGAAAACTCCACAAGAGCCATATTTTATTCAGTCAGGGCTTCCTGCTGAAACAACTCAGGCAGACTTCCTGCACAGAGAGACAACCTAGCTCGCCTTTTGGAGTTCAAGGTTGAAGACCGTAATTAAAATGTATTCCGGGTGTGCTCAGAATGTAGATTTTTATTATGAGAAATAAACATTAGGTTTTAGTACATTCTCTGGTCTTGGCTTTTCAGTGCCAAAGACAGCCTAAGAGAAGCCTGCAAATATTCCCATGCATTGAGGCATCACAGAGTAATCGGCATAATTCAAAATCAAATGTGGCCAATATTAGTATGGTTTGCAGAGCACACTGCTTTAAATTCAAAGGAATCCAGGGTATTACCATGCTAAAGACTCTTAAGGGATGTTTATTCATCTTGCACCTACCTTTAAGCATAGCTATAAAGTTTGATATTAAGGAAGATATGCAGAAGCATTTTATTATCATTTCCAGTTCTAATGTCTAAACTGTCTGATTCCATTTGGTCAAAACTCCATTGTGAGATGGTGAGTGCACAAGCCACCTAAAAATCAATGCAAAGACCATTGCTGATGGTCTGAAGGTTAATGACATCTGCAGTGACGTGAAGCCCAAGGTCAGTTAGCACACTGACTGCACAGCCTGTCTGAGAAGTTTGGTAGATATGGATGTAGGCTGCTAACTTGAACTGAACTCCCTAATTATCCTACATCCAGCAATTCTAAGCGAGCCGTGAGGTGTTTATATGAGGCACATTATCTCGAGTGATTACACTGCAGCCATGGCCATCAGTTTATCACAGTCTGGTGGAAAAATACTCCACAGCCTATTTTGAAAGCAGACCAATATACATTTTGTAGAACTTTTCACAATGTCACTGTGTTTTTTTTTTCACCTTGCTAACTTAATTGAAAGCCAAGAAGAAAAAGCTGGTAATTAAAACTTTAAATTTACCTTTGAGAGGAAATACACATAAGACAAAACATCCCTAAACTGCTAGTGTTGCATAGCAGTTTCATTTAATCAGATCTTAATTTGCAGAATTTTAAAAAAATATCTTTTGTATTTAATATGTTGGTTTATAACATCATGGACTTGGAAATACTAGGTTAATGGTTGGACTTGATGATCTTAAAAGCCTTTTCCAACCTAAACAATTCTATTATCCCATATAATTATTTTATCAATGCTCTGGTTGTCCTTACTTCAAGTACCAATGGTGTAGACCAAGAAATTTAGCAGATTGGAACCAACTCATCTGTAGAGAATGTGGACATGAGGTTTCTTTGGAATGAGCTTTGAGCTATCCTAAACTGGGCCTCAAGTTTTGGGCCTGTGGGAGTTGAGAAGCCTTTGTGGCGCAGTTAGAAATTAGATTAAGGTGTGTGTATTGTTTAGAGAGGATAGTTAGGGTGGATTTATGGTAGCTACCTTTAATTGGGATTGTTTTGCCTTGGTTTAACTCTCTGTACCAATCAGCATTCACCTGTAACTGTAAACTATCTCAACTGTATTTAACCAGACAGTTTGAAGGATAAAGGGGAGAACGCATGATGTAACCATATTGGTTGTTAGTCTGTGTTGCTCTGTCCCAGCTTCCAGGATTAATTAGTGACCCTGGCATCGCTCATCTCTAAACAATGATGAGACTTAAGATTTCCTGCAAGGCTGTTGCTTGGTTTTAGCAAACTGTCTTCTACTTACACCTTTAGTATGTGGTATTTTCATACTATCACCACAGACACAGATGCATGCTGAAGATTTTTCTGCAACATACAGTGCAGACAGCAATAAAGGTATTTGAAAGCTGAAAAACTGAGAAATATTGATGATATGGGCAAAATTTGATTGTTTGTGATTTTTTACCCTACATAAGAGACCAAATTTTTATTTTATCAAAATTTTTGGTTTCTTGCACTCTGCTAGGCTGACAGCCCATCCTTGTTATCCCTTTGAAAACATTTATGTCTGAGAAAGCACCACAGTACAATATTACAAGTATAGAGACTTACCTTCTTTTAAAAGAAAATCCCTACTAGCTTCAGTTACTTCATTGTCCTTATGATGATGTCTCTAAAAGTCAGGAACACCTATAGCTGATTTTTTTAGGTGTACGGTCATGTCAATAAAAAAGTTGCACTCATTCTTGAAGTTTACTCACTGAACAATGTTGACTGTAATCATCAAAAAGTATTAGCTACTATTTACTGACGAGGGGCAGCCACTTGTTTCCAGTACTGCCACCAGCGATCTCTCAACTGCTTTCATTCCTCCAAGGAGCTTCATACAAAGAGCACCACAGGAAATCATTGATTACCTGAACTCTGCTAGGAAACAAGGCTAAAACCAATATTAAGTACCAGAGATTCAAAGAAGCCCTGGAAAATGCAAGCTGGCTTTAGGCACTTTTTGTAGCTCTGCAGCACCAGCAGATGCCACCCCTTACTCTCCTTCTTCCAGACTTTACAGTCCTGCAGGACTTGAGATGTGTTTGATGTAGCAAAAGGGGAGAATTAATTTTCCCTGAATGAAAGACACATCAAAAAAGTATTCAGAGACAGAACTGCAGCAAAATGATAACAGCAACCAGTTTTGCCAATTTCTTTACAGATAAAAATTTCACACTCTTATGAAATTTTACAGATTGGTGCATTTTTTGCCTATTTTATGGATTTGAAGAAAAAAAACAAACACCAAAAATATATAACCATTTCTTTCTCTAAATAATAAATAATAATTCAACAGGAAATTGAACTTTATACAGAGAACTGAACATTCACCTGCGCAAGACAACAATTAATAAGGAATACAAGATATGCTGTGCTGGTTCAGACTAGTAGGCATCAAATCAGGCCTTTTTTACTCTGGCAGAAACCCCCTAGATATCTGCAAATTATGCTACCCAGTTTGCAGCAAGGTGTCATTTAGTTTCCTCAACAGCTTTACAGAGTCTAGATCTTAAGACATCTTTTGAGTTTCACATATAGGATACAATTACTCCAGAAATCTCACAATAGATCTAACCAAAGTCATTATGCCTTCATTTGAAATCCCAAAGTCTCAGGAACCAAGATCTGTCTTGGAATTTGGCATATGTAATAAATCTACTCCAGCTACCAACAGATATCTATGCTGTCCCATGTTATTTCTTCCCATTCTTTCCCACTGATGGCTATTGCCATTAAAATCTGAAAATGCCATTCCCTAACAAATGACAATAAAATCAGTTGAACACAGGCATAAGGAAAAATTAAATAGTGCCCAGCAGCAAACCAGAGAGATAGTCCAAGAAATCAAAAGGACATGGAAGAGAAGCGAACCTTTTTTTTTCCTCTGATAGCATACATCACTGCCATTATAAATCAAGGACTTATTTATACTTGTCTGTTTACACCAACTGTCCCAGCTGCCCACCACATGGAGACCTAGTTCCCAATAAAGTTTTCCTCACTGCAGGTATTTCAGTATAGACCCCCAAAGGTATTAAAGCAGCAAGTTCCTGAAGAGGCTGATGACAGAAAGGAGAACCCAAGGCAATCATGTTCATGTGAGCCAAGAAGAAATGTAAATGCTCATTGCTAACAGACAAAAAGTGGATAGAGTAACAGGAACCAGGTATGAGGAAGAAATCAACTCTCTGTGAGGATTTTTTTTTTCTAAAGTATAATATGTATCAAACCCAGAACTTAGGATAGAGTTTTCTAAACTTCTGCAAAAGCAGAAGAGACTACAGTGTGCATATTATGATATCACAGATGCTTTCAGCACCTGATATGCTACACAGGGAGAAACCAAGACAGTTCCCCACCTTCTTCTGTACTCCTTCAGAGTCAGTCCACCTTTAGATCAGTCCTTAGCTCAGCTACTTTGATTCCATGCTGGCATAATGTATTATTTAGGAAAAGAAAAAACGTCCTAGCCATGAATCAGAAGGTCTACAAACATCACTTAACTGTTATCTAAACCAGATTTGAATCACACAGAAGATCAATTTGAAAAGTATGTGTGATAGGCTAATCTAAACACTGGTGTAATGAGTTTAAACTGTGGTTAACTAGAGATGTGCTCTTTTGGAAACTGTCTTCTTGTTCCTGGAATAGTTCTGCATGCAGAGAAAGATACAGAATCTGACTTTTCAAATAGCTCTGTACATATTAAAAAGAAAAAAGTCTGCAAGAAAAAGAGTCAGAGGCACATGTCTTCACAGTCATGTGGATTACAACATTAGAAACACAATGCTTAGAGTAATACAGGTATCTCAACATAATGACAAAAAAAAAAGGCAAAATGTCTTTCAGATTTTTCTAAAACCCATCTGCTGTTTCTATTTTTTTTTCCCCCATCTCACTTAGACAAAGCAAACTAGGATAGGTTCCTGTATACAAGATTAAAAAAAAAAATAAAGCTGGGCGCTAGCTTGGCAATAAGAGAGCAATGATTTCATCAACTATATTTCTCGGTGGCTGACAGAAATGAAAAGATGGAAAATAAGGCTGAAAACATGGGCCATGCCAGGATATTAACATTGATTTCAGCAGTACACAGATACAGTGCCATTCGAGAGGGTTTTGATTTGTAGTGAGCACATGAGAATTAATTTAGCATGTCTGCATTAATGTGATATAAAAAGAAAGGAGGAACAGGAACAGAAAAGTTAAGAAATGCTAAAATGCTAAAAACTTTGAAATGCAGACAGTGTTTTTCTGTAGAGGAACAAGGAGAGCTGTACTTTAAATGAGCATAACCATATGATTTTAAAACTTTACCTTCTGCCCTTATCTGAAATTTTTTGGAGAAAATGAAGGGCATGGTCTCAAAACCTTGCCAGTTAGGAGAATTTGACACATTACATAGGTGCAATTACTTTGGCCTAGGAGGAAAGTCTGAAAATAGCTCATTTTAGGCATTTAGGCATGTTTTAGATAGTTTCATTCTCAAGGGATGTGAAGCCAGAATTAGCATTTTTCTTATTTAAAAGGCAACCTTGCTCCAAGAGAAACAGCAAAAATAGAACTGAGGTGCACTGTTTAATGTATTGTTAAATTCTTTGGTTTTTTACAAATATGTATCTTCATCTCATCAAAAGTTAAAATCTAGTGGAAGATGGGCTCCTGATGGCTGGGTGAGTGGCAACATAATTCATAGCATACCAGACATTTTTCCTAGACATGTAAGAAATCTTCTGTAGGGTGGAGGTTTCTGATCCCTCTCCAAGTGTGAAAATCAAGCAATTTTCTCGTTCATTCAAAGCTTGTCCCTCCTGAATGCCTATGAGCAGTAAATGACCTCAGTGAGAAGTATCTATTTTACTCACCATTTCCCTGAAGCTCTTCCAAAGCTTCCACTGCAACAAATTTACTTATCCCTGTTCAGACTGACTAGGAGGTGACAAAGAGCATGGCAGAAGCTTTGTTTTTGAAAGAAAGCAATTTACTGGGGAAACGTCACACAAAATAAAAATAGGACTTCACTGTTACATGGCATGCAATTGCTACAAGAATACTGATTTATATTTTCATCTGCCCAACAAAAACGTCACAAACACTAATGGCATTATCACTTAATGGGCAGGTCCCTTAATGTGATTACATTTTGGCAATGCATTTTTCAGGCTGATCCACCTGGGAGTAATATTTCAAGTTGTCCTTTAGGGACTTAGGCTTTTTACTAACATGTGACTTTATTCTGTTGGCAAAATAGAAATTTCTATGGAGACACTGATTGCATGGAAAATAGAGTAAGTTTTCCTAGAAATTAGCCAGAATGTGATGAATGAATTCCCACAGAAACAAAGGACAAGCACAGTCTTGCCTCAACACTTTTTATTGTATCTTATGAGTGTGAATGCTTCAGGTAACACCTTCCAGAATGGAACACAATTCTGTGTGTGTTTCTTTGCATATGTGGTAACTAATCCATCTACATCCAAAAGATAGTACAGCATTGCTGTGGGGAGGACAGCATTAAAAGAGATGGAGAACAGCATCTAGCAAACAATCAATATGTCTGATATAAAATAAAAAGTGGTTTGTGTTTCCAAACCCTATTGCTCACTAGATAAGAGTGTGTCTTTTTGGTCCAAATTTTATAAATTTTCTAAACACCCCCTGAATAAGAGGTTTGAGTTATGTTCCACTGTTTTACAGTTTCAGTCTTTGTAACAGAAAATAGATTGTTACCAAAAAAACCCCAAACAAACAAAAAAAACCCATTTAGAATGACCAATCCTGACTGTAGACATTGGGAAGGATCCTGAGCACAGTATTGTTGCTGCAGATATTTTGGGTGGCCTTTGAAGACCCATCACACTCGAATTCACTTATCAACTATTAAAATGGAATCATGAAATCATAGTGACATTAAATAGCTCTATTTTTGTGCAATTTCTGTGCTACAGCAGCCTTATCCCTTGTATTACATGTCAGCTTGTTCTAAGTCATGCTTTGAACAGAACACACATGCAGCATGTTGATTTTGTAGAATTTGTTTCCTTGCAATGATGATCTCTGTTAATTCTTTAACCTCCTCTAAAGTCATACCAAAGCCTGTACTGTATCCACTCCAGCCCACTTGTTACAGCCCTCTGTGGAGGGCTAAGCATAGCAGCAGATAGAGGCATCTGCACCTGTGAATAAATAAGGGAGTGCTGTGCTTGCTGTCAGACAATGATGTTGTCAAGTCCTTGCTACCAAGATCCCGTCTGAGCTGGCAGCCTCCAACAGTCCATCCATGCTTCCTATCTACACACTATCAGAAGCTGCAGATTAAAGTCTCCTGTGATGTTTTGAGATCAGCAGTATCATGTAAATGTTCTGCTTCCTTGATCGAGTGCATTTGCAAGAGACACATATAAGCCCATTCAGTCACTGCCAGCCAAGATGCACAAGGCTTTTCCAAGAGATGTGTTTGCACATATACAAAGATTGATTATTCCTGGGTTTTTTTCTGATGAAAAATAGATACAGTAGACTATCCCAACCACCCCACTTTTCATATGTCTGCACAGAGGTGGCAAATGAAATAATGCACAGCTTTCCCAAGTGCAATACTGTTGCCGCTGCATCTCAGCTCTCTGTAAATGGGGCAGAAAAATCCTGGGTTCATGTCCCTCCCACTAGCACAGAGCTCAGAAATCACATGCTTCTCCTTACTGACCCAATCCTTGCAACTGAGTTTGATATTCTGGGTCAGGAAGCTGTCAAAAACATCTAGTTTCCATCAAAAATTAAATTAAATTCTTGTATAAAATTTAACTTCCCTTAGGCACTTTCAGAATGAAAAAATAAGTAGAATTTTAAAACAAAAATATTGATGAAAAATCATTTGATATATTCTGATTATCTTCAATTTTAACAGTTTTTGATTATAAAAATGAAAATTTAAAATGTGTGCTATTACATTGAACCAGACATTTCAAGAAAAAAGATGTTTTCATTCATGTTAGGTTTATATGACACTATTACTAAAAATTTGAATACAAAGTCCAGCCTTTTTAAACTATTAATTTAATAACAAACCAAGAACAGTTACCTGCTTTTCTGTATTTCCATAATCATATGCTTATTCAAGCCTCATAAAAAACAGAACAACAGAATGCCACAGTTTTTAAACTTTTAGTTATGAGAGCAAATGTGAAAAAAACCAAAACCAGTGCATGTATCATAAATAGGTAAAGGAACAAATTCCTTTTGATTAATCTTCAGGGAACTTTCTACATTTGATATAAAAGAAATATATTTCCCTACATTTCTGGATTTTTATACCACAAACTGATCTAGAAAATAAATCCTAATAAATGTATTATTTATTTATGTGAAAATTGTACTAAATGAGAAAGGACTGAGAAAGAAGAAACCAACCAAGTGCAGTTTGTGTTTTTCTCAAATACCTGATTCTTGATCCTCTAGCTACCTACACTGAAATAATGGAAGCTCCTCACTACCTCATGGAAATACATTCAGTTTTTATACAATTCTTTAAGCACTGATTTAGAGGGATTTTTAGCCAGAGAAAGTAGCTTTGAGATCTAATCACTAAGGTAGCAAAACCTGGACTCCCTGGAAGCTGAGGCTCAAATCCTGGCTGGCTCATCTCAACCTTTCATCTTTCAAAGGTAGATTAAATTCTGTATAGCTCAGCATATAGGGGTCCTCCACAAGACTTTAAAAGATGAAGTCCTATCTCCTCTAAGTGTTGTTAACTATAACATCTTCTCGCTTTTTCCCCCGCTTAGAAATAAATCCTAGCAACTTGAAATCACTTTTCTACACACATTTCTCTTTTACAGATGGCTCCCTACCTTCTCGTCTTCAAGGTTTGTAGCTGTATTTCTTTGATTCTTTATTTTACTATAACAGACTCTTTTCTCTAGAATTGTTATGTTCAATGGGCAGCATTAGTGGAATCTGGGCCCAAAGGAATACAAGCAATTCTTCCCAGTTTAAGATGTGCTCTTTTCATTTCTTTAAATTCCAAAAAGCTCTTCAGACACACTGAAAACATTGAAATAAAATTTAAAACTATCTTTATAAAGAGGAAGAAACCTCAGCAAATATCAAAACTATTGACTGTCTCCTACAAATCCCTATGTATACTGAGAACCAGTCTGAGGAAATTAATGACAGTAGCTACTACAGCTTGAACTGAAATTTTTAGACCTAAAACTGTTGATACATATTACAAGCATCAGTGATTGTACATGAGTGCACCAGGGACCTAATTTAAGCATTTAATGACAACTAATGCATTACACAACTTTATATATATTTTGGTAGATACTTGCTACAGTTTGTCCCAAAGGCTTCTTCAGCAATTACAAAGAACTTGAAAAATTGCTAATAGAACCTGTGATAATGCAAAATATATTGGCAAGAGAGAAAGTGGGATTTTCGGATTCCTAGTCCTTAGGTTTTTGATTTTTCCCAATTAAATAAAAAGAGTAATAGGAAAATTAAATTATCAGTACTTTAAATATTTCTTAATCCTGACTGGGGTTTCGGGATGTAAATCCAAATAGTCCCCAAAAGAAAGATGCCTAAAGAAAATGGATAATAATAATTAGATGACCTTGGCTGCTCTTTGGAAAAAAGGAATCCTGAAAGTGGATTCGTGGGAGGAAAATAAAACTGCAGTTCATCAAAGAGACCCTGGCTTACACAAATAAAACCAGAAACTTGAGAGTAAATATCCTCTTCCCCAAGAAGCCATAGGGAATACTCTGGTATACAATACTCTGGCAACATATTTTCTGTCAAGAGGGAATTAAACAATATAGTATATCACAGCCAATCTTGGTGTTACCACACGTAACACCTGTTGCTTCTTTTCTCAGGGTCCACACAATGTCTGCTAATATTTCAGAAGGGAAGAAGATACACTTTTTAAATTATTCAGAGCAACACAGCCTGAAGATCTGGCTCAATGCCTTTGAAGACACACATTATTACAAGTGTTGCTGACAAATTTTGTGTGAAAAAGTTGCTTCTCAAGCTTTGCTTTACAAGTTGTTCAAGCTTGTAAATGACAGACAATGAGCAGCCCAGGACAGATTTGTCAGCTTGAGCCTCCAGCTGTTCAAATCCCTTTGTACAATCCCACCAGGGCTGCAAGAATCTTAAACTGGTACAGGAGTGGTACCTAAAGTGCACCTCAAAATCAGACAACAGGCTAAGTTCTCTCTTGCAAGCTGTGCTGCCTGCAGCTCTGTCACCCAGAGATTGCAAAGGGAACTGTCCACAATTACACACAAGACTTTGAGACCCTGGACATCAGAAGAATGATGCAGAAGCCCCAGAGCTGTGGAAAAACCACAGAACCACAGGAGTGTTAGGGTTGGAAGGGACCTCTGGAGATCATCTTGTCCCATGCCACTGCCATGGCACAGTAATCCAGAGGTGGTTACGCAGGAATGCATCCAGATTGGTTTTATGTCTCCAGAGGGGGAGACTTCACAACTTCCCTGGAAGGTTCAGTGCTCTGCTACGCTCAGTGTAAAAATGCTTGAACTATGAGGCAAATACAAAAAGTGAGCACAGAGGAAAACTGAAATAAATCTTGAAAATGCTTTGGCAGACAGCCATTTACAAATGGAAGCAGAGGGCATTTGGGTTGCCAAGTGTGAGTTCTGTCACCTTGCTGCAGAACACCCTGCTCTCCAGCAAGTTCTCTATTGATCTTTCCCAAGAGCTGCAAAACCTTGTCTTGGGCATATTCTGGGCCACTGTGTGACAACGCAGATTTTTTCTGCTGTCCTTGAAAATACTTTTCACTTCAGATAAATCAAATAAGATAAGCATCACAGCAACAACAACAATTCTTTTAATTAATTCAGTTAATAATCTGATTGATTTATTTTGAGAAAGGTATCAAATTCAAGAATCATCACGCATCAACTATTTCACACCTAGAACACAACCATTCCTAAATTCTGCTCCTTAGTGTCAGTCCGTCAACACAGTCAGCCTGTTAATATAAATTAATATAGGGTATGGAATATTCACAACTAAAAAATTGTAGAGGCACACCATTAATTTCTTCTTTTCTATCAATCATCACGGTAAGTCTCATAAAGCTCTCCAACAAAGCAGTAACAGTGAATGTGAGCCTAAGTCTTCTCTCACAAACAGTGTACCAGTGCATGTCTAAATCAGTGTACCTGCTTAATTTGTTCTCAAACAATGAGCTTAAGTCATAGCCACCTATTCAAAATCCTCACTAAAAAGATAATTTAAAATATTGTGAACATGAAAGAATCTTTTTTTATTTGTTTGGGGTTTTTTTTCCCTATGCAAACAATTGTATTAAGTTAGATTTAAATCAATATAGGGACAGAGAATCACTATACCTTAGGGTATGATCATTTCTGCTAGAGGGTCCCAATGAAATTTAGGCATTTTGTCAGAAGATACACATTGGCATGAAAGAATAAGTTTTGTAATTCCCCCAGCACCAGGCAAATCAGCAATTACCATCTTGCTAGAGCCAACTGTGAACCTCACTAGCTTTCATGCACAAGTGATGTACTGTGCCCAAGAATGGAGTATAAATCTCAGTTTTATAATGGTGTCTACAATGGAAGAAAGCTTGAAAAATCCCAGAGAAACAGTACAAATGCAGCTTCTTTGTCTGGACCATTTCCTTTCTTCCTGCATTCTGTGCTTTAAAGCAACAGTGATTGCTCACTGCAGCTGGACTGACACCTCCAATGTGATAGTTGCTAATATTTATATTTTGGTAGCAGCCACTAACATATCACACAATGCATTCCCCACAAAACTCATAGGATAACTAAGAAAACAACAGAGAGACAGCTAGCATCTATATAAATACAGTATGTTTTACATTGTATCTTTACACATTTAGGTAACTTAATGCACCCTGTAGTATTTCTCACTTTAGTGATGCAGTATTTCATTTTCAATTGCTCACCACAGTGTTCCAAATAATGATAAAAATAAGAGTATGATTTGAGGGGGTATATCAAGACAGCTATAAAATCATGAGAGGCAATATGAAAAGCACAAATATGACATGATAGCAGTCATTCAGAAAAATATATCTAGAAGAACAGACCAGGCAAGGTATTGTATGTACAGATGACTGAAAATAATTTTTTATGAAACTTTTGGACATTTTTGAATTAAAATATTTTCCTTTCCACATTAACTGTCCATTTTAAAGCTGACTTTAAATTAGAGTGAAACAACAAATTCAGTGGACTTACAACAGTGTTTGCCTATGATTTGTATTCTGAATAAAACATGTCCATCTACTGCCTTTCTGTCATTCAGAGCGTGGCTGGGTGGCAGAGCATATGAAAACAGAGTGCATGATTAGGTGCACAACTAGTCAAGTGAACAAATTTGCAAATTCCAAACAAATCCTCACTTCAAAGTTCCTCATTAAAGGAATTTCATAGTTCCTCACTGCTTTGGCTATGCACCTCTATGACAACAATATAAACATTTCAGTGAAATCCTATGGTTATATCATGATGATGGTGACTGTAAGTTCCTCCTTAAGTCCTTGCACATGAAGGTTTACAAAGAGAACTTGACTGTCACCTTGAGCACCATGGGTCTGGAGAGGGGCAGACAAGGGCAACACAGCTGCAATGAGAGCTGGGAAAAGGGACAAAGGGACTACTGCCCTTCAACACCATGTCTCCATGTTTGCTTTCAACCTGAATTTTTCTAATTTCTTGTTTCTTTGTTATAATCAAGCAATCAGCCCTTAGAGTAGGGCTTGAACTGTCTTAGCCTGTTGAGTTTATTGAAGATTCAAAGATATATATACCTACAGAAATATGAACTTCAATTGCACTAAGGTTTCCAATATTTAACGAGGAACTACCTTTTCATTTAGCCTACCAGAAACCATCCCAACCAGAGAGCTAAACTAAATATGTGGTGTGTGCATCTTAAATGTATCTTAAACTTATTAAAATAATAAAAATATATATTTCTTATAAAAGAAAATTGCTATCTATTAACCATAAAGTTGGTCAAAGGGAATAGGAGACAAGAAAGGGAAAAAATAATTATGGTGAAGTTTAATTGCCTAATGATTTTTTTTTAAATATCTTTCATAGAATCATAGAATAATATGTTGGCAGGGACCTTTAAAAGTCATCTAATCCAACAGCCCCTGAAATCAGCACACACATCTCTCAATTGATAGGTTGCTGAGAGTCGCATCCAGTCTGGTCTTGATGACTGACTTCTAGAGATATGTCATGCACAGCTTCTCAGGGCAATGTGTTCCAGTGTTTCAGTACCCTCATCATAAAAAAAAAAAAAAATCTTCCTTTTGTCTGGTGTGAATCTACCCAGTTTCAGTTTAAAACCATTAACCCTTGTCCTGTCTCAAGGCCCTGATAAAAAGTCTATCCCCATCCTTCTTGTAGGTCCCTTATTAGTTATGAAAGGCTGCAATAAAGTCTCCCTGGAATTTTCTCCAGGCTGAGCAGACCCAACTCTCTAACATTTTCCACAGGGAAAAGGAACTCCAACCCAGACTATTTCCAGGTTCACGTCTTCCCTGTAATGAGGTCTGCACAGCTGGACAAAACACTTCAGGTGGGCTCTCACCAGAGTGAAGGAGAGGAGCAAAATCCCCTCCCTTGCCCTGCTGGTCACTCTGCTTTGGATGCATCCCAGGATACAGTGCTCTCTGGGATGCACGAGCACATTGCTGGGCCATATCCAGCTTTTCATCCACCAGTATGCACAGTTTTGGAGAAATTTGAAAATAATAAAGAAAAACTCCTATTTGCCCCAGTACAATAACTTTGGTATTTCATTAGAGTTCATTACCTCTATCATTTAGCCACCTGGAAACCATTTACACTAGGAACAAAAGCTAGTTTTGAATTGCAAACAAATAATATTGGAGGGAAAGAATTCTGGAAAGCAAAAAGGAAAAAGAAATATTTTCTTAGTATATACAATGCAACTGCAACCATATTTAAATGTTAATGAAAAAGCTTGGAAACTTTACTGAAGAATATTTTTCTTTAGACTTTTGTGACTAAGTCTCTTTATTTTTTCATAAGACTTTTCCACATCAATACAAAACATGTCTAAACTTTGATATTTTGTACTACCTTTTTTACTCAAGGTTTAGCTAGTCTGCTTGAAACTTGCAGGTTAACAAATATTTCATTCAATGCAGCATTAATTTCAATTACTACTGCTTTTTGAAAGCACTTCAAAAAAAGCAAACATTTTATAAATTAGGGGAAAATATGTGCATGGCTTCTTTTTATATAATTCAAAAGTGCTAATATCTAGCTGAAAGCATTTATTTTCCTATGTAAAAGTAGTTCTAATAACTTGAAATTGAGTGATATGAAACAAAAAGCACATTTTATACTTAAATAGGAAGTTAATGGCTTTTTTAAAAGTTGACTCTAAAGTGGAAAAAAGTGTTGTATATGGGATTGGCCTGCTTTTATTATACAACCTGTTTCAGCTCATGTAAGCTTATATGTGCTTAGCCTATATCTACAGAAACCCATACTGCAAAGCTGCCAATATTAGAGTAGCTTGGCAGTAGAGATTTACTGCCCTCCTTGCTCTTAGGAATGACAGTCTGATTTAGTTCTGCCTGCTAAGTCTCATCACGGGGTGAAAATGGAAGGGAGAATAAATCACTCTTACAATTAGATAGTTCACTAATGTTTTCCAATAGTTTCCTCTCTTAGAAGACATATTATCTTCATATCCTATCAGGCTCCCTTGCCTCCAAGTCATCTTTATGGAGTAGGGAGACTAATGGATTCTGTTGGCTGTGTTGCAGTCCCTGCTCAACAATTACCCCTGCAAGCACCCTGGAAAGAGAAAGCAGCATAGATTGGATGAGCAGACTCTCAAATATTCCTGCAGAAGAAAGCTGCACCCTCTCCCTCCATTGTTTTGATACAAAACTTGAGGCTGAGCTGAGAGACTCAGTTGCAGCAGGAGTTTGATAGAGCTGAACATGCGTGACACAGAGATGGTAATCTCCTGTCACGGGCCGATGCTCAGGGCTTTAGTCACCCATTATAAAGCACTCAGAAATGAAGGAAGGCAGGCAAAGTGATCTACTGAACACAAGGGCTTGGAACACAGGATGGGAAAGAAGCACTCCTGTTGCAATGACAATACTTTTAATTATATATAGTCAATGAAAAGGGCTTGGAACACAGGATGGGAAAGAAGCACTCCTGTTGCAATGACAATACTTTTAATTATATATAGTCAATGAAAAGGGCTTGGAACACAGGATGGGAAAGAAGCACTCCTGTTGCAATGACAATACTTTTAATTATATATAGTCAATGAAAAATAAACTATTAGAGAGAGAATAAAATACTTCCAATTAATGGAAGTAATGTAATGTTCAAACTTAAATGAAGTATTTTTCTCTTGAGGGTTTTGCTGTACTATTTTATTTAGCTTAATGTAATTTAAATTATAAACAGAATGGTTTTGTAAGCCCCCAGAGAAATGTACTTTATTTATAATGTATTTCCTTTGAAGTGGTTATGGAAATCATGCTCTTCCTGAAGTCTGTATTTCACATACCACCTACAGCTGCAAGCGAGTCAGTCCTCACAAGTTAAATATGATGTGTCTGGTGAAAACCTGAGATTTTCTTAAAATGCTAGAGGGAATAAAAATTTGTAATTTTGCAAACTAATAGTCTTCCTTTCAAAAAAGTTATTGAAAGATCTTTTTTGATAAAAGTTATGTCTTTTCAGAGGGAATGGAACTCAGCCATAGTCACTTCACTTGAGTTTTTAATGCCCATAATGAAAGAATAATTGTTTATACTACACCCTAGAGAGAGCCTCAACTGGGAAAAATTTATTTTGTATACTTGAATTTCAACACATAAATATTTCCATCTTTCATTTAAATAAAAAAAATATATAAAGAGCAGACATTCTTTCAGGAAGAAAATTACAAATGCCTAGTTGTGTCACCCTTTTTCGTCCAAGCTATTAAAGTTATCTATTTACACATAAATAAGCAGCTATGAATGAATAAATGGACCCCCAGTCCATGTGCTCTCCTCACCATCAATAGCTACAGCATTGAGCTGGTTAAATAACTAGAGACAAAGAGGAAATTGTTTCTAGAAAATTAATTTTGGCCAATAATCATCTTTTTAAAGCATAATAGTACCTTATCCTCATGGATGAACCTCTAGCTTAACAATCCAGCACAGACATACAACAGTCTGAGCTGTGATGCTTCTCCTGAAACAGTGTCACACCAAGGCACTTCAAAGGGAATAGACAATTGAGCACTAAGATTTGGCTGACTCTGCAACTGCTTACAGCATGATCTCATGACAGCCACAGTCATAGATGGCATGTGCTTTGAAATGACCCTTGTTTTTGCCTAACCTACTCTTCTGCTCTAACTTACTACCAAAGCAGATAAATAAATAGGGGAAAAAAAATTCAAGTTTTCATTAGTCTTGGATTACAAGCTTGAATAATTTTTCAAGGGGTAATATATAGGAGCAAATATTTCTTCGTAACTACTCTGTAAAACAAACATCATTGCTCTGGTGTTAATATCTGACTGAGCTGGTCGATTTTATCAATATCACAAAGTTTCAGGATGATGTTTAAATCCATTAAAATACTTACAATCAAATTTATGAACAAATATGAATTATTTTTTTCCTGCTGTGGTAACGAGCGATGTAGGGTCCCCAGGCAGATGCAAAGGAATTGCTCTTTATTGCCAAAACCCCAGCCTTTTTCAGCAGTTAGCCAGTTATCAGTTTCCATAGTTTTTAAGGCACAACACGCCCAAACCAACCAACCACCACACACCTCAATGTGGAGATGAGCAGTCACACAGCACATCTGTCATGAGCCATGTCACAAGGCCTTCCCTTTATAAAGGCCATACCTATCAGTAACATTTTACAAATTGGGTTTTTTAAAATAATCCTTCTCCATATACTACTGCACAAACCTTTTAAGAAAAACCATTACCTCTGGACCTTCTTAGATCAGACATTAACCAGTTCACTCTTGAAAGTGACACCCATTGTGTTAGAAATTGCACTTGGTCTTAGAGACCCAAGCTGTACCACAACCTTTGATTTTAGCTTTGCTAAAAGCCATTCAAGCACAAGTACTACTTGCATTACATGACAAATGCACATCATAGTGATTATTATCCTTGCATTTGAGGCAAGATTTTAAGATTCTGGCAGCCCAGTCTAGCTAATGTACCTGTGCTAAGCAAAATCTAGCTGTTCCTCTTGATGAATGTAACATGTTCAGAACAACTGACAAATTCTGCTTAGTGCTCTGCATGCTTGTGGGCAATAAAGAACATTATTTTATTATTTCTTTATACATATAAGCCCTTAAGAGGTACCATGACAGCATAGCATAAATCTAAAGCAAATCATTAGATTTGTTTGCATTAATGGCTTTGTTGGCATAAATTTATTATCATTTAAAAAACCCAAACAACAGATATCAATCCCTGGCTATTCTGAAAATGGATTACATGACTTGGTGCTTTAACCCTTCTTTTTTTGCTCACTTTTTCCACATGGTGACATCAGCATCTAAGTGACAAATATTACATGTCTATACAAGAAGAGAGATGTGGACAGTAACAAAACGTACAGAAGTTAACTATATGAATTTAGATATTTCCTTTATTACTTTCCTTTCAGACTAAAACTGAGCATGGTTCCAGTTTCTTTCAGGTGTCCTGAAATTCAGCATCCATTATAAAATTTTCTGCAACAAAACAGCTGTGCCACTGACACCCACAAAAAATTCTCGTCATCTCCTCTTACCCATTCTCCTCAGACTCGATATCCTCTCCAGCATAAGAAGTGTCTTGTGGGATTGCTTCCCTACCCACCAGTTAAAACTGGGAAAGATTTTGGATACCCAAAACAGAAAATATGAAACTCTTTTCCATTCTGGAGATAACAAGCCATTTATGAATTGTGGTAATTTAAATTTAATTTTAACCACCAAACCAGAAAAATATGTTTTCAGTATTTATTAATAGAAATACTGGCATCCCAGGAAAATAAAAGAAAATAAAGTAAGAATCCCAAACCACAGCCTTCAACTTTTTGCAATATAGCTTAAAAACATCTAATTAAAGCTGGAATATGGTCAACACAACATGAAAGGCAGCTGTGTATGTAACAGCGTACAATTTACCTTGTCATAATTTCAGGATAAAAAAGCAGCGATAAACATTGTTACAGGATTCATCTGAGGCACCTGTTGTTAAAACTGAAGCCATAAAAAATTCAGCCACTACACTCTGAAAATGCTTTACTGAGATGACTTATTTAGAAACCTTCTCCAGACAGAACTGAGTGACTGAAATCTCAAGACACTCCAGAAACAATCAACAACAAACTTTCAGTGTCACAGTTCCAAAAGACAATGTGAGGAGAGTGTTTATTATGTGCAGAGACTGTGCCAGCACGTGTAAATACAGGCAATCTAAGCCACTTCTACACACCCCTGTTTACAGCTAATTTCCATAAAATTAGAAATGCAAACCAAGGTAGAGCTTCAGTGTAAGGAATGTGAAAGAAACACCAATTACAATGTAGACATAAACTCTGCAGCTTACCAATTCATGTGAATTATTTCAAGTGCCACTTCAACTGAGACATAAAACAGCATAGCGTACAAGGGAGAAAGCAGTCAAGAGACAATAAATGCTGGCAATTTAATTAGAACAATTTAGTCTTTTGCCTAGGTCTGCTAGCTCAGAGGGAGGTGACTCAGTGCAACTAAATGCAACTAGCATATCAAAACAAAAAGGAATAAAACATATTTCAAGAAATTGAATATAAATCGTTGGATTCACAGTTCTTCTATAGCAAAACTGAATCATTTTGAGGAAATCCTGGTGAATGAATATTGGCTAAATTTTATATTTTGCCTGAAACTCATACAAAATTTGAAGATTTGTGCAGAAGCTCAAAATTATTAACAAAAATAAATTGAAGGCATCTTTCTTCTGATTAATACCATGATACCCCTCCATTAATACCATGATACTCTTCTATTCTTCTATGACATAGAGGTTCATGCATGTTAACCTGTTCAGCCTAGCTCTTACCATGCTAGCTGTGTGGCAGTAATAACAAGAAGCTCAAGGTTTAATAGCTGCTTCAGAACTCATTCACTTTCTCTGCTGGGTTTTGTGCCTACGCTGAAATTTTCACCACTGCAGCTGCTACTAAAGTTAGCTCAGGTACACCTACAGGAATGGGCATCATCTGTTGCCAGCACCTGCAAGTACTTAAAACACGTGGCAAGAAGACCAAACACATTGTGACATGTGACAGTCTAGTTTTGTAGTTCTGTTCATCAAAAAGTTGCAGGGTCTTAATGATATTAAAGTCCATAAATTCCAAAAGACCCCAACTCCACAAAGTGAGCACTTGGAGTGAGTGTTACCAAAACCCTGATGTTTCCATATATGTTGAATACTTATAATATAAATAGGGTTTTTTGAATTTTACCTACATGGTCCAGTGAGGATCATCAGAGCAGCTAGCTGGATCAGACACTGTAATTCTGTGAACTCCTCTTTTGGAAACAAAACTGGTACTGTGTCAGCATGTAGGCTGTGAACAAAGCACAAGATGGAACAATTGTTAAAACAGATTATAGAAACATGGGGAAAGAACAGACACATAAACCAAAAGGTCTCATTTGGAACAAGACAAGACAAAAGCTTTTAATAGTTTTTATTGCCAAATAATACTGGTTTTTATTTTTTCTTTTTTTTTTTTCTATCAGAGAGACCTAGTTCAAAATAGAAGAACTCAAGCACGCATTTATCACACAGAGATCTGGAGTAGAGGTAGTAACATGGTACTGACAAGCTTTTGGGCTGCTCACACCTGTTTCCAAAAGGCTATGTATGATCACAGCATTTTCAGATGAGTTTTTTTTCAAACCTGATGACCAAACTGGAGTGAAGATAAGAGTTTCTCCAATATAGCACAGTCCTAGATGACTGACCACCATATTCCATTTCATTACATATAATTAGGGCCAAGTAGAACCATGTGCCATTATTATCCCATTTATTGCATACCATTGCAGCCTAAGGCTTCAAGACCCCTTTAATAACTTAAACACAGAAGAGTGAATCTAATCAAGATGTTTCGCAGTTTTTCTTAGTGTTTCAGCCTTAACCAGAATGCCAAGGGCTTTTACTCCCAGGTGTTACAAAACAGAGGCAACAGACCAGAGAGAATATATTCGCTATGTTGCATGTTCAGTTTCCTGGGAAAAAAACCAAAAACACCACCAAAACTGAACAGCAACAACAAGGATGAGGTTACTAACAAAGCTGAGACTATATCCCAGTTAATTTTCAGAATGGAAGAAAATACATATTTACTATCCATGTACACTGTTGCATGGCAGCCCAGCACTTGTTACACAATTCTGATTTGCCTTTAAGCATGAAGGTCTCCCCCTCGTCCGGTAAAACACTCTCCTGGAAGAAAGCTGTTCCCTCCACCAACCCTGTACTGTCAAGAAGTGCAATGAGTCAGAGTGGAAGCCAATCTGAACAGCCCCTTAAACCAAATGAGCACAAGAGGGGCTATATTTGAATGAATGAACAGAAAGGAAACAAATCAGATTAAATGTGGCCAGAATTTGAATCACTTGTCTTACAAGGAGTGCAAAGCAATTCTTAGCTGGACATGCCAGTTGTGGCAACCCTTTCATAAGAGCAGGCTTTGGGACAGAGCCTCTCAGCTCAGGATCTATGTTTAGATGAGAGACTATCACTCCAAACTCACTTCCTGCAACATTTCTTTTTCCTAGGCATTTCTTGGCCTAGCCATGACACTGCTGTAACACTCTGTTCCCACCACTGCTCCCAGACTGACAGTGCACAGGAAGAGCAGCACAAGGAAGCATGTCTGCACCCAGGGTCATTGGCAAAGAAGGCAAAACACTCAGAGAGAGGAGATGTGCAGGCAGGGATATCATGTGCATCATTAACCCCCTCCCACCTGAAAGGGTTTTCACTCTGTAAAGCTCCGGAAGGATCTCGTGGAGCTTTTGGTGCTAGAGCTGGACCTTTTGGCTCAGGAAGGATGGTTCTAGACTTCTCAAGACAGCAGCTCTGATTTCAGTACTTCGTTCCAGCAATGCAGCAGTGAATCTACACACTAGTAATTCACTCACGCAGTAAAACTACAATTTGCACAGCACATACCAATTTTTGTTTAATTGGGGTCCCTAGAGGTCCTTAGTTGAATGCTTACATAGTGTCAACAACGTGAAACAACGTGAATTACTCTTAAAAAAAATTTAATGTCTAAAAATCAATTGATCTGTTGTTTTTTATTCAGAAAGTATAAAGGTTGAGAAAGAATTTCCATTTCAATGCAGAAAAATATTTTTTACAACTCTGCTAAGTGATCAAAATCAGTTTTAAAAATCTTGCAAACTTTTTTAAGACTGTCTTTTTTTTAATTAGCTGAGCCTTGTTTTAGTTGAGGAAATTAAGTTTTTGGCTTTTAAAACTGGAATTTTAATAATTTCCCTCTTATCAAGTTATTATGCTTTTAGTTAGCAAAAACCTAATTTATTATTGAATTAGCCTTTCAAGCTATTCTCAATTAAAAAAAAAAAAATCTCCCCAATCATTTTGTTTTTATGCCATTACTACCAAGAATCCAGTTTTACCCTCCTAATAGTGCAGGTTGTGACTCAGAGCTTTGGAATTCATTGCCTTAATTTACAATAAACTAAGTCTCCACAAATAAGCTTGTGCTGTTTGCATATTCAGCTACAAAGATAATACTCTCTACTCTATGAACAGAGACCAAGACCAGTTGACAATTCAGCTTGTGCAGAACTTCAAGCTCCAGTTGAACAACCCTGTCAACATACCCCCCTAAAGTCCCATTGCAGCTGTCAGCATGAACCTGGACCTATTTAAGCCATCATCAGCCACCTCTAACCTCATTTACTATGTCTGAGCTAGAAAATTTTCTTCCAGGGGTACTTCTAGGCATTGGTACCCAAACTCTGCCATAAAACTGTGAGACTGGTCCTAGCAGGATTTTAGCTTGGGTGTGGCCTGGGAGGAAGCACAGCCAAGGAATTTGAGTTACGCTCTGCACACAAGAGCACACGGTGAAGAGGAGAGGACTGAAATCTGTGACACCACAAACACAGCTGTGATTTCAATACCAAAAGAAAAAAAAAAAAAAAGCTACAGCCAGGACAGGCAGGCACTCAATGTTCCAGGTACAGAACTGAAAATCACATTTTATGACTTGTACAATTCCTTTCCTATATTCATGAGAATCCCTACTTACAAGAAGAAGAGAGCCAGTGTGCTGCCTTTAGCTTTTTATTTATCTTCGATAAAATCTCACTTGAGTCTAGAATGTCAGAAAGACCTCTAAATAAAGAGAACTACTCTTGTGGAAAGCACATTTTGGATACAGTAATTTCTTCCCTGTTTACTTGAGAAGACAAATTTGCATCCATTGACTCTGCACTGAGAAAATCAGTTCCTGTGTTTCACCAAGTAGGTTCCTCTCCATGAAAAATAAAATTCACAGACTGGTAAAACTTTATACATAGTAAGGTAAATATTTCACATGAGTGTGAATGCAGAGAGATAAAGGTGATCTCATTTATTGGGATCTTTTAAATTAATTATGTTCAATTTTTTCCTTGCTGTGAGGTCAAAATAGGTCTCAAAAACTTGACTTAGTTACATATTTTTATTTTCTTGATGAAATAACCTATTAAAAATAAACCCTTTTGCATGTCAGTTTTCAACTTCAAAAATGCTTACAGAGGTACCTTAATAGATAAAAAGCATTTTAATAGTTGAATCAATATGAATAATAATTAATATGATCCTGACTGGGGGGGGGGGGGAAGGGGGAAAAAGGCAGTTTCTATTTCCAATGGACTTTAAAGAGCAAAAAATATTTTGATTCTGAAACTTCAAACATAAAACAGTCTGCAAGCTGGAAGAAACATCTCTGCCTTGTACTTCTTTCAGCGGATCTCATTTGAAAGAGGTTAGGATCATTCTGGACCAAGGCAATATCAAAGATGGATGGTAAAAGATTGCAACTGCAATATTTGTACACTTGAAAAGTGCCTCCCCACTGATATGACAAAAATGTGCAACATGTAGGTCAAAACAGAATCTCTTTGCTGGGACAAATTCATCATCACACAAATTCATCCAACTTGCTCTCCTTTTATTTTTTCAGGATGGCTAAAATCAATCTAAAACTCCTTTCATTTAGTTGAACAGAGGTAAAAACTTATGACTGACATCCTGATTTAGGACAATGCTCTTGTGAAGACGTGTCAATCCATAGTACTGTGTTAGACAACTCTCTTTGAGCTTCTGACTAACTAGAAGCCTTTATTTTAGTTCTGAGGAGTACAGTAAAACAAAATCCAAACATTTCAGATATTATTTTAGTTTGGTAGATTTTTAGCTCAAAAGTTGTTCAATCTAGACATATCACACGTGTTTCACTCTAGAATAGTGACTTCAGTATTTTGTTGACAAAGCTGAGTGCCTATTAAGGAAATACTCAGGACTGCTCAGCATAAAGGTGTTCAACTCAGTTCAGTTCACATACAAAGCATCTCAGAAGTGCACTACAGTGCCTGAATAATCAGTAGAACAAGCATCCAGGAAAAAGGAAAACAGGAAAAAAACCACTAGAAGAATACTTCAATCTAATTACTCTTTTACTTATGTTTTCTACATATCTAGCATTAAACCACAAAAGCTTTTTAAAATCTGCAAAGTGATTACACTCTTTCTTAGATTGTTGTTCCTTCAGGTGCTTACTGATTCTTGACTACAAGTGTCTCTGATAAAGATTATTATTTTACACTGAAATATTTTAAATGTCATGTATAATTTTATGTGACACTAAGAGATAATAGTGGTTAAACAGACCAAAACAGGAAGCTCACTATTTAGTATACAGTCATCAGCATTAATAATTTAGGAAGTGGTTCCAACTTAACTTTAGACATCTTTGCAGTTACAGGCATCTAACCCTGAGCTGTACAGGCTGCACAGTCAACACAAGAGAAGCTACCACACCAGAACCATTCAACAGAGCTGATGTGTTTTAGCTGTTGGCCCTAGGATGAGATGAAGTAAGCTTCAGGAGGATCTCATGTTCACCATCCATTATGCACCACATCTAAGTCTGTTTTGATTAATCCCTTCCTGAGTGTTCACTTCTCATGATCACATATTGGTATCCTTAACTGTTTTTACCAATCCCTTCCATCCAGTGTTTAGTCTATAAATATTCTAATCTCACTTAGAGTGAGATTAGACTCCACTTTAACTCCACTTTACTCAAAAGTTTCAAGATATTCATGACTCCCATATTGCTAGCCTTTTCTTCACCCATCTCTGCTACTAATAACTCCCCCCAACGTGGTTTTTACTGTAACTGATTACTCTAAACACAAAAAAACCAAAATCTCCCAAATCAGTAAACTTTTCAACATTTAAGGAAATGTTTGGGTGTGACTTATGTGCACAAGATATGTCTGGTGTGGTAAATCTGAGAAAGTGGGAAAGCGTAAGTAAAATTTTGAATTATCATGAGGCAGCTGATTATGCAGTGAGTAATATGCTGCTTTATCAGTTGGAAGCAGATGGACTTTCCTGAAAAGGGATTGTGAGTCTGTTAATGGAAATGTGCAGCTTGTTCACTGGAATATTCAGGTAGGAAATGTCCCATAACTTGGCCTTTCCTGACTATGCCTACCAGGGAGTACAGGAAAATCCAAGTAATCATGAATTTCTTTCTAAACTCCATTTTGTATCAAGCATACACAAAACTACCCAACAAACGTCTTAATGAAACATCTAATTAGAAATTATGGGATTAATGATGTTTATAAGCAAAAAGAAGAAACAAGCTGTTGGCAAGAGGTACAATAATCTCTGATACTCACCTACCAAAAATCCACTCTTGTACACCCATAGTGCAGCCAACAGCCTGGCATGGGGTCACCTGCCCTCCTCTGGCCTCAGCTGGAGCTCTTGTGGAACAGGTGCCTTCTCCTACCCGGGGGCAGGACCCTGGGACACTGTGATGGAGATGTCCATGCCATCTCCTGGGGCTATTCCCAGGCACCCAGAGGGCCCTTGAGAAGGTAAAGACATCCCTGCATGCCCCAGGGCCACCATCAAACACAGCAGCACTGACACAACCTCCATGGTGAATGTCACTTGAAACAATAAAATGAAATCAGCTAAGAAGCCTGGGATTCACCTCTGCTCTGGGCATCCCTGTCCATGCTGCAGGGCCCTCTGTGAAGAGAGGCAGGGGATGCCTCATGCCAGGTGCAACTGTTCCAGCTGGCTCCAAGGTAACCACCACAGGGTATGGATGAGCCCAGCAGCTGCACTGGCAGCGTCCTGTGGGACATGTGGCCCATGGAGAGCCCAGCCTGGAGCAGGCTCATGCTGAAGGACAGAAGCCTGGGGATGCCTCAGGTTGGAACAGGGAGCAGCATGAGAAAGGAGTGGCAGAGAGGAGCTACCATCAACTGACCAAAACCCCTGTCCCCCTGGGCCACCTGAAGGAGCAAAAACCAGGAGAAAGCTTCACTGTGGGGAAACAGTCCTGACCCCCTATGGGAGAATGCTTTGTAACACGCCTTTGCTCATGTCTAAAATCCTGTTAAACTCTTAACTCCACCTGCAGAATGGTTCTCTGTGCAGCTGAAGTTAAATATCTGTTATTAATTTTGTGTTGAATTAGTATATAGAACTTCAGTATTGCAAAACGCAGCTCAATCATTTCTTTCTCTACCACTATATTGAAAGTTTCTTTGGTTTGTTGGTTTGTTTACACAAAATAAAAGCTTTTGCCTGGTGGGGAGAAGGGATGAGGAGAAAAAAAAAAAAGAAATGAATGATACGTGGAAAGAGAAAAAAACCCTGACACAAGGCTCTTGTGCCATTAAAAATCAGGTCCCCAAAATGACAAAGTATACTGTATCATCCCAATGCTTTACTAAAACTATACAGCCCAGGGAAAACAAGCCAGTGGCTTTGCTATCATGGTTTAACTCTTCTGCTCAGATAATACAGGTTTGGCTTTGGTCAGGATTTATTTAATTCTGAGTATTAGGAAAAGCTGGGAGCTGATTACTACCAAGGGCAGTAGTAAGCAACATCTGTTGTTGATACACATTTACTCAGATGAGTTAATATGAGTAGAACAGTGTAAACGACTACAAAGTATACGAACTCAGTGGCACAGGAGATTAGGCTCTAATGGGATATGTTTATGAAAGCAGTAGAATGACCTATACCCTAACCAGAACAGGGGATCAGTGCACACCAGAAGGTCTGTGTGTTGTACATAGGCTTTGACTTCCATGGGCAGTATCACAGGAGCAGGCACTTCTGACTGATTGCCCATAATCACTGCTGCCATGCAGCACTGCTTTGCTATCCTGTCATTTCACAGCTCATTATAGTATTGGAAGTGCTGTCACCTAGACAAAATGTAAAAGTACACATTTATCTTGAGAACTGATGGCAACCCTGGCCACATTTCCTAACTTGAATTAACACAGGTTTTGCCTATGCATGTTTCCTTCTGTATCTCAATTAATCACCTTCTGTATTTCAATTTAATCAAAGAGAAAGTGTTTCTATACATTCACAATAGAAGTGATGTTCCCTAAAGCATAATGACTCTTTTTTTCCTGTATATGCAGTTCTCACAGTGCTGCTTTGGAAAGCAAAGAAAATGATGGGCTTTTTCGGGATAGATTATTTGACTGGAGGTGACTTCGTTTTTTAAATATTTCAGAAAAATTAGATGTCTTAGAAACTGGGGAGAGGACTCATATCTGTTTTCTGTTACAGGCTGAAGTATGGAAGTGGAAAACTATTTTCATCTTCAAGGAAAGCTTAACCATACTAGACTAAACCCCAAAGTGATGTGAATCAATGCTACCTATCAGCAATACTAAAATTTTCAGGTACCTAGCTAGATTCTGTAAAAACTAAACTAAACTATTCTTAAGCCAAAAGAGAAATCTGAAGGTAAGATGAAAAGTAGTCTGGTTAGATTAGCAAGGACTTCTGTGTTTGGCTTTATTATAGCCTTTCCCTGGACTATGAGAAGCAGTGTTTTTCCTACAAATAATGTTTTATTTAACATATTTTCCACTTCTACATGCACTTAAGCTATTGGCAATAGCCTTCATTTCTTATACTCTCTTTCTGAAGTATCCTGTAATTGTGGCTCTCGACCTTTTAAGTTATATATTCAGCAGCCACCAGGAACAAACCAGTAAAATGTTTTATGAACCTTCTGATCTAGAAATTTACTGAATAATTGCAGTGTTGGGAAACAACCCTTAAAACCACAGGTACTTCCATTCCTACAGTACACAATCATATTACCTTTATGTTTCTGCTGAAGTAATGCAATTCAAGACTTAGTAACAACATTAAATCTCATAACTAACTTAGAGGCATTAAAGAACACCAGGATGTATTGAGACAATTAAGATCTTTAGCAGCATTACCCTATGATATTTTCTGCCCCTGGAAGGCAACATAATACTAGCACACCATCAGCCCAAGCAAAGGCTCTCACTGGGATAAGATTTTAAATTACTTAATAAAGACTTTAACAGACAAAATTCTGCAATCATCTTCATGGAGTCCATAAGTCAAGTAAGGTCCTGATTTATTACAAGCTAACAATGTAATTACAGAAATTATGCATCTTTCTGACCTTACAGAAAATGAGACAGCTCAGCTATTTTTCTAAATGCAGTGAAAGGGAAGTCAAAGAGAGACAAAACCCTCAAGGCTGAGCTCAGTCTTATATTAATACCACAACATACCTGTGCAGAATAACCAACAGAACTTGTACCCTGTGTTTTCCTTGCCAAAAATGTGCCGGTACAGGTAATTTTTGAATTAACTGCATTTAGGAGGAATAATACCACTCCAATGATACAAAAATGATACCTGCATCAATTCTAAAGAATACTAAATTTTTTTTCCATCAGTAATATCCCTATGGCTTAACTTCCCAGAGATGAAACAAATGCCCTGAAGAAGACTGTTGATACCATATAACTTAACTATTTATTTTATTCTGATGTGAATCGTTCTTTGCAGGATCATAGGAAAAAGCTCACTGGCTAATTTAGGTTAAACACCCAATACCTAGACAGGTAACTTTAGGAAAGTTGGATTCTATCCAAAGCTAAGCCAAGAATCTGAATAAAAATCTATCCCTTTCCTTCTTGTAAAGCAGTAACAAACTCGTGGTCCGAAGATTTTTCAAGCCAGAAAAATATCTGAAAATGGTCTGAAATCCACTGATTGCTAAACTAAATTTCTAGGTCACCAAGGTAACTAAACTCACTCACTAATTACTGCATTTCTACCTGATTTGTTTTGTCATTGTTTAATCAGCAGCATTCATGAACAGAAATCTAAGCATTAAGAATGTGTAATGAGGAAATGAGTCTGATGTATAAAACTATGTAACAGGTAATGTTAGATAGAAAATCATACCACCAATCTTTGTAAACATGTGTCAATGGAGAAATCAGTTGGCTTCAGGATTCATGGCTAAACCTTGGATTTTGACAAGAACTCTGCCAAGGATGGCATGTTGTTGGACTGAGCCCTGAAGCAGGGAGGAGAGCCAGGTGTTGCTCTCTCTGTCTGTTCCAAATATAATGTACCCCTCAACCACCCTTATCCACAGGAAAGAGATTGTCCTTGCATTGACTGGATCGTTCTGAGAACATGAGGCTACAATATCACCCTTTAAGCACCACTCATGTCACCTTTTACCAGTACAGGTTCTCTGACTGGCAGATTTTTTCCTCTATAAACCTTGGTAAAGCGTAGGCAGCTTCAACTGCCATTAAGGCAGTACTTCATGCCCTCCTATTTTTTTAAAAACAGTGCTGCCAGACAAGCAAATATATTTGTTACAGACAGGAACAGCAGCTCCTTTTACTCTAAATGTTTGGTTTTTGGTGTTGTTGTTTTTGGGTTGTTTTAAAAGAAAATACATTTTCCGTATATCCTTTTTTACAGTCCAGGAATACGGTCATAATCTTGTGCTACAATAAGTCAATGAAAGAAATCCAGTGTCAACACCCCTAAGGACAAAAAAATGATGTAAAAAGAGAAGCAGGCATTCCTAATTGCTCAATATGGGTACTATTCTGGAAGACTGTTTGGCAAAGCACTGCTGAAAACTCTTTCTGGTGTCATCTATTCCTTTCAATAGTTAAGTTTTCTTATAGGGAGCTAATTTAATGGCAATATCAGTTCAAATCATAGTTTGGTTCTGTAATAGCTAGTAATTTTCAAAGACAGCCTTTAGGCCTTGCAGCAAACAAACTAATTCCATCTACAAAACCTTTTTTTTCTCTACTATGTAACTTCAAATAAGTCAACTTCTCAAGGTTCTGCTATGTGTATGAAAATAGCTCTTTCTCAGCTCAGCAAACAAAAGGAAAAACTGGTAAAATTTTAATAAGACTGTAAATTCAAGGAGCAGTATGAAATGATAAAAAGTGTGTTGATGCCTCAAACACACATACATGTATTAGATGTAAAAATGCCATTTATTTAAAAGCCTACCAATCTGAAAGAGAAGAAAGAAGTGTAAAGAAAACCACGATGAGTAATGGTAAGCATCCAGCAATGCAAGTTTCCACGTGGGAATTTTAAACCAGATGGAATCATCTTTTTTGAGGCAGAGAGAGAGTAGCTGTTGGTCGTTTACTTGCAAATATAGCTGAAGTGAATTTCAAAGCAAAAATAGTTGAGACAGAGTTTTGTGCTCATGCAGAGAACACAATTTTAGAGTGGACATAACTTTGACATTTACTTCTACTTAAAATAAGCCTATGTTTTCACAATGATCTAGCATTCAAATGACTTGGTAGATTCAAGATACGCTCTCCAGCAAATTGATGTGCAACCAATCTGTGCCCATTTACTTTAGACAGAACCTTTTCCCTAGGATTTTATACTTCAAAGAAGAAGCATGCACCTTGTTTGGGGGAAGGGGGGAAACTCCACTCAGTGCATAGCTTCCATAGCTTGTTTCTGGTTGTTTTAACAGTGCAACAATACTCACCAAATGATAGAGCAGACTTGCTGGGCTTTACTGTAGTTTTCTTCTCATAAATATGAGATTATTAAAAACCCCATAACCCACGTTAGATTACAGAAAAAAAGCTCACCATGAACTGCTGCTCTGAAGTGATTGGTTGTTGCCCATACCCTCACCACATAGTAATCCCAGTTACTACACTGCTGCAACCTAAATACCCTGCTCAAGACAAAGCTCACCTCAAAAGGAAGAGGCACAAGGAAAGAAGTCTCTCTTTTCCACTTCTAAATGCACTGTGCACAAGATGAAGAATTAAAGTCACTGTTTCTTAAAAGATTATTTTGATGAAATTCATGCTCATTCACTCCTAGACGCAAAAGCTTTTAGTGAAAGAAAAAAAAAAATCCAAACAATTCACCCAAACCCCAGCCAGATACTGCAGAAGCCGAAAGCTTAGGTGATCTGTGTTACAGCATTAAAAGGAATTTTTAGGTTTTGCTACAATATTTCTGCTGCACTGAGTACCCTGCAAGCCCTAATGCCAACCAGTTTGTATGGCACAGCAGTTCCAGTGGGCTCCTCACAGACATTTGAATCTCAAGCCAGGATTAGCTCCAGAGTAAACACAGGAACCACACATGTGCCCCAAAACAAAGCCTCACAGAGAAATTTCCAGCAACGTTTTTATTTCCCTTTCTTTGCCTTGCTTCAACCCAGGACCGTTTTCCCCTAGCTTACATCCATGATCCACACACTCTCTCAATCCGCCTCTATCTCTTGGTTTAAGAAAGTAGTTTGCTGAATTCTCCTAAAAGAATTGGGAACATGACAAGATTGCTACATGTTCTGCAGTGGCATATTCCAGAATTGCCCTGCAAGTCATAGCTGAAAATACATCGAACTGTAACTCATTCACTAGAAGGAAATTAAATTTTTCTTCTGTCAGAGAACCACTAAAGTTTCTTATGTCCAGATTAATTGTATCTACTAACTTTAATTTTCCAGACACAGGATGAGAAGATCAGCTACTTGGGAATTCTGAATCTGTAAAGATACAAGTCAAAAACAAAAAAACCCTTTAAGTAAATATCTATCAAGAATAAAATATAGATACAAATAAAGTAATAAACCAAAACAAAGAAAGGAAGGGAAAGAAATTTAATCTCTACATAATAGCTGATTCTGAGGAGTGTTTTATCTATTTGACTAGAGAAATATCCAACCGAAATATTTTAAGTTTTAATGATGGAAAATGGTTTTTGTTATTAAACAGAAGTTCTTCTACTTGTTCAGAAGAGACAAAAATTTACCTCAGATTTAAATATCTTTAAATGCTAACATTATAGCAAGAAAAGAAAAAAGGACAATTAGCAAACGGTCTCACTCCTACTTGTGTATTCTGGGATTTAATTTTTTTCATTTGCATTAATAAATAAGTTCCTCTTTACAAGAAGACATTCTAACATCACTGTACTGTTGCTGTTTGGAAGATTAAAGTTCTTTTTATTGCTCAAGGAATTTAAAGAATCCAACCACACGCAGTCTTTTCAATTAAGGCTATTTCTTCAAATACAGCACAAGCAGATATAAAAATTTTCCAATTTTATATGCTTATTGAAAGTGAAATTTTTTTTTGTGCTTTCCAGTTTTATCTATAATGAGGTTTGATTTATGCAGAAATATGTTTTGAAAAAAAATGAAAATCTTAGAAAATAGCTGTTCAACTGAGATGTGGTTTGGGGCTCATCCCTATACTTTTAAATTTTTTTTTTGTTTTACATGTGATAACTAAACTTCTTCAAGTTTTATCTTTATTTTTTCTTTTCTTTTTTTTCCTGTCAAATACTTATCAGGACTGCAATCCTGATTATCTAATACAATGATTAATGACAAAAACCATAAAGCAATTATTTACAAGTAAATGTCAAGTCCACTTGTAGTTAGGCAACAACAATTGAATTTCATTGACAAAAAGAGATGCTTTCAATTTTCAGGTTTCCTGTTACCAAAGTTAACACAACAGCCCCTGAAACTAGCTCAGTTGGTTAGAGGCCAGTGCTAACAAAAAAAGGTTGTGATTCTATTCCCATATGGACCATTCACTTAAAAACTGGACTTGATGATCCTTGTGGGTCCCCTTGAACACAAAATTTTCTGTGACCTGTGATTTAATACTAGGCTGGCACATATTCTGCAGTCCTGAATAGTAAACATGGCATTTACTTGAATCTCCATATCAAGGAAAAAAAAATGTAGTTCTGTTGTACTTACAGATAAACATTCTCATTCAGGGTGCCTGAAATCCCACTAGGCTACACAGCACCCCTAGTCATGTACTTGTAATACAGAACTATAGCCCAAGAATGCATACCAAAAAAAAGAAAAATCAACAGAGAGACAAAACTCACATATAAAGCAAATATTCTTTTCCAACCTAAAGTGTCTAATCCTTCTCTTCCTTTGCCTTTACTTCAAGCCATGTTGCTCCAATAAGTTATGGCATTATTTGCTACAAATTGTGTTTGAGGTTTTGACGTGCTGATGCGAAACACAGCAGCCATCACAACAGTGACCCAACTGTCCACATGCCTTGTGGATGTGCAGGAGATCCAATTTACACCGAACATCTACAGCTCCCAGCTGTATAAAAATCTGCATCTTTGGGCTCTCTGGCAATATATAACAAGCAGATCATTTCACTTCCAAAGGGCACTTGGAGAGAGCACATTTAAAAGGCCAAGAAGTCATGTTTTTATGAGAATAGCTCAGAAGTTCTTCCAGCACGTCAAGTCCAGCTGCCTAAGGAGCCCATCAAGAGCCAGATGTCAGAAAATATCTCTCAAGAACTTGCCATTTGCATCCTGTGATTGCCATCCAAGAAGGAAAAAAAGGTGGATGAACCATCTGATGGGACAGGATGGCTGGCAATCCCTGCAGAGCTGTACCCTGATCAAAAGATTTACAAGACTGAAATAAGAGATTCAAATTATTGGAAAACTAATGATGGACAGCATATTTGCACCTAAAAATATAATAGCAATTAAAATACGTGTTTGTTTTGTTGTTTGTTTTTTAACCTTGCCAATTAGTTACATATTTTTGCAAACCTAACTTGCTAATTACCACAGCTAAATTATGAATATCTGGAATGGTAAATGTGATGGGAGTGATTTACTTTTTCTTTGCATTAGTTTTGTATTTGAATGTACAAAATTGAAATTTTTTTTTTTCTTTCACTTGAGCCTGGGGACCTATACAGCGAACAAGATCAGTATTGAGTTTAAAAGCAGGTAACAAACAAGTAGTGAAATGGAGAGATTAACAACTTACTTCGCAAGTTCTAGACAAAGGTTTGTTCAACTATCAGAAATAACACCTATAAATGTGCAGATATATTTAAAAAGAGACTTCTTAAACTATGCTCTCTTCAGCTTTTGCACACTTTATAAGATTTGTTGAAAACTAATAAAAATGTGTATTCTTTCTAGGGAATGGCAACTGAAATCTACAGTTCATAGATCAAAAACATCCCAAAAACCAACAGTTTGTGTAAACTTAGATTAAATTCATTAACAGTAGAAGAATGTTGCCTCGGGGATTTTGTCTTGTTACAAGATCCAAGAGATATACATGGAGCTCACATGAAGAAACAGTCCATAACCCATGCTCTGTCCTTAAAGTAGCATTTCCATCATATTTCCAATATTTTACTGCTCATTTCTAAAACAATCAGATAACTTTCCCTTTGAATTGTGACTTCAAAGTACCCAAAGTTTTGGATCTAAAAAAGTTTTCTGATTACATACTTAATCTAATAAAAAGGAGTGTACAGGACTATTTAAAAAACATTTTCCTACAAGAGATGACAATTTCTTTGGAATCTTCTTGTTCCAAGCTACCCTGGGATCATCATTAAATACTGGCAGCTTAAAGATTACCTCTGTGTATTTACAAAGCCTAACTCCAGTTCTGACAAGATAAGATGAAAGAATAGCGTTAGTAGCCAGGGTCAAGAGTTATAGCAGTCCAAAATGCACTTTGCATGATGACAGGATTTTCTAAAATAGAAATTTGAGTGCGTTTTTTTGGTTCTTTTAGGTTTGCATTTGTTTTTGCTCAGTTGTTTGGGTTTTTGATTTGGTTGTTTTTTCCCCCTGAAGTAGGATAATAAATCATAAAACAACATAAATAAATAGAAAAGAACAGCATTTTCTAAAGAGACAGCTGAAGTAGTCCAGGAGCTATACAAAGTAAAGGACTATTATAAAATGCATGAGAGGGGAAAAATAAAAAAGGCTCTCTAATTTTTGTACAAGAGTCAATGAAAAACATCGGTTACTTCTACATTATGTTATGTTTTTAGCACACTTGTGCTTCTCCCATGAGGATGCTCAAAGCAAGCCCATGACCAACCTGTGCTGTCTGGCCCACCATTGTAAGGTAAGGTGGCAACAACACTTCCTTTTTCCCCTCACAAAATTAAGTAGTATATAATATTCAAAGAACACTTTAAAGAGGAAAGCCAACAGCTTTAGGTCTGAACCTGACTACACAAATTTCATGTCACATTTGAAAAGAATAAACTATTATAATTTATAAAAATACCTGTAATAATGAAGTTTATGTGCTCTTTCACCCTTCTTTCAGTCTTTGACTTACTTTCCCTTCCACCTCTGTAAACAAAATTTCAAACTCTTAACTTACTTTTTCTTGAACTGCAGCATTATGGGTTTTTTGTGGGTGTTGCCCCTTAAGCCTCTAAATAATTTTATTTAAATTTCCTGCCCTTCCCCTGTGTCTTTCCTTGTTACTGAGATGTTCTCTGCTCCTCCTCCTTCTTCTCACTAGCTCTCAGTTCTCTGAGCCATTTCTCTCCTTTAGCAATTTCTTGATAGCCCTTTTAATGATCTTTCTTTCAGCAACAAGGAGTACCTGAACTGCTGCATCAGTGCCACAGCATTTTGGAAGCTAAACAAGCTTTAAAAAGTGTGTTAGAAACTCTTCTGTCACAGACTATTTTATTATTTATACTTTTAACTTTTGTATTTAAATGGGACTTTTCACAGAGATTTTGAAAGAAAGCAAAGATGGAAGCAGAGGCACATAATCGCCATAAAAGTGCTGGAGACTGTTTGCAAACAGCAATCTCAAAACAAAGGAAAACTAAACATATTGCTTTTAACAGTTTTCACTGTCAGGTGCCCTTAGAAAGCCAAGAAGTGGCTTGAAGATCCATCACCATTGTTTCTAACAGAACAAGAGGAGAGCTAAGCCCTCCTTTGCCTTCAGGTATGGAGTAGAAAGGACACTTAGGATTTGGACACATTTCAAAATGTTGCCCTAACTGCCATGGAGAGAGGAATGAGCTAACACATTTACTTACTTCTGTTCTAATTTACCTTTTCAGTACATATGCCAGTTATTCACTTCTGCATATGTCCCTTACAAAGTATGACAAGGAGGACATAAACCTGGTGGGTGAGGCACACTGTAAATAGTAAATATGAGTGTAGGGAAAAACCCTAGGAATCAGTGTTGATATAAGCATAGGAAAAAGAAAAGCAAGCCCAAGAACTAATTAATTTATTCAGGGATATTTCCAGATTAATAATGTTTCATTGCTTTCACAGACCTGTTAAAAAATGAAGAAAGAAAAAAAAAATTAACCTTCCTTGGAAAATTAGTAATAAGGGCAAGAGGATATAGTCTGAGTTATAGGAAATACATCTGCTTCCTCAGATGATAAAATAAATCTTGTCAAGATATTTAAACTTGCACAAGTTCATCTATTCACAGAAAAAATGAGATGTAGGAATTTGTCTACCTTGCCAAGGAAAAGCTCTTGAATAAAAACAAAACACTAAAGTGGATCAGAAAGAACTACTAAGTGTCATTAAAATGGCTGAAGAGACTTCTTCTAAAGAAAGTTATAAAAATCAGATGAGTCAGTCTGGCAAAGAACTTGCTGATGAATCAGAAAACAGTAGAAAGCTGTGAAAAAGCCAATCATCTAGCTGACTTTTTTTTTTTTTTTTGAGAGCTTTCTCACATTTCTCTTCTGTTTCAGTCCATTTCATCGATTGCATGCAATTACATCTCTCACAAAAAATAAAAGCAACTCTTCCCAATCACATCTAGAGTAAGCAGCAAGGCAACTCCTGTGCAAAAATGCTTGTTGTTCACATTTATCTCCAATACTAATTTCAGGAACAAAATCGACATCCAAACACTGGTATTTCTAACTAATTTTAAATTAATTCACTTCAAGAGTACAAGAAGTATGTATAAAAAGTTTTGTTTTGATGTAAGCAAGTCCATTCCTGGTATCAATGGACTGACTGTTTTGCATCTAAAGCAGATTAATGATACTGCTAACTAATAAAAAGTTACTAGTATAAACTGAAAATTGATATATTGTTATTGATAACTTGATAGTGTCAGTTGATACTATTGCTGTGATTGATTTATTATAAATTATTTTATTTTTAATTCCTTGCATCAGATTTTCAATCCATTTCAAATATTGCAGAAAGAAAGATTTATTCCCCCTGTGCCCGAATGCCTCATATTAAATATGTTTTTGTTCCACAGCACTGTGCGTATCAAAGAGCATGTTAGAAAAATACTATCTTCATTTTCAAGAGATTTTCAGACCTGAAATGCCTGCTCTGTTACAGACACTTACAGAGTGCACCATTTGGTCTCTTACTCCAGTTGTCCAGGATGGAGAACGTGACTACAGGTAGTAGCTTCTCCATTTTTCACAAAATATCAGTCAGGATGAGTGGAACTTTGCAGGAAAAAGGCATGACTGCAACTTACTTTCTGAAGCGGGATCAAAAGGCAAGTATCTACAACAGGTCATGGCAAACTACTGAAATGGCTGAGAAATACACTGGCAAGCACTGTCAGAGCTTGCCTTCACATCCAGCCTGTACTCCACAGCAGCAGCCATGAACTGTTTTTCTCTCACACATTTCATGCAGCACTCTCAGAGCTCCCTGTTTGATGTCAACTTTTGCCAAGCATCTAACTCCACAAACTGTGAGATGCTCATTTCTGGGCTAGAAATGCCTTAGGCTAGTATTTTTAACCTCCTGTTTTCACTTACATGTGTTTCTCTATTCTCTTACATTCTGGCAGTACTGTTTTGATGTATGCAAAAATAAAGGCGGTAGAAACTCCGTGTAACATGGGCTGAAAAATTGGAACAGAAACAAACAAAAGAGTTTTGTCTCTTCTTGGTGCGCGTATTTGTGTTTATGAGTAATCCTGAAGGGTACAGATCAGTGTAATGACTATGACAACATAGCCTGAGATACTGAACTTGATCTCCATGTAATAATGGATTTTTTTCACCTTATAAAAGAAGGTGCTAATGGGTGGTACATAAGGTATTAACATTTTTTTTATGAGCACTACAAAGCTTCAAAGGGTTTAACTGACTTTTACTTTTGCTGGTACTGTTCCATGTCTGAAAACAGTTTTCTGTCAGTTTTGGTTAAAAGCAGCTTTAGTATTAAATGGCTGCAGCAGAGTTACTCACAATTACAGTTTTGTACCTGGAGAAATAGGTTCACAGCATTTAACCAGTTTTTAACTTCACACACACAATTCTAGACCTAATTGCAAAACGTATCTGAATGATGCTTTAAAAACTGTAGCTTGCATCACTTTTGTCAAATGAAGGTTATGACCAGGAAGCAATCTCTCTGGATGCCTACAGAAAAATCTGAACTCTGGTTTACGATATTAAACATCAGACCATCTCTCAGTAATATCCTTTCCTCCCTTTTCCACCTCTCACAAGAAAAGAAGATGAATCACTTTTCCAATCTCTTTCAGCACACAGCTGCCCAAACAGCTTTGCAGTAACACAGGGACAGGTGACAGGCACAAAATACCAGACTTCAGCATAGTATTGTGACACCCAAGACTAATACTGCTTTGAAGGTGTTGGCACTGCTGAGACCACAGAGTGCCCATGCCTTTACATGATGTTACGGGAAACAAATTAATTATTTAGAGTTCTTAAAGTTCACCTTCTGCAGGCATTGAGACTGCAACAATTAGGAAGTAATGCTGAATCTGTTCACTCTGAAGATCTACCCCTTTTTTACTGCAGAAGCAACTTAACTATTGGCACAGTTATTAACTATTGTTAATAATACATACTGACACAGCAGAATCATCATATACTAGGAAATAGATAACAATTGCCTGATTATCATTTGTGATTAAATACAGAAGAGAATCCACTCAAGAGTCATAGGTTCAGCTAGAAACAACACCAGCTGGGAGAGAACTCTGTGTTTATGAGCCATAGATATATTTCACCAGGATTATTAAACACCTGATGCTATGTGGACTTCACCAGGAAAGCTTTCACAAGAAGTATAACGTAGAATTTTATAAATGGGAAAGTAATTTATGAATGATGATTTTTAGACCAGTCTAATGTAAACTAACTTTTCCTTTCAAACAAGAAGGAAAAAGTCTGTTTTCTTCTTTACATCACCAAACAACAAGAACACCTCTATGACTTCGCCACATGGCAAAACACTTTTTGAATCAAACTGTGAAGCACTGCATTTGATACAGTGCTATTTTGAAATTTAGAAAGACAGTATGTGAAGGCCATACTGAACATTTCTTCTGAAAATTTACATGGAATATTTCTCAAGTAACTAGTGAATTAATTTTTTTCATGTTTTCAGCTGAACACTCAAACAACTTTTAGTGGTCACTTAGTGTCAGTCTTCGACCCAGTGACTTGTAACAGCTAACTCAAACATTGAATTTCATATGCACACAGAAAGAAAAGAAATAGCCATTCTGAGAAGAGTTTTGAAAGCTTTTATCTGAGTTTCATTCACATGGATGACAAGTAGACTTGGCAGTGAAAAGTGGAGAAAAGCTGACCTATTCTGTTTGAAACTAATCTAACAAAATAATCTTATTTAAAAATAACAAATTATAAATACCAATAATTATGTTAGGTTGTTGTGTTAAATGATAAATTGTTGCTCCTTATTATTGCCAGAAGATTGGATCGCATGCATCATTCGCATGTGGAAAAACATTGCAAAGTTGCTAGGAGTCCCATTTAAAAGTATATTAAAATCTTTACATTCCTTTAAATTCCATTGCCATTGTCTTTGCCTCTCATCATTAAAAAAAAATAAAATTGGCAGTAACAAAGTTACTACAGCAGTAATACCATACTATAAAATTCTGCATCCACTCACCAGCAGAAATCTCCCAAGATGTGCCTTAATGGCTGCTTGGAAAACTTCTAGCCACAGAATCATTTGGGTTGGAAAAGACCTGTAAGGTCATTGAGTCCAACCTCTGACCCACCACCGTCTTTGTTAACCACACCATGGCACTGAGTGCCACATCCAGACATTCCTAGAACACCTCCAGGATAGTGACTCTAACTCCATGGGCAGTCTGTTTCAATGTTTAACAACCCACAATAAAATTCCTTCTGTTGTCCAGCCTGGACCTCCCCTGGCATGGCCTGAGGCTGTGCTATCTCAGCCTATCACTGGTTGCCTGGGAGAAGAGACCAACTCGCACCTGGCTACGCTGTCTTTAGAGGTAGTTGCTGAGAGTGGTAAGGTCACCCTGAGACTCCTTTTCTCCAGGCTAAACAACCCCAGCTCCCTCAATATATGGACTCAAGTCCATATTTGGAAGTAGCATAACTGTTACGTAAGCCAGAATAAATCAGAGCAAGTCAGAAACTTGGTTAAAGGTCTGAGTTGCTTCTTGGCTGCTCCTGAGCACAGATGGAAAAGTGAATGTGCATGGAAAGCACTTATGTACCTCCCTTCAGTGTTCCAACAAATCTTCTATATGCCTCTGAAGGAGGCTTTTAAAAACATCAACTACCTGGCTTGGGCTATATTTTTGCAAGCAATGCAGTTGTTATGCAAATGGAATTTATCAAATTGTACAAAATACAAGTACTTTCTAATGCAGTACTACCTTCAGAATAGCAAATTTATTAGCATACGTTCCACAGAACAGAGAAAGCATTTTAAATACCTATTTTTAATAACTTGTAACAGTTATAAGAAAATTGCAGTTCAGTAAATTCCTCTTGTTCTACTGAAGTTTTTTTAATATGAAAATCTAATTGAGTGATTCACTGATTATTGTTACAGTCAATGATCATCCTAACCCCTACTTGTTCCAGCTGTGAAATGTAGTATTTATTGCAGACATAACTCTCACATAATCGTGTACTTAATAATGATGTGTTGGTAAGAAGAATGCCAGATCATAGAAATACTTTGTAATAAGAAATCAATTCTCATTTCCAATGCATTCAAAAAAGAAGGAGTATACATGAAAATCTAACATGCTTACCATTAACTTCACTGTCTTCTTTAAGGTTTTGCAAAATGAAACATATTAATTTGCAAACTCGGTACCTTAGCACGGATCATTAAAACAATCTGCAAAATTCCTGAAATCTAGGAGTCATTATTAACAGCTATTTTGCACTTGAACTAAATTAAAATTCAGGCATTCAGAGTTGCTGGCAACTTCTGCACTGGCAAAAATACACAAGCTGAAAGTAGTTTGAAAACAAAACAAAAAAGGCACTGAGGATCGCTTAGGTATTAGACAGAGAACAACATTTAGTCACATGGCAACATCGCGGCAAAATCCTTTGAGCCTTCTGTTGGAGCAGGACACGCATTTCTGACAAACAAAATGAAATCTACTCCATTAAACACTTATGTGTCAGCCATGCTCAGCAAAAAATGTTTGCAGCTACCTCAGTGAACTTTAAGTTGTGCCATGCATCATTTCAATAAGATAAAGTTCTGGAGAATAGCTAAGCCCTTTTTTTTGTTATTGTCTTTGCAATCTCTACTAGTTATTTGCTTGCTGTACCAACAGTGGATAACAGGATCCTCTGTAAGGGAAAAAAAAAAATCAAACCTATCTGAATAGTCCAGTTTCAGTTTGCTAGCAGGAGTTTGTGGGGGCAGAGGGCTCTGAGCAACAGGTGACAGAAAGTATTTCCTTAAAACCAGATAGACAATAGAATTCTCATATTTAATAGAAGCTGAAGGCTTAGTTTGAAAACACCTCATATTTTAGACATTTCTCCATGGCTAAAGAATTCACCAACTCTATTCTTCACACCTATCTCTGACTTTCCATGTAATGATGGTTAAATCTCAAGCTCTCACTGCTGCTCCTGTGTTTCTTCATGTGTAATTGCACTTCAGGGTACATATCTCTGACAATGTGCAAATTCCTATTTGTGATGAGACCTCTACAAAATATGAAGAATTTCTCAACAGTTATCTCAGCAAAGTCAGCAAAAGAGAATCATGCAAAAAATCATTGCTATTCAAAATGGTCACAAGGACCAATTTTCCATTTTGTTAGAGCTGGAAAAATCCTGAAGCTGTAAAACAAGTAAGACTCAAAAGCATCATTCTCCTTGATGTTGTTTTGTCATCCTTCCCCAAACTCCTAAAGAAGGCACCTGATTAACTGACCCTGAGCTGTCACAAGTCCCTCTGTGTCCCTCCAGTGCTCTGGCTTGGATGCACTACAGGAAAACCAGACAAGACCAGAAGAGCTGAGTTTTGGGAACAGCTGCAAAAGACAATTATATATTTGAAAACACTTAAGATAAACAATAGCATGTGAGATTACCCCTTTGATAGGATAAACACTGTGCTCTCAGCACATCTCTGGACTGAAGTATTTCTTTGAAATGACAGCTCTTTCTATCTTTTTGAACTTTAGATGAACCAAGGTAGACAATTCATATATTTCATATATTTTCTTAAAAGTAAACGCACAGGATGTAAGATACCATAAAAGTTGTAGTAAAAATCAGTTGTCATCATCTGTCATCTTTAATGTTGACATTGTTTCTCCAAAACAAAATAAACTGAGAATGACAGGTGATTTTCCTTTATCATATGACTTGCACATACTTTGTCCCTTCCTCTTTTTTTTCCCCAGATTCACTCTAGTTTTATTACTATTGGCTAGAAAGTGCACTCTAAAAAACTTAGCCAACCTTTGTTTCATGTTCAGTCCAACTTTTAGCAAAGCACCGTATGAGCCCCTGCAGTGAGACAGAGGGGTAAAGAGGGTGCTGGGCAAGAATCAGCAAATGAGGAGCCCCAAGATGCCAGAGCAGTCCCCATTTCTACTGCTGCCACACCAGAGCACACATGAATCACACATGCTGACTTGGTATAGTTTATTTTTTGATGTCTTTACAGCAGTAACACCTCATTGTCACACCCACTACTGGCTACACTGAATTAACATGAAAGGCCCTGCAGCATATATTGTATACTTAACACTTAACAGCTAGATACGACTTATGCTCTTGCATATTAAAACAATCTTCACTCAGGAGGCCAAAAAATTGGAATATAAATTTGTATCAACTTCAGGGAATTCAGTAAGTTTACATTATCTCAAGAGTTCAAAGAGAAGAGTCTGGAGTCCTGCCTGGGATCTTTTTGAGATTGAAATTTGCTCTGGCTACTGTCAGACCAATGTAAATTCTGCAGAAGCCATCTGAATTAAAATATATATATCAACATAACACAAGCTGGACCCTATTTCAGGATCTTCTTACACTGCCTATAGAGACACAAATGAAAATACTAACAGATTTGCAACATAAATTAAGGGGTTTTGGAAATATCATCATTTATCATGTCATATCTAAATGTCACCTTTAGTTCACATAAATGTCACCTAATTAGTTCATATAAATGCTTTTTCTGAAATTACATCAGCCTTCAAATTTCAGAAAGGTCAGAACTGATAAGCAGAAGCACATGTATTCTTTCTGCTCCTGCTTGGAGTTATTCTGCAAAATATGTGACAGAGAATTTTGTCTTTGGTAACTAATGTAAATAAGACAACCCTGAGACAATTTTTAACACAGATGTGTGCTCTAGACAGTCCTCTGTGGCAAGACACATTATTCCAACTAAATTCTGAAAAGTAAAAAGCATGGAGTTTATACTCCATGTGCAGTCTCCTACTTACTCAGTAACATTCTCATTAGAAAAGATAAAAAATAAAAACATTGCCACAGCTTTTACATAGAGCTTTCCTTTAAATATTTTGTCTTCTTTCTTTTCTAAATACATGTTTTTCTTTTTTTCAAATACAGCCAAATCATAGCCTGATCAAAGGAGCAAATGATTTGCTGAATTTTATCTGCCTTGTCAAGTCCTTTTATTTACATTTAATATGCTCAAGCACTTCAGGATTTATCTTTTTGCATTTTAAATCTGGAGCCCGAAAATAAGCCCAGTGTGGAGTTGTATCCCAATAACACATCCTTAGGAAATGCTGATAAACAGGCCACAAAATATGGCAACAAATATTTCTAATCCTACATATATTATATCAAGAGGTTTTATATTCTTTAATCCTGCATATATCAAAACTTAGCTAAGAGGGCTTTTTATTTCCAAGTAGACATAGACGCTTCAAGACTGATTACAATTTTTATTTCTCATACAACAAGGCTTGAAACAATTGCTCCCATAATTGGTTTTCAGATTAAATAAATCTAAAACTTCAAGCCAATGACAATGAAGGAAGAGAAACACAGATTGTTTAAGATTTCAAATAGTCTTGTAATTTTTGTTGGTTTCCAGAAAACACCCTACTGACGCCTCAGAAATAAAGACTGAGAATCTTACAAATTTTTGCAGCTTCAGAGTACTTCCAAACGGAAAGGTTTCATAATGGCCCATTCTTAATGAAATGAAACGAACATGAAATGAACTAATCAATAAATATTTACATATGAGACCTTTTATTTTTCACAACAAAATCAATTCTGAAGTCATTCATGGATAACCAGAAGGATTGGAGAGAAAAAAAAAAAAATCTCCTTTCTGCTACATTGGCATAAAAGAAAATATTGTGGAGCATTATTTTAAAAATCCCTCAGAATCCAAAGAAAATGAAGCCTAGATTAATACTAATGTTTGTTGGATTCAGATTTTTCTTTTCTTTTTTTTCAATCTTTATTTCATATGCTGATAACCACCCAGAAACACTGCAAATGTGTTGCCTATGGCATTGGATATATTTCAGGCCAAAATTAAAGAATGCAGATGCAAGTGTTTTCTCCTTCATCGCTCAGTGGAAAGATTCAAAGTCACAAATGAAACATTTGGAGAAAGACGTTACAATGAATTAAAACACATTGAATATACAGAATCTACAAAGTTCTTATAATTTTGCCTTCTAAACTGCACATTTCTTGCAGTTTAGCTTCACCACATGTCTAATTTGCATACAAAAAAATGGCTTTGCAACACCAATAAAACTGCAGATGAGATTTGCTCCAAAGGTGCACTACTGAACTAAACTAGAACTCTCAGCAGTTCAACTGCCAGTGAAAGGTCACAGTTCCTTTCTGTCAACCACCTTACTCCTACAATTATTCTTCTGTCTAAAAATGTACACAAGGTATCTGTATGTATAGCCACATTAGGCAGTTACTGGTAATAGAGCGTGTGACATTTAATATTTGCTTTCAACTCTGCTGAACTGCTGTCAAAATTCTTGCTGTTATGTGATTATAAGAATATAATTTATATTTGTATAAATATATCGTTTATATATATTATAGTATAAATGACCACTGAAATCTACTTGAGAAACAATGAGAAGAGACCAATACCCACTTCAATAGAAGACAGTTCAACTGAAACAGGATTTCCTTTTTGGCAAGACAGCAATTTACATTCTAAGTCTTCTTTACTCCTTTCTAAAACTTCTAATCAAATTTGATGAAAATATTTTAAGCTAAAAAGCCAGCATTTCCATGTCCTTCTTTTAGTGGTGTGCACTCAGATCAAAAAATGGTCATGCATCTAGGCAGGGACACCTTCCATGAGATCAGGCTGCTCAAAGGTCCATCCAATCCAGCCTTGAGCATTTTCAAGCAAGATGCATCCACAACTTTTCTGGGCAACCTGTTCCAATGTTTCATCATTCTCATTGTAAAGAGCTTCTGTCTTAAATCTTGTCTAAACCTACCCTCTTTTCAGTTTGAAGCCATTCCCCTTTGTATTGCCATTACACCCCCTTGTTAAAAGTCTCTCTCCAGCTCTCTTGTAGGTTTCCCCCAAGTACTGGAAAATTTCAGTTAGGACATCCCAAAGCCTTCTCTCTTCTGGTCTGAACAACTCCTAATCTCCCAGACTTGCCTCATAGGAGAGGTGCTTCACCTCTTTAATCAATTGAGTGCCTCTCCTCTCACTCCAACAGGCTGATGTCCTTCCTGTGCTGGGGACCCCAGAGCTGGACACAGCACTCCAGGTGGGATCTCACCGCAGAGGGGGAGGATCACCTCTCTTTACATGCTGGTCATGCTCCTTGTGATGCAGCCCAGGATATGGTTGGCTCTCTGGGGTGCAACCACACATTGCAGACTTCTGTTCATCAGCACCACCAACTTTGCAAGAGGCAAATTTGTAAGAGCAAACAAATTGTCCAGAGAGTCCAAAGAAAGTGGCTGTATAAACAGGCCAATACCCCAGTCAGGGTGCCAATGCTTAACGTGTTCCATACAGAAAAAGAGGCTGAACATGTTAAACATACTTTTTAACAGTTCTAAATCTCTGTTCTTTTTTTTTCTGTTCATGAAGCAATTCGTCCCTATTCCCATATTTTTTCTCTCCTGTCCTTCTTGTCTTCTGCTTAAATTGTGTGGACAAGCTTGACAAGCTTAACAGAACTCTGAAGTGATGTAATTGCTGTGATAGGCCAAAATGCAGTCAGCAGCCTTGCTTCAGGCCAGGAAGTCCAGTTCCTGTAATACTGCTCACCATATTTCACTCATCTGATGGAAAAGCAAACTTTCAAGTCAGACCTCTCCAGTGCATCCTCTCATCCCTTCACATGTTCTTCCAAATGATTAGGACATTTGGGAGAATAATTTAGAAGAGTGTACAGATAATAAAGGAAAATAAGTTGATATGAACATTGACTGTCTTTGAGAGACAATAGATTCTAATAAAATTACTACAGATAACTAAGGGAAGGAAAATTTTAACTTTTGAATATCAAGAATATATTTTTATGGGGTTTTTTTTCTATTCTCATATGCCATTAAGATAAATGGAGGGTAGCTGCATATAAAGATGGCAAATTCCCATATGCAATCAAACCACCTTCATGGTAAAGTGATGTGATTTCTCATACAGAAGGATAATTCTAATACAAAACAGAACCTTCTGGCTCCATCCAATTTTCTTCTATGGGCCATGAGAGGAGCTCAGTGTAGCTGATTAGCAAATGAGATAGGTCTCTTTCTTATCTTTAAGAATAGGCTAGGCTTTTTGACCTAAGTTCTTACTTTGCTTTTACAGGCAACCTGAACCCAAATGCAAGACACATACCTTTAAATTTTCTTTCATCCTGTTTTTAATAGTCTCCTGTCACAAAGTCATTTCTTAATATAAAGGTTATAAATTATATATGTATAACAATGCAAATAATATTTACTAAAAATATAAAGCTATAATATATATCCATGTTTTAAAAATACAAACCTATTTATATACAAGGTAAAACTAATATCTGCACAAATTAAGTAAAAATTAAAAGCGAATGGAGAAAGTTAGTAGTAAGATGCAAGTATTTATGGCAGATTCTTGCAGTTTCAAGTATTTGTTGAAAAAACTTCAGATGAAAGTATGAGGAGGATTCTTGGGTTTGTTTAAGATTTACATGAATACAAGTAATGGCTACCACTGTGTAATTAATATTATGTTTTAAAAAGATTTGGGGGTAAATAGTGCATGGAACAATTACTAGTTATTTACTACATTTCTGAATATATTCTTTATAGAATATGTAAGTGAATACATATATCTAAATATAAATTCTAATATAATATGAAAATTTCTTTAAGTTCAAGTTCTTCATGAATTCACTGTATAAAAGAAAAAAAAAAAAGAAGAAAAAAAAATCACCTAAAAAGTTCTCTTCATAAAGGATGTGGAAATGCTCACAACAAAAGCAAGAAGTCATATCAGAATCAAACATAAGGAAAACTGAAGCAACCCCTCTGCAGTGGCAGAGCAGCATTTCTGCAAATGAGAAAATGTACTACTGCAGGTCACACAGACTGATGGAAGCCAAAGGCTCTGTGACAACACTCACTACAAGCAGCAGATGCGACTTCAAAAGCACTGGGAAATGTCTAGATAAGAGCAGTTGTTCTGGTAAAGCAATTCTGCTTGTCCTTTGCCCTGGCATAAATAACGTTGCAATCGAACAGTACAATCTGCTCTTTCTTCTGCCCTTGCCATCTGTCCTGCTCTTGCATCACCGTGACAGGCACCTCAGCAATAATCAGCGAGGCAGGGGAATATCAGACAGAAATGTAGAACAATGTAAAAAACAAAACAGATTTTTAAAAGGAATCTAATGAAAGGTTAGAGGAAAGAAACCCTACATATTGCTTGTTTGTTTTTTTTCTCTAAAGAAACACACAAAACCAAGATCACCAAGACAATTAAAGTGAATTACACCCCAATAAAAAAGTGAATATCCGGGAAAAAATAACCTCAAGGATTCTCCAGGATAATGAAATTTGAAATACTTAGCTTTTTAAATAAGTCATTATTCTCTTTTCCTGCTTTCAGACAGGTTTCTGTTATCTCATAATCATTTAATTACATTTTTCTTTGCTTCTTTTCCAATACCTGTTCTTTTTTTCAGTATTAATGCTGATTATACTTACTACTCCACAGCTGAAAGATCCATTATTGAAAACAATCCCAACGTATTTTAAAGTAAAAGTTTATGCTGATACAATGAAAGGCTTTTTCTCATTGACTGCAACCTTGCATGTAATAGAAATCATTGTTATTCTAATGAACATACATTAATTTTCCAGATAACGCCAATCAAAATAGTCTATTTTTAATAAAAATATAGGAAGATTTCCTTCCAGGTAAAAATCACTACACTGAGAAGCACAAACTTTCAAAACACCTCAATGAAGTAATTTTCAGACACTAAAAATATAAAGCAATTTGCTCACTACATCTCACTAATAAGAAATTATCAAGAAGCACTGAAAAACAGTAAGTATACAGTTACATATGATGATGTTTTAGTAAAGTGAATATTCTCTCAATTTAACACTATGAGCTAAGTTACCAGTAGCACTACCCCCGTACAATGCAATATAAACACACATAATGAAGGTGGCAAGTACAAATGACTACTAAGAAGCATCTTCTGGGTCATGGAGGGCCAAAATCCTTGAGGCTCACAGAAAAGTCACGGTCCTGTATTTGACTTTTCTAAGCTGCAAAATACAGAGATGCTGACAATCATCCATTTATTTTTCTCCTGTATTTCCCTCTGGCCATTTGCTATGGGGACAGATGGATGCTGTTCAATAGCTCACTTACCCTCTGTCATTACACCCATAGAAGACATTATGGGTACACAGTGCTAATGAGACCCTCAGAACAAAGTATTAAATGTCAGTCACCCTTGGAAACACGTAGCAAATTAAAACTAATTTCATGTGTACACCACAGAATTACAAATTGATTTTGACATGACCAGGGTAAGATAAAAAGCCTGTAACAGAAAGCAGGAGGATCTGGACTTTATAATTAAATAAAATACAGATGTACATTAGAAAAAAATAACCCAGGTTGGTGACTCAGCTACATCTCGTGGGCACTATTACAATGAATGAAGGCAGCTCTTGGATCAGTACAAAGTTCTTCATCAGACATTCTCCCAAATCAAATTACAAGTCAGAACAATAGGGAGGCACCTCAGAGTAGCCTGTAGCCTGACAAATAACATAGTACTACAGTAAGGAGTTTTGATTTCAGTACATCCTTTCACATTTACCTTTCTCTTTTCTGCCCACCCCAAAGAAGTCCATAAGGCAACTGCCTGACATCTCCTGCTGTCCTTCGAGACTCTTAAATCAGATGTCACTGGAAATAGGAGCCCTGAGCAATCTGGTCTATTGAAAGCTGACTCTGCACATGGCAGAGTGTTGGGCTAGGTGGTCTTTGAAGATTCACTACAATCAAAGCACTCAGTGGTTCCATGATCTGTGGGAAATGCTGGGGCAGGTTGTAAGGAAATCCCACCTTTGCCCATTTGAGGCCTGTGCTTAAAAAGATCTGGCCTTTCACATGGCAGAAGAATTCAGAGCCCATGAACAGAGACAAAAAACTCTAATTAGCATCATCACCAAGTAGATGTTATAGTACAACTGTAACAAAAGAACTGCTTGAACAACCAAATGTGCATGTGAACAGATTCTCCACCACCCTGGAACTGCACTGGTAGGACCCTACTGCAATGAGACCACTTTAAACAGAATAGGGACAAAGACGGTTATCTTCACCACTCAGCTAGCCTTGTCAGCCTGTATTTCTTTTACAGAGTTGCTGGTAGTTGATCTAAGATGAAAATTCTTTCTTTCTTTCTCATTCAGGCAGCAGAAACATCTGTAAGACTCATTTTGATAGCTTAATGGGACTTCTGTGGCTTGCATGCCTTATGCTGTCACTGTTGAAAAGAGCATTTCAATGGGAACATACACACATCAGCACTGCACAACTGAGAGGTCTGAAAAAGCTGCTGCTCCTTCTGAAACATTTTAAGCCACTTCATCAGCCCTTCCATAGCAGATCACTTTTCCTGAAATGACAAAAGTATCAATGATCTTGACATACATAAAATGGGGGCTTCTTAAAGAAAAGAAAGTAAAAGAATATCAATTACTTCAAAGATCATTCTTTAATGAGAGTTCCTTCTCTCAGCAGCTAAAGTGATAGAAATCACCTATGATACTATTACATAAATGGACAATGTGAAAATGGCTATAGTTTTGTTATCAAAACAGGAATCATAGTATTTATTTTCCTGGCAACACAGCTTGAAACAAGCAGACCTGAGATGAAATCATCACCTCTGTTCAGGTCAGTTTTTCCTAAATTAGCCACTATGAAATTATCTACTAAAACTTTTCCTAAGAATTGCAAAATGTTGCGATGAAGTGCACACAACCAGATTGGAAATACTCTCTCAGAAATTAACTTTACAGCATTTAAAATACCAATTGCAAAGGGCAGGAAAGATGGAGAAGACCACAGCAGTAAACATCCTGTCTTCATTAGAAATTGCTGCAAAAATCTAGTTTTCAAGTATTTCCAACTACTCTTATTCAGCTGAACATGTTTCTGATGGAAGCCTTCCTGGAAACCCAAAGACCACATGTCCTTGAGTGAATTCGGACAAAAGTCATTTTACAATGACTTGGGAGGTATTAGTGCATGAGAAGCTCAACGTGACTTGGTAACACGCACTTGCAGCCTAGAAAGATAACTGCATCCTAGGCTGCATCAACAGAAAGTGACCAGCAGGTCAAGAGAGGGGATTCTACTCTGCTCTGCTCTCAGGAGACCTCACCTTGAGTACTGCGTCCAGCTTTGGTATTCCTAACACAAGAGAGACTTTGAGTTGCTGGAGCAAGTCCAAAGGAAGGTCACAAATATGGTCAGAGAGCTTTTCTCCTATGAGGAAAAGCTGAGAGAGTCGGCATTGTTCAGCCTGAAGAAGTGAAAGCTCCATTAAGACCTCACCCTTCCTAAAGTACCTAAAGGGAGCCTACAAGAGAGCTGGAGAGGGATATTTTACAAGAGCAGAGAGTGACAGAACAAGAGGAAATGGCTTTCTACAGAAAGAGAGTAGGTTAACTTAGCTATAAAGAAGGTATTCTTCACTGGGAGAGTGATGAGGCACTGGAACAGGTTGCCCAGAAAATGGTGGATACCCCATCCCTGGAAGTGCTCAAGGCCAGGCTGGATGGAGCTCTAAGCAACCTGTAGTTGGTGTCCATGCTCGCAGAAGGGGGTGGAACTCGGTGACCTTTTAAGATCCTTTCCAACCAGAAACATTCTATGATATGCAGATCGAAACATCAAGCCATATAACTATGATTTTTCCTTTTCAGCAACTTCTAATCTCTCTCCTGAGGCACAAACATTTACCTTTCCTAAATCTTACAGTTTCAAGGTTTTCTTTACACAGCTTATGATTTCAGAATAAAGGAGTATATTACCAGCCTTCTATTCCTTTTCTGCAACACTGTCCAGAAGCCTACACTCCCATGTGCTACTGGCTGTCCTGACAAAGACCTCTGAAATGGATCCTAAGAGGGAGCAGTTCTTAGAAATCATATATTTCAAGGCATAAGAGAAACTTTGTTATAAACAAAGAACTCAGCCATGAACACGGACAATAAGGGATGTCCACTTAGGAGAAAAGTTTGGATTTAAGGAGTTTTAAAAGGAAAAGAGACTTCTCTAGCCAGCATACATCATGCTGAGTGGCTAAGAGGCCATGCAATCTAACCTAAACAAGGCATAAGTCAGCATTTATATCCCTGAGCACAAAGATTCCAGTGCTTCAAACCAACTGCTTTGACTACTATTCTTCTAAGAGACTGCTTTGTTACATGGCTAAGGGAACGTTCTCTACAGTGACAAATTCANAGAACTCAGCCATGAACACGGACAATAAGGGATGTCCACTTAGGAGAAAAGTTTGGATTTAAGGAGTTTTAAAAGGAAAAGAGACTCTTCTCTAGCCAGCACACATCATGCTGAGTGGCTAAGAAGAGGCCAAGCAATCTAACCTAAACAAGGCGTAAGTCAGCATTTATATCCCTGAGCACAAAGATTCCAATGCTTCAAACCAACTGCTTTGACTACTGTTCTTCTAAGAGACTGCTTTGTTATATGGCTAAGGGAATGTTCCCTACAGTGACAAATTCAATTATTCCTTACAAAATACATGTAAACAACTCAACCTAGGGATATTAAATGAAAGGGGAGGGATTCCCCGCCCCATATTTCCATGATACCATCAGAGAAGCTCTTTATAATAACAAACAATTTTAAGATCTCAATATAAATGTCTATTACGCTTCAAAAGTCTGCTTATCTGCATTACAGTATCTTTGTATCAGATAAAGCTTTTATCCTTCAAGCCAAAAATTAAAAAAATAGTTGGACATAATGACCCTAATTTCCTAATCTCTTCAGGGAGATACAGTAAACTTTCTTCCCAAACAAACAAAAAAACAATCAAATGAAAATGGTTTAGATTACCTATTAGAAGGCTGATGATGGCATGCAATGGAAGTAACAGAAAGCTTTGTCTCATACTGCTTTACAAATTTAACAACATTCCATAAGCATCAATTCCCACAAGCACATTCTGAGAAAACTAATAGCGAATTTCTATTATGGCGTTAGGAAAATTACAAGGCACATTAAAAATCACTGTCCAGGAGAGAGAAAAATGTCTGGATACAAACCCTGGTTTAAAATCCATCCTTCATCCCTGAGATGCATAGGACCAGTTACGATTTACAGCCCAGCCATCATCACTTCCCCTCCTGAAGCTCTGCAGCTACCAGCCTCTGTGCAGCTGCTTGGTGTGATGCACTGGAAGTATCCAGGAGAGGGTAAGGCAGCCCAGACAAAAGGAAGGTGGAGGGGTGTGTATGGGAAGCAGCTGAATGTATTTATGCATCCTTGCCCTCTTTTGCATGCAAGATGGCCAGTTGCCCCAGTAACTCCTTACCAGGTCTCTGGTGAGATCTTGTAAGGAAAACGTGCCTAGAGAGCCTGTTGTCTCTGGCTGTTGCATCAAGTTCAATTCCATGCAAGAAAAACATAAGTTCAGTCTCAAGGCTTCAGTAAGGCTTGAAGAAATTAGGGCACATTGCTTCCAGTGACTGATTTTAAAACATGACACAGAACACTGGAAAACAAGAGCTATAATGAAGACGAGGAAAAAAAAAAAGAGTGATACTAACCCACCTGCTTTTTGACCTGAAATAAGAGAGATGAGATTCAGTAACTGGGATTTGGCACTAAGCTCAATTTTGGCATTATGGGAAATTTCCCTAGATAAAGTATTTCCACTATACAGGCACTCAAACGAAAAACGAGCATTAAAATTAGTCAGCAAGATATCATCACCTGCCTTGGTCAACCTACTCTTCCAAGTTCAATTAAAAAAAATAAAAAAAGATTAAGGGGCAAAGAGGTTGGTTTGTTCAGTTCCTCCTTCTAAAGTGAAAACAAACCACCAGCACCACCAAAACAGTCCTCCCATCTCAGTGAAAGGCTTCAGCATAGACATGGTGTGCAAGGTGCTTTGCTTCCAAACAAGTTGGACAATATGATGCTTCACTGGTAATCACACTAAGATTCAACACCACCAAATTCAAAAATCAAAATTAGTTACAACAGGGTGTAAGGGGAGTCTAAAATGTTTTCTAGTAGGGGTAGGGAAAATATCTCTCATTCGGCTGAAGTTAGCTGATGAGATCACTACAGATAGAAGATTTGTATCATTTCAACCTTCCCTGTTGGCTTCAATCTATGAACGTTCCTCATGTTCACTTCAAAGGCAAGTAAGGATACTTTATATACACAACAGGACTTTCTATTGATTAGTACATGATTTTTCTGCAAGAAGATGCCAGAATGAAATCTGGATCTCTGGAAGCTAGCAGAAAGCCCGTCCCACCTCACTTGAAAAAAGAATATTATTCTGTGCTCATTATTCTGATCCTCCAGAAGTGATTTTTGGAAATGAGAAATGTACTGGTGAAAAAGTACACAAGCTTTGACAAGGCTGATTGCTAACATTAAATTACTTCAACAATTATTAGTTTTTTTTAATTAAAACTTCACTATTTTGCCCAAGTAAAGCTTTTAAAGCTGCACTATTTCTCCCTGATGTTCAGACCTTTAATAAGTAACAGGTCTCTCGGTATTTTATGGGCTGTGTTAATAGTTCTCTAAGGTGTTCTGCACAGCTACAGACCAATGTCTCTAAGCTGCATTAAGAACCCACATCAGACATGTAATACATCTCTTAATGTTCAAAAACGATGCAAGTAGACTATGGCCCTCTCTGTCCCTTTTATTTCCTGTATAATTATCCCTATGATAAATTATTAATATGATCCAGCATTTCACTGACTCATCCGTACACTCATTTCAGGATCAGAGATGTAATATTTTGAACAGCACAGTGCCATATTTCATTGTCATTGCCCAAAGAGGAAGTTTTGGTGAATTATTTCTTATGACATCCACACCTAGGACGATGGGGAGAAACCTCAGGAAAAAAAAAACCAGTATGCTTAGATGTTTCTGGGATTTGCTTTGCCACAGAACAAGACAACACATTTTTCTTTTCTTAAAAAGAATCCTAATGCATATTATCACTACAATGCAGAAAATATTACTGGGTTTTAGTCATTAACTTTGCAGGGTCAGAAAGTACCTCCTGAGTTGCTGATTGGGGTTCCTTGCTATTACATGCACTGTATTACACAACATTTATAATCGCAGTCAAGTCGAGTAATTTTAAGGGTAAATCTTACCAATTTTGTATACTACTGCCAAAGCTTGTTACACTAACAAACCTAACTGCATATGTAATTAGTGAAACCCCAATAAGATGCAGTAAAATACTGTTACGATGGAAGACAAACTCAGAACAAAGTCCAGTACTTACCTACCTAGAAAGCAATTTTAAAAACCCACAATACAATAACTGATGTCCTAAATGAAAAGTATATTTTCTTTTTATTTTAAGATCTATGTCCAAAATTATTTAAAGAAATATCTAGGATCAATATGTCTGGATGTCTGAATAAATTGCCACAAAGATTGTTCTAGATCTATCCTACCAGTATACTCCCTTCTACACTTACGTGACAATAAAAATATCTGAGCTGTCTGGCACAGCTCTACAACTATATGGGCAGAAAAATGAAAGTCAGGGACAGCATCCAGCTGAAAGTCAGCTTGGATACCACAGCCTGTAGAAAAGTGCCTGGGCAGCACTACAACTGTGACAAAGTTCATGGATTAATTGAATACACATCAGAAAACAATTAATGATCTCAATGACACAAAAGGCAAAGACCTTGAGGAGGAAGGGGTGTAAGTTCAGGAAAAAGCCACTGCCCCTTTTCAAGGGAAGTTGTTTCTGAAAGACAGATATGGGGCTTGTATGCCTGGCATGGGCTTTTCATCTCTGGGATTCCAGAGAGCGCCTGCTGAGGATCACAACTAGGCCAGGAAGCAAAGGTACACACATATACAAACACAGAGAGGAAAAAAAAAAAAAAAAAAGGAAAGGAAAATCTGCCATGGAAGAGACTATTTGCTTTCTAATATAATCTAAAAATATGGAAGAGGGAGACTGAACAGGAGTTAAATGACAAATTTTTTGCTGTTTATTTTAAGTGCATGGTTGCAAGACTTTGACTGATGAAAAGGACTGAAGCAGAGGTGAGGAATGGGAAAAAGATGAGAGAGAGCACCATTTGTATCCATCAGACCAACTTTTCAGAGGTGGAGAGGCAAGAAGCTATTGTTTTCTGCTGTGAGCATGTGAAGAGCAGGCTCCAGGGTTCCCTTCATTGTTTGTAGCTCCCTTGACTGCTCCTGGATACCTTCAGCACACCACACCAAGCAGCTGTGTGCTGCTCACTGAGCTGCTCCTGAGTGAGGGCAGCCCCAGGGCTTTGGGGAGAAGAGGCAGCAGGCAGCCCAGGCCAGTACAGGGTTGCCCGAAGTAGGTGGTTGCAGAGCCTCAGGAGGAGAAGGGATCCATGGCTGGCCCAGTGTGTCTCAGAGTACAATGGATTTTAAGCCAGAGTTTGTATACAGATTTCCTCTCTGTCCTGAGATGACAATTTTGCATCCCCCTGATAGCTTTTCTCTTGTTTTTTATAGAAATGGTTTATTAAGTTTCTCCAAATTTCCTTTTGAGAATTATTATAGAGTGTTTATTTATTACCCAAATTTAATACCCAAAGTTTGCAAGGACAGGGACTTTTCATCTGTAGGAGTTTCAACAAGCTGAACATTCCATCCTCCCTTCTCCTTTTCAATTGTACCTAAGCATAGTGGCACCTCTCCTCCTCCACTTTTTTTTTCCCACAACAGACTGCAGAAGTGGTCCTGTAATTTGTTCCCAGATTCCCAGTGTTTCTTATACAGCCTCTCTGCTGTAACACTCTGAGCTGTAAGAGGCCTGAGCTATTTTCTTCATTGCTTGTCACAAATGGAAAGTTCAGGCAGGAGGCTGGAGTCCTGCCATGCCTCCTTGCAGACTTGGACTGTCTCAGCTACCCTTCATCAAGGATTTTGTACATTTTTTGTGCTGGATGCCCAAGTTCTGCTCTACCTAATTTAAGTGTATGAACTCAGCTCTGTGGAACGTGGATGTGCACACATGTCCATAATCAACTAAGGTAACAATCACACACAGCGTTAAAAGCTTTGAATTCAAAAAACTTGAACAAATCTGAAGTTTCCATAATGCTTAGTCACAGACAATATATTATCCTGACCCCAGCAGCAGACTGCACGATTCTCATCACAGACAACATGCCATGAAAAGGCTTCATAAGGATTCGCCACATCATCAATACTTCTGCAGCAGAAAATGACAAATTAGCACACAGAACATTTACAGGTAACTTATCAAAGGGTAAGAGTTTCAATCTAGGTGGTATTAAACTCTGCCTGGCATTGGAGCTATCTCTGTAATAGAAATTTTGCCTCTCTTAGAAGTGATATATTGTGGGAAATATTACATATATTATTAAAATTACTTCTTACCCCACAAACACTTGGTAGAGGACACATCCCAAAAATTCAGAAATTCGAATAAGCTGCTAATACATTGTTAGAAAACACTTATGCCTGTTTTTTTTTTCAGAGAGGAGTAGCAATCAAAGATATAAAACACAGAAGCCTGCAGAAAACATAGGAAATTTTGAATACCACTACTTAAAGTTATCTGTACCTTTTGTGCTGCTGGAACAATACTATAAATGGTAAATTTATTTAATTAGGGGTGGATGGGACAGAGGTTACTTTTGATATAAATTTTTAGTGCTGTTTCACTGAACAAAAGGGCAAAAAATAAAGCTCTGTAAAATAACTGCAGCACAAGAACTTGACAAAATAGAAAGTCACTTGCTCCAAGGTTAGCATTCAGTCAGACTCTCACACACATGGAAATACCTCCTCACAACTGCATCTCTAGTATCACTAGTAAACAAACAAGATTTTTCTTTTCTGTCACATACCCAGACCTCTTCTCACTCTGGAGGAGAACACATCACCCAGAATTACCATAAGGAAAAAGCACCAGGCCCACAGCCATTGCTGAATGTACAATGACTGTAACCCACTGAAGTGCTCTGATACAAAGCAACAATGATGAGGCCCCTTTACAAATTTCTGTAACTTTTGTTGCCAAGTCAGGCTACTGCAACTGCTTTCTGGTAGCACTGATGGATGGATGGCTATCAGAGGAACACTTCCCCCTACTATTTCAAAATGAATTGTTCCAAATGCAGGAGAAAGTTCATTGTTGAAAAGAGGAAACCAAATGCCCTTCCCAGAGCACCCAGTCATGAGCAATCTTGGAGCAACCGTTTTAGGACAGGCAAAAGGGGACCATGGCTATGAGCACACACTTAGGTGGCCATACAGTATCATAATCTCCTCCTATACAGCTGGAGGCCTTGCCCAGTGACCACCAGGGAGGGATATCAACTAGCCAGCCCCATTCTCTCCAAGGGACAGGCCTTTCCTCGTCATCAACCCCATTCCTCCCTGGGATCAGCATGCTTCCATGCTATAGCCAGGAAAACCTCAGATACGCTCCAGGTAATTCAGCAATATGCTTTCATAAGTGATTTGACAGAGTGGGTTAAGGCATCTACAGAGCTAGGGAAGGATTTAGCAGGATTTAACAGCAAATTCAGAAAGGAGAAAAAAGTGACATGAGCTAATCAAGTGGAAACACAACTGCTTTCTGACATCATTATTCTGTGGATGCTGAGCTTCTTCAGAGGGAGCTCAGTAAAAACACATTTGAAGTCTGTCATTATGCTCCATAAAAAGAAGGCAACTGGCAATGTTCCTAATATTCTTATGTAGGATTACCTACACCACAATCATTGCCTTACTCTTTCTTAATAACACATATTTAATGGTAATAAACACTGACTATTCAAATAATAAATATCAAAAAACACAAAAAAGCTTATTATTTTCTTATATAAAACCACTACTGAAGCATCATCTATCCTGAAATATCTTGTAGGATAGGGTTTTTGAGGGTATTTCAGTGAGAAATAAATATATTTTAGAACCACTGTACCACAGGAAGTTACCAAGGCTTGTGACAGAGACCAGTTTCTGATTAGTGGCAGTAACAACCCACTTAACAGAGACATACAACTAGTGAAGATTGAGCTATGCTCTACATAGACATTTTATTGCAATCCTGAGAAACAGCCCTTATCACAATTTATGGTACTCTGTTAAGATTCCACTGGTTAGAAAGCTCTTGATCTTCATCTTAATGATAGAAGATGAAACTTTTTTCCCGCTTTGAAAGATGCAAGCACTGCTTTCTAGTAAGGTACCAGTGTACTCATTCCAGATTTTAATCAAAGCGAACAGCACCTGCTGTTGGAATAAACCTGATTATTTAATCTACTATTTTGCTTTCAAATCTTAAAGTAACCCTTTTTTTCCATCAGCTCTGAGGTGTATTGTCCTTTCTCTCCATCTCACAGGTTTCACATGGTCCTCTACAGGCAGAAGCTGACTTGCCTGTCTTCCTCCTGGAGATGCAACACCACACTGGGACCAGAAGGATGAGCAGAGGCAATGCCAGAAGCCAGGGAGAGTGGGAGGCCCCACCCTTGGATGTTTTCAAAACGTGAGTGGCCAAGACTTGGGATACAGGCCAGTCAAACTAAGAAGTTAACCCTGCCCAGAGCAGCGGACTGAACAAGGTTCCTCCAGAGGCCCTTTCCACCACAAGGCAGCCTTTGCTTCCTTTTTCTTTCACCCCTGAGAAGTGCAAAGGTCTGAGCATAATTTTAGCTCTTACTGTTTTCTGCATACCTCTGTGCCAATTTCGATTCATGCTGAGAATAATTTCTGCTAAGGACTACTTGAACAACATACAGGAAGACCTTCCTGGGCGTGGAAATGTGTTTATTTCTTACTTCCTAACCTGTAGATTTTGGCAAGCATGAGTCAGATCTATCCATAAACAACTTAGGTTCAAAAAGGTATTTATTAAATGTTTTCTTCAGTTTTTCATTCTGACACTTTCCTTCATCCAATACTTGTATTTGCACTCTAAGATAAAAACTTTCTCACAAGATCTCTGGAGTTCACATACATTATTTCTTTTCCCATCATTTCAGTGAAAATCAAAATAAAAAGTATAAAACTGCTGTAGAAAGAAGGGATTTGATCTCTAAAAAAGGGAGCAGATGAAGAAAAAGGCAATCAATAGGCTTCAGAATTACTGTGGAGAAATAGGCATGTTTGGAAAGTACAAAATGTTGCCGAGAGCACAAAACACCACACAAAACCTGCCTTAACAGTTGTTATTTCACTATCTACAATATCTGAAGAGACAAACTGTATGGTCTGTTTATTTTCATTCACCATAAGCACTCTGCACTAAGCAGATGCCAGCATATGCTTTGACTAGAAACACACAGTCAAACTCACTTGGAAATAATCAATAAGTGGGGGAATAAAGACATGTTGAGCCACTTGACACCAGCTGGAAGGCAGCAGGACAATCTATAAGCCACAGGAGCCAACAGAACCTTAGGAAACCGAAATATTTGACTGTATGGAAGTTCAACTGAGGACTGAACAGTAATTGTTGAGGTGGGGAGAAACAGTCCCCTACGAAGAACAAAAACCAGCTGCACATTCTTTACAGGGAACCCTTTGCAATTCACTCTGAATTGCTAGTGTCTTTTTAGTATTATTTATAAGTCTTCATTGCCACAGCTGAGACTGCAGCATTTCTGGTTGGTTTGGGGGGTTTTTGAAAACGCCCCAAACAAAAAGACATACAGTTGTGGCCCTCTCCCATGTTGCATTCAGCGACTTTCAGCCCCAAGAGTGCCCCACTACCTTTGTTTATACATTCTGGCTTTCGTATTTTTAAGCTTTACTAGTTCCATGGACTCCATTTTGGTTTTGTACTATGCCCATAATTTCATCTACTGTCATCAAGCCAAAAGATTCCCCCCCAAGACACTGGAAAGCCACTTGCTCCTTTCCCATGCTTTACTGACAGTAAACACAATTCCAGAATCTTGCTTATGTAGAATTTTAAATGTGCCCCTGGAGATTGCCGAGCTCTGGGGCTAAATTGTTCAGCCCAGTCGGATTGCTGAAACCCAGTTCAACATGCCAGCATTGGCAAGCCTGAGGAAAGAAATATCCTCTGGAAAGCAAAAGTTCAAAAGAGCCTCTTCAGTATGCTGTGTAACCATTTATGTAAAACTGACTGAAAAGAAGAAAAATAAAAGCTGACCAAGAGTGGACCGGACAACTAAGAAACAGAATCAGACAAGGGTTCAGTGATCAATAAAAAACTTTAACTACAGTCCACTTAACGCCACCCTTCTGTCTCTTGGTATCTCATCCAATGCAAAACAACACAGATCTTATCCTAGTGAAAGCTATTAACAATAACTTAAAATGTTCTCGTTCAACTGTCCCCCAAAGAAGAAAAGTTCCCTCACAGATATTGACAGAAAAACCAGAATATGCATGAAATTAAATATTGAAGCCTTAGTTACCAAACAATACTTGCCAAAATGCATGTTTGAAGTATTTCCCACTTTATGTCACTACTACCATGGGAAAAAACCCACACAAACTGCTTTAGTGATAAGGATCTTGGAATGTCTCCGTGGTATAAATGAGAAGAAAAGACAGAGAATGGAAATCTCTGCACCCACTGCTTCTTCAGCAGCAATAATATGCAGATTAAACCACAAATTACATTTATTAGACATTAATGTGAAGGCATTTAAAGCTTTATAACAGGAAAGAAGGCTGAATCAATGCCATCTTCACCAATGTGTGAAAAAATAAAAGACTGTTCAGAGTCAGGAACAAGCTCAAACATGGTGATGAGAAAATTAACTGACCAATTCATTAGCCACAAAATGCACCTCATTTCAATACAACCTAAAAAGGCATTGGCATTGCTTCTGTTGCTTGTGTTTGCTAGGAGCCTGAGCTACCCTCCACAGAGTAAGATATTTTCCTCATACTTCTGTGACACTTCCTATAGAGTTAATCCTGATTTTTCCTGGGCTAGAGAAGACTATACATTAAAGCAGCATGGATTTAGGGCTCAGCCCTGTAGCATGTTGAGTGCTCTGGCCCATGGCCACCAGAGCACTTAGGCACATTTTTTATTTTAAACACATGAGCAGTTCAGCTGAAATTCAGAGAGAAAGTCACAGTATGGAAAGGGCCAGATTATGCCTTGCAAATGGAAAGCTACACTAAAAATGAGCAAAGCTATTTAAAACTAATGCAATTATTTCCCTGAATCAGGTGAATCCATCCAGGTAGACAGAATGTTCTACAGCAAATTAATAGGGTCAGAGAGGCCTCTCAGCCCCACTCATGGCTCAGGTATGCTCCCAAATTTGACAAGCATGAGAAAATTGTTTTGCAGAAAACACTGTGAGCATTCAAAGTTCAGCAATATCATTCACTGCCACCAAAACAAAAAAGGAAGGAAGAGACTGAAACCTAAAGGATATCCTCAATTCTTGTCCAGCTTGCAGGGTTCTGAGCCTTGAAGGATGTGAGCCTTTCACAGAATTGTTCAAATTTACACCACCTTTTAACACGTACTCAGGTCTGGAAAATTTCTTTCCTTTTCACCACTGACACAAGCAACAGAACTGCATGAATTATTCCCTGCAAATGCTATTAACATTTCAGTGTTAAAATTACCCTGTGTCAGTTGCAGACAAAAAAAAAAAAAGAAAAAAAGAAAAGAATAAGTTGAATATATAGACAACAGAAAATTTCTGTAGTTACTGCTTTGATGATAGGATTATCAAAATGTTAAAAAAGACATCAAGACCACTTTTACATGTGTACCTATATCTTATGTTTCAGATGAAAAGAAAAAGTATTATTGCACATTATTATGATCATATTTTCTGAAATGTGAATGTTACATGATGTATCAATTTTATTTGAAAACAAATCTGGTTTTAATTTTGAGATCAGAAATTAATGTTGGCATATTTTACATCTCTTTCTCAAACACATCAGAAACAATTTAAATAATTTTTGATACATATTGTAATCTGCATCTTGAGTGACAACCTCTGCACTGGTTATCATCTTAGAGGGATGAGATAATAAATAACTGCTTCAAGCAGTATTTTATAATGCGAAGTGTCACAGCTCTGTAAAGCAGCGCTAGCACATCTTAGCAAATTGTTGTATCAATGACATTTTAAAACTAAAGAATAGGAATTTAAAGCTTAGAGATCAACAACATTCTGTGCTTGATTTTGCAGCACATAATAGTGTAATGCTTCCACCACTGCAGCTGAGGGCACCTTAATTTCTTAAACACCATTGTATTAAAAAAAAATTTGAAAAGAAAGAATAAAGTCTAGTTACAAAAACTTTAAATTTTCAGTAACTGCTGGTTATCCCCACCTTTTTCCCCAATAAAATCCTCATTTGCTTTACCTAGTTTGATGGGAAACAGTGATTAAGAAACTTGGTTTAAGGTTTTGGGCTTCCTGATGAAAGGATCAAACAACACGGATTTGAGACACAGGTCATACAGACCTCTGGTATCTGTACAAAATCTTGCAGCTGAAAGGAAAAGCTGGGATAGAACCTTAAGAATCAGGCTCCAGGTAACAGTTCATGCCAGCGCTTGGGACACAGGATGTCTCTCAGCTACCTGGGCCCAGGGACACAGACCCACCATCCCTGATTCTAAGAAACTGCTCAGTTTGGAAAAGACCTCTGTGGTCATTAAGTCCAGCCATTAACCCAGAACTGCCAAGTCCATCAATAAACCATGTTCCTAAGTGCCATACCTACATGTCTTTTAAGTAACCCCAAGGCTGGTGACTCCACCACTTCCCTGGGCAGTACAAATATATTGGAACAAATATGTTCCAGTATTTAACAACCCTTCAGTGAAGATTTTCAGATGCAAAACACTTAAAATATATGAAAAAAATATACTCTTAGAGATTTTAACATCTTCCTTTTTAAAATCTACATTTGGGTTTTTGTTTTGTTTTTTGGTTTTTTTTTGGTGCCAAGACGCTTGAAACACTTTTCAGGTGCTGAAACATTGCCAGCCATTTCTGCCACTGTGGCAGCTGTGATGCTCACTGTTCAGAAGAATGATTTCAATAGACTTGCCCAGTCCTGCAAGACCTGTGTTTATAACTCTTTTCTTGGCCCTACCCTGTAGTGCTTAACTCTATCAGTTCTCATCAACACAACAGATTAGATTACCAAGTCCTGACAGCCTGCAGAAAAATCATTGGAGACACTGCACTATCCATTCTGCTATTCCTGATGCCAGAGGCTGCTCTGTAGAAGAGCTGCAGCTGGGAAGTTCTGTAATTGCTTGTTTTAAGGAGGATCCCATTCAGATAAATAATGCTGTTCTTACAACATGATTTGACTCGGCTGACAACGAATCTGTCCTGTTACATTGCCATGCCATCATGTCTCACTGGGCTCTGAACAATTACTGAAGCAGGTACACTCTTAAAAGCCACCTGTGAAATACAGATGGTACATATAGACATCTAATAAGGTGAGCTTCAGGTACTGAGGTACTCAGCAGCAAAGGATCACACGACTCATTTAATAAATTAATTATTTATACTGAACATAACCTATATGCAGAAGTTGCTGCATAGTTCAATTACATTAATGATGAAGAGATTCTCTTCTAACTCCTAAACTACATTTATACATAATTTATTAAATTACTCTTTCATTTAAAGGGCTTTGGTCTTCATTAATGAAAAAAAAAAAAAGCCAAACAAAAAAACCCCACAAACCCAGCCTAAATCAGCACCTCAATAAAAGCCAAAGAAATTTGAAAAACAACTAGTGGAAAAAAACCAAAACAATAAACAGTTTAGATACACTTCAAGTAACTACTCTGCTGTTTCTGCTGAATGATAGGAGCAAGGGACACAAGCAGTCAGGGCTTACTGGCAAACAGGGGCACAGGAGCTGTGCTGGACAGCAGTGCTAAGTCTGGACAAGATCCCCTCTGCACATCCCCCTTTACCAGATGATATCAGTCCACATAATTTACCTTTTCAAGTTAAAGTAAATGATAAAACCCCCCCAGTGAAGCACAAAGAAGTTGGGACAACTACCATCACCCTACACCAGATTAGCCAGAGTTAATCAGAGCAGTTTGTACATTTGAGTAAGTAGTTATAAACCAGACATAAGTAAATATATATACAGTAGAGTCAACTGCTTTGTTTATTTTGTATGACCCACAGGATGTGTCCAGAAAAGTCTCAGAGCAGGAAAAACAATAGATAGCTCAGACAGATAATTAATACTGCTAATTTAACTTGTACCCTAACACACCACTCACTTATTGTTATCTGGACTGCATCAAGAAGTAGATGGTGACAGGTCTCAAGCATTGCTAGTAAATTATTTTCATTTTGTCCTTTCCCTCATAAACAAAACATCACAGTGACAGAAGCTGCTTGACCTACTTTCTAAGAAAGAGATTTCCAAAGAAGCACAGCCCCCTCCTCCCATTATTCCTGATTTCTGCTCTATTTATACCTCCAGTATGTACAAAAGCACACAAACCAGCTACTAAACTGATTTGCATGCTTTTCCCCGTGTTACAGATGTTTAAAATTAATCTCACCTATTCTTTTCCTGGATTATATATTTTAGGGTAGTCAAATACTCTGTAAGTAGAGAGCAAGCCCCACAACCATAGTGAAAACATACACAGACATAATGCTAGTTTATCACTTATCCCAGTGAGACCCTTGTTTTCCCCAGATCTCAGGGATCTGCCAAACTTTCAGACACTACAAAAGAGCTCTGACAGACTTCCTATGAATATCACAGAAGTGAAATATCTCTTGAAAAGTTGTCTTATCTATCTTTTTAAAAATAATTTTCTTATCTTCATTTTTTTCATCTATGAACAGCTAAAAGTCCAAAAGTCATAAACTGATGCTATGCCATGGGGCTTGCCTTTGGAACCTCAACTGTAGCACAACTACAGTTTCATAATGGCTAGTCTTGTTTTGTCTTTGCCTTTTGTTTCCTCAGATGATTCTTTCTTCAATTTTCCTTCCTGCACCTTGAAACAACAGCCTTTTCCCATCAAGCATGTGGCAGGGCACAGCAGCTACCATGCTCTCAGTGGAGTCAGGGCAGTATGATCTCTAAAATGAAGTGGGTTACAGCCAACAGAGAGGTGCTCACATATTTGGAAGCAACATTCTTTTACTGAAATAGTGGCACTTTGATGCTCTTAAGCTTAGTCCAATTCCTCACACAATCTGGGAGGCACATGAGTCACACTGGATGAGTTAATCATGAGTAATGAGTTCATTACACTGGAAACCCCACCAATACTAAATGGGTGTGGGTAAACATGATGATTTATTGGTTTTTAACTGACACAGCAACCCTCTTTGGGAAAAACAACATAGATTTACAGTTAATTTAACGGAAAAGCAGGGTGGATTTAGTTACTGTGGCAAAAAAAGCATTCGCAGAATTTAACATTATTTTGGGACACTGCAAAAAATTAACAAGGACATGGGAAATTTATAAAAAACCTCAGTTTTTAAAAACTTCCTGGAAACTCACAGTTCCTAAGAATGGGTAGAGATGGGCAAAATGTTGCTGGGAGATAGTAACCTCTGTGCTGCCTGGGGCTCAGACACAGGGGAGAAGGGAAATGGGGAGCACATTGAGCTGCAGCGTGGCATGAGCACTTCTCCAGTCTGGTGATCCAATGCTGCTCCTGGCTAGAACGGTCAATCACAAAAACATTTCTTCTCTTAGTTGATTTCTCACCTATCACTTCAGGAAAATGAAACCTTAAGGGTAAATTAGAGAATTTGAAATAAAATATTATAGCTTTATAGTTCATCAAAGTCTTACATTATCTGTCCCTTGCACCACCTCCTGTCCCTGGGTCTTCACAGCAACATAGCAGGCTGCAACTGACCTGTAACTACAGCCCAACCCTTCCCAGCTAACTCACTCTTTATTACACCCATAGTTGGGAGAGCAAGGCTGTTCCCACTATTGGATAATTAACAGAGCTGCAATACATCAGAGGCAAGATTACCTTTAGTACCAGTTCTCTTCGTTTCCCCACACTAGCTTTACCTATCTTACCACAGAGAAGTGATAAATTCTTCCAGTAATTTAGTTCAGACCAAGTACAGGAAGCTTTGTAAGTGTGTTGTATCAACACATTCAAACTAAAGCATTCTTCGCAGCAGAATATCAGATAATGACAAATTTGGACATGAACATTGGTGTCTTGCTTTGACTTTCTTCTCCTACATGACAAATTCAAATAAAGGGAGAGGAAAAGTAAGAGAGGTTTATTTCAGTCTTTCAGACAGTTAGGAGCTTATCAGTGATCACACACTGTATAATCATGAGTTCAATCCAAAATGCATAGAACACCGGGAGCAAAAATAAAAGTCAAACATAATCAAAAACTCTGTAAACAATGATATGTCTCACAGAAATATGGTATAAAAGCAGCTGCATAGAACAGTTTGCAAGCAAGGTTTATAGCTTTCTTTAACCAAATGTTAGCATTGACTTACTCACTGAGGTGATGATAATACAACAGCACTATTTATCCTCTGAAATAGCAATGACTCTTCATAAACAGCTAAATTAGCTGTTATCTTATAACCTGCTCAGGATTACAGACATATATGTAATAGCAGAGGATGCACACAGATCTCACATGGATAGCTCTGCAGTTACATGCACCTTCTTTCTTCCACCTGTGTCACCCACAAAAGACTGGGAGCACTGGATGACATCATCCCATGTGCATTCTGTCCATCCTAAACACAGAAACTAAGTCACCCCTTGTGAATAATTTCTCCCCAGACTCTAGTTCTTCCAGTTTTAAAAATTTGTATTAGAACTTTAAAAATATGGTGAAATTGTGCCTGAATCAGCTCAAGTATGTATATTTGCCAAAAGAAATTCTATGAGTATTCCTGCTCCACAGCTGACTCACATTCAGAACTAAATCCTGCACACAATTATTTTTATGGACTTGCTTGGAGTCAACATAAAGCTGACTTGCACTGCAATTTAAATTACCTCCAAATCTCTTTTGGCAAGAACAACTTTCCATAGTAATGAGAATTATTCTTTAGAGACCAGATTTTTTAACACCAACACCTGAATTCATTTAATCCAAGCTTTTCAGACTCCTTGCCATCACCTGCTGTAGATGCTAATGTGCTGCTTCAGGCTGTTGTTGGAAAGTTTGATGCCTCAATCCTCACAAGATTTACCACTTTGAGGCAGGTCCTTCACTTCCTCTCCCCTAAGTACAATAACACCCACAAATCCTCCCTTCTCAAAAGCCTTCAGCCACTCTTTCATAGCTATGTAGCTGGGCAGCATATGAAGCAATAAAATGATTTCCCTAACATAAAAAGTGATCTCTCCTTTCTCTAATGTTGCAAAGACAAAATATCAACAATCTTTCAGCCAGGAAAAGATGGACCATGAGATATTTTAAATACTTGTGGTGTTACCTATTTCTAAGTGGAGCAATTTTTTCCAGGCATTTGAAGCAAAGCCACCTGGAGGAGGGGACACAGCAGCTGCTCACCACAGCCAAGCCACAGAACAGCTTAGAGGAAGAATTAGGAGAATGAGAGACCATATAATTGAAATTATTATAAAAAGATTATAACACCAGATGTAAGCTGAAATCTGCTTGATAACCCAAACTGACACAGTTGGTTTATTAGTACAAATAGTTACGCTAAACCATAGTGTTTTCTCTCACTCAAAATGTTTCAGCTTTAAAGCATGGCATTGATTAATTAGAACTACACAAGAAAGTCTTGTATAATGGAGTCAGGCCATTAACTTCACTTGGCTGAAGGTGAGACTAGGGCTGTGAGTGTTGAGTCCTGAAAAGAGCTATGTATTCTGCAATGGGAAATAATTTCCGCACCACTAAAACGGCCACATTGCTCTGCTGAAACAGTGACGGTTCCACAGAGCACCAAAACATCCGTTTCACTGAGGAGAGGAAATGAAGACTGCCTACTCCATATAGGTAAACATTTTCCAGTGACAAGCAGAAAATGGTTCAAAAAGTCTTGCTCTTCATGTTTTGGTTTTTTTTTTTTTTAATTTTTTAAACAAACTCCTCGCTTTCATAAAGTTAACATTCTGTTTATATATTAAAAAATGCATCAGGTATCAAGCAAAATGGAAAGCGTATTATTTCTGCGAATGTCAAACCATTGAGTTCCTATAATTTTGAGACACCTCTTGTGTACCTAAATTTTACAATCCGTTTGAACAAGTGTGGTTGCTCCAGAGATGCAATTGCTGCAGCTCCAACAAAATAAAATTAACTACAGGAAGGATTGGGTTCTTCTGGTTTATCTTGACCTTGTTTTTTAAAATAGGAAATAACAATATTGTATGCACAATTACCCAGAGGGTAATACATCCCCTTCTATGAGAAGTATCTAAGACAGGTGTAAGACAAGAATTGCCTTCTGAAGTTGCCTGCTTCTCCCCGTGGACAACTCAGAAACACCAGGTGAATCCTACCTTTATTATAAAGAACTGAGTAAAAAGAGATACACAATAATGACTCCAGATTTCAGATAAATTGTGCAATTAAAAAAATGAACACAATTTTAAATCAAATTTTATTTTCCAAGTTTGCTCTTTTCCTTTTTATTTCCACCAAGACAACTTGTTTTTTAAAGTGCCTCTGTATAATTTAAACTATTATTTCCTCTTGTTATGTATGTGCACACATATATATACCCACACAGCATACCAAAAATAAATACAGGAAATGAAATGAAGATATAACAGCATATGTTAATTCTTAGAATAATGAATATTGTGCCACCAAGACATTGGTACCAAGTATTCAAAATCAGTATTCTGAAGTATCTAAATTGTTTCCATATTAGCATGGAAAAGAACTACTTTTGATACTAAATCTATTTACTGCCTCATTTAAGCAAATGATGCAGCAGAAAAATTAAACTTTCCCAAGAGAAATGCTTATACACAGAAATGTATAGCCCAAATTAGTAGCTACAAACTGCTGTAAAATGCAATCAATTCACATAAAATACAGTTAGAAGACATGTTTATGTAAAGATCAAGAAGGCTGTATAATACAAAGCGAAATAAAATGAGAGGAAAGTGACAAAGAGAAAGTATTACATAGTTTTAAAAAAAGCAGAGAAGGATACTAAAATGCTTTTATCAAAAGCAACACCACAAAAGATACTCCCTAAAGTTATCAGGATTTGAGCTGGTTTACTCCAACTTTAATTTTCTGGTAAAAAAGGATATCAAAGGGCCTTTCACTGAAACCAGTGAGCCTGAAAAGGGGATTATCTACAAACATTAGTAATTCTATCAGAAAGTATGACTGGTATAAGTGTGAAAATTTGAACTGATATTGTTTTGATCTCATTTAGATAGCTCTATCCAAGCTAACAAATTGTCAGTATCTAGATGGTGAAAATTATTTGGCAACAATAAAAAAAAACAAGAAAAACAACCAAAAACAAGCCTTACATAAATTTCTGAATAAATTTGTTTAGATTTAATACAAACCTCATCTCAAAGCAATAAATGCAAAATTGAACTGCAGATGTCTGTTGTAAGAACATGAATTGAACTTAGGAACCTCATTCCTCCCCTTCACAAGCATTTAATTAGTTTTTGAATGCCTAGATTCTGTTTCCTTGAGCTGAGAAATATAAATTGCTTATCAGAAGCTCTATCTTTTCTGCTAGTTTCCTCTTTCCACCATTTTTGCTAGTGCTGATGCTGGCCACAGGAATAATCAGTTGGAGGAGATATAGACACCATATGCATTTGATCAGTTGGAAACCCACAGAACTGCAGTGATTTCTACCTGTTTTCCACATTGTGCTTTACAAAGGCACTTTTTACATAAGTCTTAAGATATTATGCTTAATTTGGGTACATGTACTTATAATGATTCTCTGCTACAAGGTAAACTATACAACAACATTGATATATTGACAATAATTAAAAATAAAGTGAAAAATGAATTCTTACCTCATTGTAAAGGCAAATTTCAGCAGCCTAGATTTTTCAATAACTTCACTGGTGACCTGCTGATTGCACAAGAGGCAACAGCTAACAGTAAATTAGGGGAAGTGCTGACGCTACTGATGGCAGTGTCTCTAGCTGGGAAAATGTTTGCACTCTTGAGGTTTAAGCCAACCAAAATCTCATGTCCTACCCCAGGTGCCAAGGTGAGTTCATGTCACAGGATAACCCTCAGCTTGAGTAGGGACCAGGTGTGGAAGGGATGGGCAGGAGCCCTGGCAAGGGCAGAAGCCACATCTGCCCTCATCCAGGTGGGCAATGGTCCTGCACATACAGTTTTTAAGTATCGCATTATCATATTATTTCTTTCAGAATTATGGCTTTTTAAAAAAACTATTTCCAACATCTATATTTATATAACACAAAGCTTCAAAATAATAAGCTTTCAGAAAGCAACCCTACCTGCTATATATGAAAAAACAAAGAAAAAAATACTATTTTTTTTCTAAGCAACACACTTTTTTCCCCCAGAAGTCCTTATTGAATCACTTCTGAGACAAATCTGAGAGTTATCAAACTCAGGTTTCTCACGGATATTGGAAACACTACCCAATTCCAACAATGTCCAGCATATAGGAGATGTGTCTATTTAGTTTATCTTTAGAACAAACAAAATCCACTTTCTAGTGTAGAATATTTTTAGGTGATTAATTCTAGGTAATTTTTAGGTCCTCAACTCTTCTAGCAAGCATTTAGCATATTTTCTCAAGCTAGGTATCCAGAATTAAAACTGTGTAATTGATTACACTGTAAGCCTGGCTGCTATGCAGATCAGAAGTGCAAGTAGGCAGGCGACGTGACACGATGTGCAGTGGTGCCATGTGCCTCCTCCTGCCAGCCCAGCCACCCTGACAAACAGGAAAGGAGAACCCCTGGCAGCAGATTTCCCTAGCACTTACAGAGGCTGAAGTAAGCAAAATTCTTTGGTGAATCCCTAGAACTCATCTGTTGCCACCAGGAAGGACCCAAGAGAAGTGGTGAGGATGCAGCTGCCAGCATCTCCTGTCCTCCAGACTTGGACAAAAGCGATGCTGGCCAGATCACCTGGACACGTATTTCAGTGCTGGGAGCGTGCCAGTGTGAGACCACAAACCAGTGAACTCAGTTGTGGATTGTCTAAAATAAGCCACCTCTCCATTCAAAATGGTATCTCACTGAGTTAGTTGCACTAATTCCATGCAGTTCCACAAAGTTGAACTTAGAGGAGAGGAGGCAATGCTGCTTGGGCACCACAAGCAGTTCATCGCCGATACAGCTCTGCTCAAACACATGCAATTTAAACACTTCCAGTTTTCCAGGATCCTCCCCTATCAAACTGATAACATGTTGGACAGTTCTGCAAGTTCTGTACTACATCTTGGTAATCCATTGGAAACTTTACCTTCACAGCAGTACTATTAAAAAAAAAAACAAACTAAAAACAAACAAACCCATTGAGATCTTAAGCACTCAATACATTCTTGCATTATTTTTAATGAGGAAAAAAACCCACAAAAAACTAGATTATTATTCAAATAAAGAAAAAAAATCTGCCTACTAGCTTTTGCTCGTGGGTTTTTTTTACCCTAACAAAACTGGCAAGCTCTTAGTCTTTTGTAGAAAATGGCTGCTGTTGCTTTTTTACAGTAGCATAGTAGAAAAGCTAAAAATTAAATATTAATGCATTGCATATATTTTCAAGCATGAATTGAGCAGCTTTAAACTTAGCTTTTTCTTTAAGAGGCTGCTGCCATTAAAAGAGCATAGAAATTAAACACAACAGTAAGATTACCTCAGAACTTCTTCTGATTCCAAACAGTTTTAAAATCTTATTGTGTTTTTTTAAATGCAAAAATCTCACCGACATAGTTACTTGGTACAAATAATGAATTCACGAGAAAATGATGCAGGAATTCAAAACTTTAGCAAGTGAAAATATTTTTTCCATTCAGATAAAGAAATTGCTTGCAGCAGTTCATTTAAAGCCAATTCCTGTCACACTCACATTAGAAGGATGCTCTTTAAGAGAAAATGAAATGACACACTGATTCATTGACTAGCATGTTTATCAGGACATACTGATAGAGAACCATTAATCAAGACTCCTTACTAATAGAAAATCATTAGAACAAAGCACATCAGCAGCAACACCTCTTTAGTTATCATGCCTTTCTTTAACCAATACCTAACCTTGAGGCCAGTTTCTCAGTAGCTTTCAAAGCTTCTATGACATAATTTATTCCAGCCTCTTGACACAGTGCAGTCCTTCAGTATCACAACATCAGCTTGAAAATGAAGTACATAAAGGCTTAGGGAAACAAGGGTAAAGGGGAGTTCTTACTTTATTTGAATGTACTGAAGCAACATGAGTTTAAGTTCGCCCACGCCCGAAGTTTTCAAGACAAATGCTGACATTATTTCTTTGTTCCTGCCTATTAGCTGCATGAACCTCAGTTCAGGATATATCTCAGTAGGATTGGGATTACTTTAATAAATAATATATGCTTCATTTTTATTTTTTTCAGTGTACCTGCCATGCCCTTTAGCTGTCATCCAAGCAAAGTCTGTGATGTGTTTGGACAGCCAGGCTAGCAGGTGGCACAGATGGACCCAGGTTCACTGAATCCACCTGTGTGAACTCCGATGGAGCAATGCTCTAAGCAAAATCAGTGGCAGTCTAGAGAACCCTGAGTATTTCCACCATAGGCAGAAAGCAATGGAAATAATAAAGAACAGTTAAAATGGAGTACTTCAGTAACAACACCATCTGTAAACTGTGAGGAGCATCCAACACAGAGAAGCTGAAACAAGAGTTCAGAAGCAGAACCAGACAAAATACAAGTTCCCATTGCTCAGTGATGGTACAGGAGGTTTCAGTACATGATTTTTGACAGGTTATTTTGGGTTGAGAAACTGAGATACAGGCTTAGACTTTTTCCATGTTTTCCTCAAGTGGTTATCTATAAAATACAACACTCAGAAAATACAGCTGGTCAATATTAGGAATACCTGCTAATTTTTTTTTTAATTGAGCTTTCTAGAATTATTCAGTTTTCCAAGTAAATTAAGGCAACTCTAATCTAAAAATTCCTTTGTTGTTCTTATAACTTAACATACAGCCTGAACCACTTACATTGTTTGAAGATGTCCTGACCTTTAATGTTTTATATATTCTCTTTTCAATTGCTATAAACATCTCCCAAAGAGGACCTGGCTTCTGTTCACCATGGCCTCTGTTTCATCCTGTGCTGATTTTGCATATTGAATATCTTAAAAAAAATTTCTTTCAAAATTAAAGTACCATGAATTTTCTCAATATATAGCAGACAATTAAAATGTACACTTTTTATTGTTGTATGGCTTTGGTTTGGTTTTTGTTATTTGGGGATGGGTTCATTGGGGCTTTTTTTAAAACTCAGTGCTTTCCAGCAACCCAAAAACCCTATCAAAATTGATATCAGTTGGTCTAAAGCAGAATGAAGATCAGAAGGCACTCAATTACAGGCTGATACAATTTTGTATTTAAAGTACTTTCTTATAAGAGATTCTATTTCCTTTTCACACAAGTTCTCAAATCCCACTATGTCCAAAAACCTGACTTAATTATCTTAGCACACCTTTCTGTAATAGGTTTCCCTGGTCTATCTAAGGGGGCATAGGATTTGGGAACAAATTTGAAATATTATTATCATTATTATTTTACAGATTTAAGCGTCAGGACAATGTATAATGACATTTCTTAAACAATTGAAGACATCATCACACCTTCTAAGTTTGGCCTCAAGGGAAACACTGTGGATTGGAATAGATTTTGTTCTCCTACTGGCTGACACAGGGAATAATTGCAGTAAAATGGCAGTAAAATGTAGTGTAGCAGACATGTGCAAAAGGAGACATAATCCTGCAGTATTTACACATATGAGATAGACAGTTCTCTCTGTTTAAAGAAGTTAGTTCTTCCATCAGACATGTCATACAGCCCTGATTTCATGATGAATCAGTGCACAGTCAGGACGTATAAACAGACCCAGCAATGTATGGCACATTGCTGATAAGGAAAAGGAGAAAAGGTCAAGATTTGGAAGCAAATCTGCTAATTTGGCAAATACAAAGCCTGGCTAGAGAATGATGAAAAGCTCAATAAATACCCAGTGCAATGCTTCAAAGAACCAACAGGTGCTGGATAACCCATCAAACAGCATCTCAGGTTTGTTCCCTAAAAATTTGCAGGTAGAAAAAAGCAAGGTGATGCTCTTTTTGCTATTTATCTGGCTCCCTTGGTTTCAGAGTTTACTTCCTGGGAGAAGTAAAATTTGAAATGCAAAGCCAGCTGAAATTGGTAACAGAAGCAGGCAGAAAATGCCCTCCACAGGATGAGAAAATGTGATGAGATGAGGATGAGAAATGTCCATTTCTCTTTGCAAACACCCATTTTCACCAAAAATAATAATAACCTGTTTTGCTGGTGAACACCTCTATCTACTTATATGGGATATCTGGACACATCTTTCTATTACCAAGTGCAAACACACCTCTAGAAACTGCATTGCTTCTATCTGAGTTCATTACAGCAATTAAGCATATAGTAAGAACAACTTTGACTAAATGCCTTATGGCATTAGGCATATTAATATTTGCCTCTTCTATTCTCTTTACTTTTATTTCACTACTTCTGCATCCCTCTAAGAACTCTGGAATCTGGAGCAGAAAAGGAAAGATACCCTTCATATCATATGTTTTGTAACTCAAACACTAGACACAAACTTAAGGTAACAAATATTTACAGGCAAATTTTGACATTGGCTAAGAAACTGTTCCAGACAATTCAGTACTGTTCATAACCAAACTCTGGCTCTAAACACTCGAAAAGGAGAAGAGTGAGAGAGTGAAGAGTTTAACCTCAATTGCTTGACCTGATCTTTGGAGAGGAGACCAGGCTTCAATTTCTGGTGTGTTAAGGAGTAGTCAGTGGAACATTCTGATACTCAAATTTGGTTTGTCAATCAATGTGTTTTGCCAAATGAACAAAGAGTGCTTTGGATGTCATTATTGTACGTCTGGACACAGAAGCAATAATTCAGTTATAATATGAGGAGCCTTGCTTTCAATATTATTGATTATACAATTCTTAACAGTGCTCACAGATACTATAATCAGATTAACTGTAGGCACAAAACAGAAGCAGTACAAAAACAAAACTGAAAAATTATTACCAAATATTTTCTCCAATAATTTTTTACCTGTGTTTCATAGTAGATTTGTAACACAGTTACAGTTATCTTATTCTGAAATGCATTGTGGTACGTGTCTGACCAAAAAGAACATTTGTTTGGAATCTAATTTGAACTGGATACACAAAATGAAGGTAAAGATGCTTCCAAGCTGAAGGGAATGATAACATTTTAAGTAGTGTATCACGATTTCTGCTTAGGTCAAAAATCAACCAAAAAGAGAAAAGTTCTATACAGTTATTTCTGAACTTTCTAAAACATTTTCAAACAGATTACAAGAATGGAATGAGCTTTGTGTATTCAGGAAATTGACAACTCTAGGTTAATCCACATGAAACAGTGGGAATGTCATCCAATGTGGTCACTGAAAACTTTTAGACCCTTCTCTGAAGCATTTAATATACATGTACAGAAGCAAAACTCACCATGGACACGGAAGAGGAGAAGTATATATCATGTTTCAGACGACTGTGTATCATCCAACTGGTAGTCCATTACACCATCGGCTGATGAAAGATTTTGCCATAACCATAAAGATCTTCAAAAAAAAAAAAGAAAAAGTCAAAGGATAGTCACACACTGAAGAAATTAAAATTGAATGGTCCTTCTTTAAAACACAGTTTCACTACTGTTTAAAGCATACCCTTAAAACAAGAACAAAAGAGCCTGTTCTACATCATCACCATCCAGCAAGAGGTGGATATACATTCTGTTACAACCACTGCAAGGATATTTGCTCAGATACTTCATTTGCAGTTATTTTACAGACTTTTTGACTTCCAGCTGACTTCAGGATTCGTATCTTTTTTTCAGTTATGATTAATGACAGTTGTATGCTTTAACATTTTCTCAAAAGAGTATTTTTCAAGTGCTATTTTCCTTCTTGTTTCATTTATGCAGGACTCCACTGCACATTTTCTACCAAAACACAAAATCCACGAGCCAAAATTAACTACAAAGATGGATGATAGGGAAGACCTCTGCACGTGAGCAGGCAGCTGACAAAGCCAACACCCCTAATACAAGATACATACTCAACTTGGGTTAACAGCATATGCAGAGCAAGGGACACCCACCATCCCATAAAAAACAACTATTAATTCCTTGTTTCTCTTTTGCTAAACACAAAGGCCAGAGTCTTACAAAGCTTGCTTGAGGATATGATCTCAGAGTTGCATTTTTAAACATTGATGATGGGCAGAAGAGCAAAGAGATATTGGTTCTAGGCCAAGTGGCTGTATTGCACAGAAGCAAAAGCCAATGGAGCTTCACTGAAAAAATTTATATCAGCAATTTTCAGGAATCTTTTATCTCAATTAAGCCTTAGTAGGCCTCCTTGAAAGAATTTTTATACAGAATCATTTTTTCATGGTTCCTCAAAGTTCCCAGAAAGTGCTACAATTTGAACTAAAACACTGGCTCAAACGAGAAAACCTGACAAATTTGGGGTTCTTGAGTTTTGTGGTTTGTGTTTGTTCGGAGGGGGTTTGTGTGCTGGTTATTTGTTATTGATGTCATTGGGGATTTTTTTTTATTTTGTTTCCTCAAAGCAAAAAGGGATGGGAGGCTTTTACCACTCTAGATGTATCCCATCTCAGTAGGTTCAGACTTAAATATTTCCTTTCAAAAGAGGCTTTCAATTTTAATTATATTTCATGTCAAATCTTAGGTTAAAAGGAAGTTAGGATTAAAGTGAAAATGTGACCCAAGCACAGTAGTTACTCTCTCACAGAACTCTTTAAAGTCAGATGTTCCAAAACACACTTTTCATCAGATAGAGAATGAGATTTCAGGGATCTCTCTGAAGTGAGGTTTTACATTTTCTGCAGAACTGCAAAGAACTTAAAAACTAAGAAATTGATTCTCTTTTCACCTTTTATGAGAACAACTTAGGTAAAATGAATATAATTTTCTGACATTTTTCCACAGACTTTTTTTTTGTCTCCATCAATCACTCTTTTCTTTTGAGCCTGCCTTCTGCAATTTTACATCTAAATTCTGTTGACAATTTAAGGACAGTAACATGACCCTTCCAAACATTTAACCTTCCTAGTCTGCTTTTCTCCTCTAAAAACCTACAAAAAAAATGCTGAATGATGGGTTCAATTGATTACACATGAGTAGAAAACACAAATTTAGAAAAACCAACTCTTATCCAGATTTTTTATACAAGGGAATTCAAGTCTTAATTTTCCTGACCATGAGAGTATTTTGTCATGGTGAAGACAAGCATAAAATTCAAAACAAATATTCTTGAGAAAAAGCATTTTACTCACATAAAATAGTTTTTGTTGCATGTGTTCTAAATACTTTTCTATACTCATTTTCTAAAGCTCTTTCACAGGACAAAATTATGTATTTTGAAGTATAATAAAGCTTTTTTCCAACTATCAGCAACTTCTAGCAGGTCCTACAAGAGGCTACTTATTACACTACATCTCAAATCTTCTATCTTTTCAGCACAAAGGAATGAGTGAGGAATTGGTCCAATCCTAGGAAAAGATGTTAAAAACTTGTTCTTCTTTTTAAAGGCTGGTCTGTTTTCTCCCCTCAGAATACTACTGAACCCAAAATACTACTGCAATACCACTACAGGGGTAGGCACAGAGACAAGATGAAGTGCCTCACCTGCAAGTGTTACTACTGAAATGCACGTCAAAATGCACTCTTGTTTTGAAAAAGTATTTTATTGGCAAAGACAGTATATATATTAATTTATTAGCATTTCAAACCAGTATTTCATGTTCACAGCGTTGCTATGTCAATGCAGTAAAAGCTTTTAAAATTTTAGGATTTCTAAAATGAAATTCATCTAAAATGTGAACAATATGTAAGGGAATCAGTACAGTTAATTGGGGTCTTTTACAGGACATTATCTCTTTGTTTCTTTTTTAATCAAAGTCTGCAAGAACCGTATCTTTATCATGAGATCTTTCCATAACTTATTGAATTATAGTTTCTGCAGAATTGCATTTTTATTTAAATAATTATGCTGGAGGTAGTGCTGTTTAAAGGGAATACCCTCATACATCAGTGGACTAGCTGCATAGAGACAATCAATCACCGTGACTCAAATACAAGAGAACTGACTTACTGCTGTGAAGTGCAAAGTTATTAAAACATTTTAACAGAAGCCCCTGACCATCATTCAGCCATATGATTGAGGGGTTTGTCTTGCAGGAGTAGATTCTGGAGCTGCACTTAAGGATACTTTAGCGACCAATGTAAAAAGCTGGAAATGGTGTTTACGCATTCTGCTGACAGCCTTAATCCATCAAGAAGATGCCTGCAGAGCCAAAACAATACAAGCTTTGGCCGTCCTGTGGTATTCTGACTGCCCATAAAATAATAAGCCATAAAAAGACTTTGATGTTTTCAAATACTCTAAGAACATGAAGGAAAAAAATAAGCTTCGTAAGGACTAACATTGCTGTACTTTCTGAATATGGGTAAAAACTGAAGACGGTATTATTCCCTACAAATATGCTTTTTTAGGAAGCTACTAAATATTAACAGATATTTTAAAAGTGACAAAACACCTGAAATACAAACAGCTAAAAATCTGCTCACTGCAGCCAGAGTCTTAATCTGCTCCTAGCACTTAAGTATCACAGGTGGACAGCAAGAATTTATTTGCGACATCTCTGTTGGACAAAAGACAGTTGGTTGAATTACAGTCTCAGAATTACCTAAAAAAACAGCAGTCTCTGTGCAGCAGCATTATATTGGGACAACATGACCCTTCAGCCAGCTCCTGCAAGATCAGCAGTGCTCCAGCACAGCTACAGGGACTGACACTAGTGCCCACCTCAGCACCAAGGGCAGCCTGCTTCAAGAGCAGAGCCTCTAAGGTCTGTAAAATACAAAAAAGAATGAATCTGAGAATCAAATGCAAATTCTATCCTAGATTCGGGTTTCAGAAATGTGGAAGGAGTTTTAGGCTGTGCACGTCTCACTGTCATTGCCACAAAAGCCTTTCTAAAAAACAGCAATTTCCTGAGTGTCTTCTGCAGCTACACAAGCACCCAGATGGAACACAATTTAGCAATTGATTTCATTAATTAGAAAAGTTGCTTTGAAGGAACTGAACGTTACTGACAGAAGCAGTTTGCAAGCATTGTTCTCTAATAAAATCTAAACTGTCATTTCAACAAAGGCAAAGGGTTTTTTTCCTAACAAGCAACCTGCACTGAAAACTAATTAGAAGCCATAGGTATTTTGCTGTACTTCACACTCAGTGAAAGGTTAATCTTTAATATTGCAATTGCAAATGGCTCAGCTTGTACAGATAAAATCAACAAGTCACTCGAACACCCTTTCTTGTCAGCTTTCAAAAGCCTGTCCCAGTGCTGCTCATCTGCACAGGCAGAGCAGAATGTGATCATTCCCACAGCCTGCCTCTGTTGCTCTGCAGGCACCCCGCCAGGCCATGATGCACGTTGGAGACGTGCTTGGATGCTGGATACATTAATTTTCCCTCCTTGAACGTGTAACACAGAGGAGAACATTTTTTGTACCTGCACCTCTATTTGTAAGCATAATTCTTGACTCCTTTTTTTCTTTAAATCAGTCAAAGCAGTGGTTACTACCTGGTATAACACAACAAACAGCAAACACAAAAGCCCAAGAGTGCTGCCAGCTACACACTGTGCAAAGCAGGATGGATACACTGTGTAAATGCATACAAGTGCTAAAGAGCTTTCATGACAAAACAAACGAGCAACATGTGGTTTTCAGTCCTGGGCTATAGTCAAACGGATTGCTATTTATACAGTTTTCCTTATTTAAATGAAAACTTATCATCAGGTTTGGTTCTACTAAAATTTGTATCAACAACATGCTAAATGACAGTTGATTATTCTAACACACTGAAAATAACAATATATTAATTATTTCCAAAAAATCCTGGATGCATTTGTCCCCTTTAAATTATCAAAACCAGATTATATTCAAATGAATGAGAATTTTGGCCCCTAAAAACTAATACAACTTGTTTTATGTTATGGATATGCAACATTTTAAACTGTGGAAGAGCACACATTATTGCTTGAAACTCTCAAGTTCGTTTCAAGAGTGAGACCTCATAATCCCAACATCTAGTGAGTCCAGGTAAATGATAATGAGNATGAAAATAACAATATATTATTTCCAAAAAATCCTAGATGCATTTGTCCTGTTTAAATTATCAAAACCAGATTATATTCAAATGAATGAGAATTTTGGCCCCTAAAAACTAATACAACTTGTTTTATGTTATGGATATGCAACATTTTAAACTGTGGAAGAGCACACATTATTGCTTGAAACTCTCAAGTTCGTTTCAAGAGTGAGACCTCATAATCCCAACATCTAGTGAGTCCAGGTAAATGATAATGATAATGAGTCCTTTGGAGCTTAAACAAACTGTACTAGCCACTGACCTATTTTCAAAGATTAACCAGTTCAGCTTGCACCTATAACAAAAAAAAAAATCTACTACTCCAAGGAAAAAGAATATGATCTTCCATTAAAATACTATTTTCCAAAAAGAAAAAATTTATTTTAAAAGAATTTGAACAAAGTTGTGGGAGACCAGAGTATCCCTCTGGGTCTCCTGGATGGGCAGCAACCAGGACAGGGGGGCTNAGAAAACAGCCTTTCACACTACCAGGGTTAATCTCAGAAGAGGTAACTCCGGCACAAAGTTACATTTGAAGCACAGTTAATTAAAAGCAAATCTGGCAGCATGCCTTTAAAAAAAAATTCTGGATATTGGTACCAGTATCCATTTCTATCATGAAGGGCAGCCTGCTCCAAGAGCAGAGGTTCTGAGCTGAATGCAAAAAGACTCAGGTGGTATCAGAGGATGAAGTAAAAATTTTGTCCTGGATTCACTTCACTGTGCACACAGTTTTAGATTGTACCTGCATCTTACTGTCATTGCCACAAAGACCTTTCTAGAATAGGCAAGTTCCTGAGTATCCTATGCAGCTATACAAGTATCCAGAGGAATACAAATTAGCAACTTTCACAAAGAATTAGCTGACATTAACTGTCCAAACAACAGATTTTCTCTCAAAGGAAGAAAGGACAATTTACCTGTGATTTCTGAACAGTGAATTGCGCTTGTAGCAGAGCAAGTGAAACTATGGAACACAATTTATATTTATCTTGCATCTTTCCTTGCCTTTTTCTCATAGAGATGCACCACCTTACTATATTCTCCTTCAATGTTTGTTGTTACTTCAAGGCAATTTGCCTCAACTCTTCAACATTGTGAGATATATAACATTATTTAAGATTATACTGTCATTTTTTTAAAAAATTCTATTAAAAAATTGTTTGGCAAAGCAAGCATTTGTAGTCTTATATTATATGAACCAAATAATATTTTCAGGAACAAGAAAAATTCCCATGTAGCCTGTTGTGCTACATAACACTTAAATAAGTAGTTTTTCTGTACAAAAATTAGCACCTTTTGCCCGTGTGAGATAGAAATAAAGTAGAAGAAAAAATTATCAAGTCAGAAGTGATGGCTTAAATGCTAGCATTTAGCAATAACAGTTCAATTAAAAAAAGAATTACTCCTTAACCAGGAAATAATCCTTATCCAGGACTGATTGTTGATGGAGTTTGAAAGCAGCATCATCTCACTCCCACAAAGTAGCAATGAGGTTGTGTTTAGCATGTGCCCCCAAGACCAATCCTTCAGGGAGCTGGTGCTAGTTAAACCTCTACACAGACAAACCATAACATCACTTGTTAAAAAAACTCAGCCTTGGAATACTTCCTATGATATATTAATTATATTGTAATAAATCTTCTCTAGAAGCAATCAGGTTGCAACAAAGGCCAGCAATGTAGATTTGGACTCAGAAGTCAGGGGATGACACTGATTTTAACCTCTTCAGAAGTCATTCATCCTCCTCTTACTAGTATGAGGAACACGCTACCTAGTAGATCAAATACCCACTATATGCACTATTTGGGGTTACAAAATCTAGAAACAATCCTGGTTTCCTCGAAGCAAAGGTAAAATTTAAGATGTGGGGTAAAAGCAAGTAGCCAAAACCCCCCCAAGGATCTTACAGATAGAGGATCAGACTAGAAACATAGGGATGTTTCTCAAAGGATGCAGCAGGTAGCACTGGAGAGAAAAATAATTAAAACTGGGAAGCAGTTAAAAAATTGTTGCTACAGCACTTGCCCTCCTTTGTTCCTGGACGCCTTACTGAACATTTGAAATGTTGATTTACCCTGAGGCTTGCCTGTGATGTTCTAAGTAATTCAAAGGCCACCTGTTCAGAGTGCAAGTTTTGGGGAGAGAGAAAGTAAGAACCTCAAACCATGGAATATAGGAACCAAGAGAATTACTCTTTGTCTCTTGGGGAAGGGAGCCAGCTGGCCCATTTCTCAGAACTTTTTCCTTACAGGCACCAAAGACACAATAGAATACCTGAGACATAGTCATCAAATTTTCTCATTCCTAGAACAACTGTATTGGAAGCAGCATCCTGAGAGTAGGAGTAAAATCACAAAAGATGGAAAGAAAGTGAGTTATAAAGTTTTTTGTTTTTTGGTTTTTTTGGGTTTTTTTTTGGTAAAAGTACTGTATTTCAAAATCACTAAGGACCAAGTAAGTTTTTTATAATTAATAAGACATACAATAGTCAAAAGAATTTGAGGTAGCAGAGAATATTCATCAGTTCACAATATTCTTTAAATTGCTGAGAAAATTAGTTCAGAAGATGTCTTTTGTTACTAAGGCATAAGTACATATTTTACAAATTCCAGATAACCATGTTATGTTACTGATTTCTCTATGGGTGATAAAACACAATGTTTAAAAACCTATTTTTATTACTGCTTTAGCAAAATTCTTATTTTAACTTAACCCCAGGCACAGAGAGAGCGAGAGAGAGAAAGAGAGAACAAGCAAACTTTTTCCTCAAAATTCTAGTGCTTTCCCAACCAACATGTTGTTAGCCAAATCTTAATACTCTTTTTCTGCATTACTCTTGCTCTGTTACATTGCCTAGGAAGGTCCTTTTTTTAGGAAATAAGAATGGACAGAGAATATTTTTTCTGCTAATGTGATCTAAACAAATAAGATAAAGAATTCAGATACTACAAGGATGTACTGTTCCCTGTTATGTGGTAGCTTTATTAATAATAATTATGAAATAAGTTACACACAAAAATCATTCAAGAGAGATTAAAGGCTTATGCTAAAGTTATAAAAGCTATGACCTAAAGGCTAACCTTCAGATGTTAAAAACAACTTCCAAAAGGCAAAGAAGAACATGCTATATATGGAAAGATAATCACTTCATAAACTTTAGGCAGATGTCTGAAGAAGCTCTATCACTCTTGTTCTCTTTCATTAGAATAGAAATTAGAAATGCAAATGGAAAGAGAAATCAGTTTTCAGCCTTGACAGACTCCAACAGAACACATCCTTAGAAGCTACTCTTTATCCCACATCTTTTCTGTAGATGGAAGAGGTGCAAATGCTTGTGCATAAGAGACAGGCATTTTTATACACCAAAAAAACCCCAACTCCTCAATCTCCCTTCTCTTTGGATTATAACTTTGTTAATTCAGCCAATCAGGCTATAGGTTTCTATGCCAATGGAATTTTCTGCTTTCAAAGACCCAGAAAAAATACTTTAGTAATTGCAAAAATTATACGTTCAGGAAACTCCAGGATAACTTAGCTCAAAACCTGAATTTATTTCTTGTCTGGTAACCAAACTTGAAGAGTTCAGCACAAGGCCCACATGCTCAGAAACACCCCTGTGAGCACAGCAGCAAAGTTTCATTCCTCCTGCTATGGGCAGGCCAGCCAAGTTTTAACCTGCACTGAGGAGATCAGGCAGTGTATGAAGAAAACTGTGGCACCAGCCTTTGAACAGTAAGGACCACTATGTACTGCCAGAAGTATTCACTGATACGATCCTGCCTTTCCCTGTGCCCTCTGAAATAGGCAACTGCTGAAGAGGGAGAGCATGACAATGCAACACTTGCTATCACTTAAAAGCTAACTCATCAGAGAATGATTTCAAGGCTGGTAGAGCCTCAAAAGACAGGTTACTGGATTTTTTTTTTCTACATTCTATTTCAAAATCCATGATTCAAAAATGAAAAATAAAAACAAAATTAAAAACCACACCCAAAAACCCCACCAAAATACCAAATTCTGCCCCTCCCCTGCCAAAACATTTAATAGAACATCATCCAAAAATGCTTCCACTAAAGCACAAGGTTCTTCTTTGGTCACAGTGTATCCCTTATTATCCATGATCTACCCACAGAAGCCTGCAACCTTGTAACTGTTTTATACAGAATAAGAGGATAATTGTGTACTCAACAAACCCTACAAGAGTACAAAACTGTGATCCTACAAGAGTACAAAACAGTTTTGTAACTGGTATCAAAAGGGTAAGGAGGATAATGAAAAGCAGCTAGGACTAATAGAATACTAAAAACCATATAATTAATTCCACTTAACAATTACAATCTCTTTATTGTCTCTTTTATTTTTTTTAAATCAGATTATATGTAAAAAAATATTTGAATTTCATTCAGGCACATTCCAGAGCATGTGGTATTCTGGAGCTACATCTTTAGAAAAAACTCAAAATTTTGGGTTTTATTTTTTTCATATGAGACATCCTTTTCACATGGAAAATGATTAACCATTTTGCTTTATGAATTCAAATATTTTTTTTAAATAAAGGATTCTGAAAAACTAGTCTAAGTTTTGAACATACTCAAAAAAACTGGTGTGTTTGTTTCCAAAGAATAAATTATAGGGGTGGATTGGGGGGAAATGTTTTTATTTAGATTAGTGTTTGGTTAGTTTTGTCTTTAACAAACAGTTGAATTCTTGTTAAAAAAAAAAAACTGATAACTAAAACTGTTTTAAGTGTTTCATTCACATCAGTATTTTGCTACTGCTGTTGTTTTTAATAAAAAGATGATGCTGTTTCTAAACATTCTTCACAGAAAGCCTGTTGAACTTGGTGCCCATTTATTTTGAAATAAAATCAATAAAGATTAATCAATACTATCTGCACCTGTATCTACAACAGTACATGACAATTCTGACAGGATGAGATCTACAACACAGTGTCTCTTCCCTCCAAGTAGAATTAACCAGCAATTCCTTAGACACTCTGGTGACAGGGAACTGTGTTTATATTTTAGATAGTGACCATGATAAGCCAAACATTAATGACTTCTCTTTCCAGGCAAAACAAACCATTTTTGTAACAGAGTTTGTTTCTCCAAAGGTTTCTAACAGACAGTAATTGTAAATGTATGATTTTAATCTCATCTTGAGGAATTTGTGCTGAAATTCACTTTGTACATCCAGCCAAACTAAAGATTTTTGTACCCTGTGAACTGAAAACATTTTATACTCACAAAGATGCTAACAATTTTCTTTATAAATCAGAGTGTAAGCTACCAAAGTCAGGCAGTTGAAAGCTTCCTAATAAGAAATACATCCATATTACAGTTGTTTCTTCTTAGGTAAAACTTATGCATGAGTGTCTGGTCTGTTTTTATTTGCTTTCATGTTTTTCCTTTGCTTAGCTTTTTGTCATGCTTGAAACAGCTTTACTGGCTTTTTAAACACATTTTTTTCAGAAGCTTGTAAGAACATTAGAGAATTGTACTGCCTCTGAAAGGAGTCCAAGGAGCTCAGACTGTCACTTCCAACTGTGGCCAAAGGCAAATGCCCAGGCAGTAACAAAAGTTAGCCACAAAAATAACTCACCTATTCCCCAGCTTCCAGACACTTGACAGACTCACTGAGCCACAATATGGTGAGTGGTGCCTTCTGTGTATGGTGTTATCTCCATCTCCTAAAATCCCTCTGCAATTCTTTCAGCTTCCCTCACTATTCCAAGTAAGCTTACACCATCAGCAAACCTTGCCATTCAGCTGGTCTCCAATCAAATATATGTTTACCTGAATGAGCATTTTCAATCTCAAATTAATCAATATTTGTAATATCAGATACAATGAAATCATGATAATACAAGAAGAAGCATCCTCATTACAAGGGGGTTTGTTTGCTGTTTGCTTTCTCAGTTCTCAGAAAAAACTCTCCAAAAATGGAATGCAGATATATGAGTCTAGTGTCTAACTTGTGGGGTTTCTGCAGGTTTCAGGGTGAATAGGTAGTGGAAACAGACAGCAGTAATGAAAGAAGGCCTATCAAAAATAGGCAAGAAATCATTAATCTGCTTTGCCTTGCAGCCATTTCATCTGCTGGCACCTGGAGTATCTGCAGATCCGTCCTTTCTGAATCAGGTCCAGCAGGAGAGAGGATGATAGGAAAATGTGGATGACATAAGACAGAAGAAAAATTACCAACAAATAAAGCTTAGTTATTTTCTTTACTTATAGAACAAACTGTTTCAAATTCCAGATCTAACTGAACATTGCTATATTAGGAAAAAAAAAAATATGCTATTTTAGCAGCAAAGAGTAAGAGCCATATTCCAGTAATGGCTGAATTTCCTGTGCATATGAGAAATGAAAAAGAAGGCAATAGAGCTAAGAACACACATTTTTTTTCTTCTACAAGAAATCATGTCTCAAAGGGAAAGCTCCATTGCTGTGAAAAATGGTCAGTTATTATCTTCCTACAGACAGAGACTTTATTGACTGGATGTTAGATACTGAGAGAGGCAAAGATGCGAGTCTACACTGAGGCCTGCCCAAAACTAAATGTGCCTGGGCTTGGATGGGTGACTTGGAATATGCTCCTCACCTTATCCATCACAGGAATCCTGTCAGTCCCCATCACCAAGTTAAACAAAACATCCAGTGGCATGCCTGGTGATACAGGAGCCTGTCAATACAAGACTTTCCAAGCCCAATGAACTTTTGTACCTGTCTAGCGAGATCTGGAGGAGGTTTTTATTTCCAGGAAAGACAGAAAGGCTCCAAGGAAATGTCCTACAGGAGCAGAAAAATTAGTAAAACTCACTGGGGGGTGTCAGATGGCAAAAGCCTGTATTCACACCTGGTAAGTTTCTTTCACCTTTCTTCAGCCTTAATATTCCAAGGTTTTCAGAGCAAGCTAACTTTTTAAAAATCAGAAAATTACATCAACACAAAGAACACCTCAAAACTTGAATCTATGGGACGTTTGTTGTTTTCTTGCACTGTTGGTAAGCCTTCAAATGACCTTTTCAATTGTGTACAATCTGATAGTGGCCCATTGTGCCAGCAATCAAGTAACATGCCATTGGCAGGGTTTAGGAAAACAAAGTTAATGAGGCAGTTGTGTTACTGGGACTGCTTTTTGGACCTCCCCAAATGCCACTGAATACAGGGCTTGCTGCAGCTGCTTCGTGTGTGTGCCCATAAATATGCAGGAAGTGTTAGAGAAATACAGAGAGGTAAATACCAAATCTCCAGCTGGGATGCTGTTGCATAGCTCTGGAATTCATGGAAATCTCCCTGATTTCAAAGACCTGACACCTCCCTAAGCTAAAGGATCTTAAACACCCCTTAAAGCAACCTGATTATTGTAACTTGTGATACAGAGCAAGAATAGATTTAAAGGGGCAGGAAGCATTCTTGTAGTAAGACAGGAGGAAAACTTACAAAGTGAAAGGCCATGAACAATAATCATATTTTAGGGGCTCATCACAACGGCTCTGTAAATTAAGGAAAGTAAAAATCTGTGTGTGCACTGATTTCAGGAAGCAGCTGCTGCTGAGCAGGTACCTGCACACCAGCTGAATGTCCAATTCCTATATTTGATTCAGGGACAGAATTTGTCACCTTGCCTCCCTGCTGGCAACTGTTGAGAACAAAAAGCACAGCAGAAGAAAGGCAAAAATAACTTAACACTCTCTCAGTATCAACAGCTTGGTACTTGTATAGTATTTACAGGGGAATGCTGCCAGGACATTGACCTCCAACAAAGCCTAGAGTGTGTGGATCAGTGAGGTTCAGCATAATCCCCTCATAAAATCTGGTGGTGAGTCACTGTCACAAATAGCTTCCTGCTCATTTTGCAAATGAGGAAGAGGCAGGAAAGGAATGAATGAACAAATAAATAAATGGTTAGTGTATTTATTTTCCCTAAAATTCTGCCTCTGAAGAGGCCACAGGTGAAGAGAGAGGCAGCAGTTGCTCAAGGCTATCCCACATGAAAAATAGTAAAGAAAAGGGCAAGACAAGAAGATGTGTGACATGGTTCCAGAAAAATCAATTAATGTCATCTTAAGAGAGTCTGATTCTCAGACATATTATCAGCATAAGCATTACTTAACAGTTTTGGGCCTGAATGAACAATCTCATGTCTTCTCAATTGCAGAGCTTTAAAAATCTTTCTTGCCTAAAAGACAATCATAAAATAGTTTGGGCTGGAAGGGACTTTCAGAAATCATCTAGTCCAATCCCCCTACAATTAGAAGGGGCGCCCTCAACAAGTCCAGGTTGCTCAGAGTCCTGTCTAACCTGACCTTGAATGTTTTTGGGGATGGGGCATGCACCACCTCTCTGGGCAACTTGTTCAGTTTTTCACCACCTTCCTCATAGACAAAAAAAAGCCTTATATTTAGTCTAAATTGAACTTCTTTCAGTTTAAAACTATTACCCCTTGTCCTATCACTATAGGCCCTGCTAAAATGTCCCTCTCCAGTATTCTTGTAGGCTGCCTTTGAGTCATGAAAGGCAACAGTAAGGTCTTCCCAGAGCTTCCTTGTCTCTAGGCTGAACAACCTAATTTCTCTCAGTTCTTCCCCATAGGAGAGGTGCTTCAGCACCTTCATGGTCCTCCTCTGGACCAACTCTAAGTATGTACTCTCTTAAGTTTAGGATGTCTTTCTTCAATTACTACAACTGTTCTGGGTTTCCAGATAAAGATATTTAAATGACCCAGCGCATCAAAACTTCTTTATTAAGTTATGATGGGACTAAACTACAGTTGTACATATCCATATATCAACAAATTAAAAAAAAATGTAACCTGTGCTTCCTAAAGGTAAAGAATCAGAGGATCTTTAAAATCCTTTAAACTTTGATTTTAAGGCATGAAAAGGACCGACCACATACAAAGCCACCTTCAATGTCATGTGAGAAAATAAGTATTTTTAAGGACCATTTTTCCCCTATGAAAAAGTGAAAGGCAAAATTTCCATTACAGCTTAGGTAGAGCTGTAATTGTACATTTTTCTATGAAATCTGCTAACATCTCACAGGTAACTTACTAATTTTTCAGTTCATTGCTTGGCTAGAGATACCTAAATTAAATTTGGACACGTCATGTCCTTGGAGTCACCCATTTGTACTGGGAGAGTGTCAGGAAGAGATCTGCTTTTAAAGACAGCAGTGTCAGCAGATGCTGTTGTAATTAGGGTACCAGACTGACTTTCATCAGTAATATGATCTATTCCTTGCTTCAAAAATACCATTCCTGCAAGGCCTTAAGAACATCTCTTAACCACTTACACACACCACCTTCAAAAATAAGTCAGATTAGAGAAATTACATCAAGAACCCAGGGTAATCAGGGTATGCCTGGGTTGAAATTAATCAAATTTCCCTAAAAGGTATTCCCATCTCTTAAACATGTATATTTGTTTCTGAAAAAGGTGAAAACTTAAAGACATACTTTTAATTTCTTCCTGCTTTAAACATGTTGAGCAATTCTGAAACATTTAAAATGCTCTGGCATCTAGTCAAATAACATGAAAAATGAAAATTAATTTCTATAATTTTCCTTTTTGAATTGTCAAGATGCAAGTTTTTTCTGGTTTGTCATCTTCCAGGAATGGCCAGTTTTACTAATCACAGAAAGCTCACTTGGCTATTTACAATCCTCTTGTGCTCCATAAAAGGCAATTAAAACAAAACTTCACGTTAAAAATGTCTTTATCTCATCAGATGCATGGATGATTCAATCCTGCTTAATTACCTTGGTGTCCAACTGGAATAAACTTGGTTTAGGATAGCAGGAAAAAAAAAAAGAAGGGAACAAACCAAAAAGGATGGCCAAACGCAGGGAGTCAAGGTACCCAGCACTTTTATCTCAGCTATGCATATGCATATCTCTGTTAGAGCTACAGGAAGCTTTTACATACCAAATCATCATTAACTCTGCATATTTTTGTCAGAAATGCACAGAGAGGAGGCCTTAACTACAGGAAAAGAAAGGCAAGAAAACATAGAACTACTCTGCTCCATTCCAGTGCATTAACTTATGGTGCCTCCAGGTGCCTTCCCAAAACTATGGTGATTTGTATTGGAGGAGCGGAAGTCACAGTCAATAATTCAGAGACTAAAACTGAGAGTACCTGTTTTGCAATCAAAAGCAATTTTTGCAAAAAAGATTCCTCAGAGAATCTGTGTGTCTGTCTACCAAGGCAGGGAGGTGCTCCCAAGGCATGTGTAGTCCTCCAGATTTGTGCCAGCGGAAGTGATGTGACATTCCAGAATTATTTTTTAAATGCTTATTAAAAAAGAAGAATGGTTACCAACTATTGAAGGAAAAGAAAAACCTAAAGATGTTTCTCATTTGCAACAAATCCCACTACCATATTCATTGCTGCATTATCAGATGACATTTTAACTATTTCTTTGTACTCAGTTATTTGTAAAGCAGCAATTAAACGTTGTGAACAAGTTTTCACTCATTCTCAAAAACACCCAGAAACAACAAATTTTGATATACAGTTATTGGCAACACACAACATGGGGTTCTGCCTTACAATCACAGGATAACAGATGAAGCTTTGAAGCTTTCTGTATTTTTACTATTTAAAGCTGCATTTCATGTTTATTTCTTTTTTTATCATCTCGTTTTGTAGAAAGGTTTTCTTTTATTCCTGTCAATTCCCCCCCACTTCTATTACATGCAATACAGTTTGACTCTTTCTGCACAGATACATGCCAGAGACTTATCTACATGCTGCAATGTAAGAATGGTGTAGTAGCAAAATAATCTAAACTTGTCAGAATTTTTATTATTACTCTACTAACAGGCATAAATCAAATTACACCACAAGCACCAAAACTCGTTTTTAAATCTCTAATTATTCAGTAATGGGACAACATCAATATCACATACAAGAGAAACTACTTGTTCCCTAGAAGTTATAGCCTGAAGTCAGAAAGCAGGGATTCCCTTTAGAAGAGGTCTATAAATTACATTGTACTTCCTGAAAATCTTCAGGAGTGAATAAGTGAATGAGTGGTCTCAGGAAGAGAATGAGGTACTTCCAATTAACTTCCTTGAAATCACCTTACCAGCCTGTGGCAGAGGTAGGTACACAAAGAATTTTTTTCTCTCACTATGGTGCCTATCAGGTGAACCACTGTAAACTGTTTTTAAAATTCTTCCACTCTTTGTATTTTCTTGTCATAGCAGATGTTACTGAGACATGGAGCAACCACAAGACGAAATAAAGGACACTGTCACAACACACTGCGCAGCTTACACATCAAACACAACCCTCAGGATTACTATGATCAACTGTAACTGCAGCACCCAGAACTAGTACATTTAGTTTTTCATTGAGAAGGAGAGTGGTATGTGGGAAGAGTATAACAGGAGTACTTTTAGAGGAGGGATTGATAGGAGGGGGAAGCCCTCTAAGTCACTTCTGCCCAAAACAAGTCTTCAGACAAGAGCTCTAGGTGCATGCTCTCTCCATAGGTAAGAGCCTACCTGGGACTTCCAAAGTGTGATTTATTCAGGCTTAATTTGGCCTTTGGGAACATACACCGTGGCACTGGAGCAGCAGGCTGTGGGGTGAGACCCTTCTGCAGGCATCCAGTACCAAAAAATATATCCAGTGAGGGATCATTTGTTTTGTAGTGTCTTCCCCAGGATGAAGAACCACCCACAGTCACACAGGAAAAAGCCTGCCAGCCTTGATCATCCCAGATCTCCAGGGCATTACAATCCTCATACGCGGCCACCCTGGCACCTTATTGTCCAGCCTTGGAAAATTTTGACTTTAAGCCTGATCACTGAGGGAGAAGAGAAGGAGAAGTGCATGAAGAGAGAGATTGCAACTAGGGTAACAGATGGACCCAAAAGCTAACAGCTTCTCCCAGGTCTACAGCACAAGGCAATGGCTGTGCTGTTAGCAAATACTCACACTAGGTCTGCTTTGAAAAGAACTGGAGAAGCCACCAGACAGGGAGAGCAGAAGAAGCCACACAAGAAGCCTGAGTAAGGGACTGCTTTAACAACAGTCATGTGGTGCCTCTGGGCCACAGGAAAGGCCAGCTGGCCATACAGAGGGAATATTGCTACAAAATACGTTTAGTTATGCATGTTGATACACCATATCTATAACGGCAAAACAGAACCAACAAGCTGTAGACAAAAAAGAAACAGTAAAAAATCACTCAGAGAAGATGACTTTGAGACATAAGCAAGGTAATTTTGAAGGAAAAAGATAAGAATGTGATCCTTATTGACATAAAGGATGCTTCCCTTCTGGGATAAGCCACAATAGGTATGAGCCCTAAAAGCATAAGCTATTAAAGCAGCCATTGGCCAAAGACTTACTGAAGTCCTAGAAAATCCCACTACTCAACCAAGAGCAGACTGGTCAGAAGTGGGAATGACTTCTTGACAGTGACATTTCACCATCAGTTTACAGCAGCTGAAGTGTAACAGATGCACAGAGCAGTGCTGCAGAGAGGCTGCTCACCTCCCCTGGTGACCAGGTGATCCTTACATTAGATGTCCTTTCCAAAAAAAATGCTATGGATGTTTTCCATCTCCTCCCCAAAACAAACTCTAATTTATTTGTTTATAAACATTGCCTGTCAAACACACAGTTACAATTTATTCAGAAAAACTAGTTTGATTTTATTTTTAATTGATTTTGTTAGATGCACATATCATCCCAAAATGCACTTGAATTTGCTTGTTTTATACTACCACACCAGCTCACCCTGTCCAATGTGTTAAAGCCAAGCCCCCTCCTGCTTTCAGTAACTGGGGAAGGCTTCTAATGCTTCTTCTGCCCAAAGTGCAGCAAGGGATAGAAGAGAAGACAAAGACAGGCATAAGGGCAAAACAAACAAAACCCCAAACCAAAACCAAACATACACCAAAAAAAGGAAAAAAACAAACACCAGACCAATGCCCAGTAATTCCCAGCAGAACCATCTTTATAATGACATTTTCTTTTCTTGACATAGACAATTTTAAGAAGGCCCTGAAATCTGTAATTCACATAAGCCACAACCAACTACAGCAATATAACACAGACCAGGACAGGAAGCACATGACTTAACAACATGACACTAAGACTAAGAGGAAATTTTTGAGCTCTTACATTCTTCACTGGAAAGCCTCCCTGCGCTCATATTTTCATGAAAAACGTTTCTCAAAAGATCAAGTACGACTTGCAAAGCAGGAAAGAGAGAGAGCCACCACACAAAACCCAGAAAAAGGATTTAACTGAAGCTGGGTGTGCCTACCAGCACCACACACCCCCCCTGCACAGATGTAGGGGAGAAGGAGAACGGAGAAAGCACATCCATCTACTCTTTTATTAAGACAAAATGGAGACTTCTCAAATTTTGTTTCCTCATTGGAACAAAACCACAATTTTCAAAGTGCTTTCTAAAAAGCAGTATTTTGGTTTTCAACAAGCACTAGCAATAATCCATTACATCAAGTGTCAGTTCCAAGCATTTGAAAGCTTGAGATCACATCAGACATCTGCTTTTAAAAGGCAAATTGCTGACTCATTTCTGATCCACCATGCTTGACATTCACATCCTCTCTTAATGATAGACCAACCCTTTTGTTTCTTCCCTGCACTTTCTTAAATAAGCTTAAATTAATTGCCTATTAGAGATAATCAGTGTTGAGGATAATACTGCAGCATATAACAATTCCTTTCATAAATCAAATGAAAGATTCTAGTTATATTTTCTTAAAGGATTTATTTTATGCCTATATTATCATTTTACTTCTACAATTACCCTACCAATTAATTTTAAAGTTTACATACACCTTTTAACTAATCAAAAATTAATTTTTAAAGAAAGTGTTGTTTCTGAACCAGTATAAATTGAAACCTTAGCTTCCAATTATCAAAATACACAGGCAGAAAATAATATCCTTTAGAACAGTTTTAAACAACCCACTAACTATTTACACACACTTTTTAAAGATTAAAATATTTAAAAATTAAAATTGACCTTTACAACAGTGAATTTTAGAGGAACTTTATTCTCTTTACAAGCGCTTCCTACAAAGAGGCACTACCTCAAAGCTCAACAAAGGGAAAATGTTAAAAATATTAAAAAAACCCACAAAAAAACACCAAAAAAAATTGCCACACAGGACAAAGCCAATTAATTTAAATATTAGTTTAAAAGCAAACTACCAAGATGGGGAAAAAGAAAATTATGAAGCACAAGGCTCTATGTTTTTTCTTTTATCTGCCTTAAGAATGATTATAAGCTTGAGCTAAAATTTCAAACAATTTTATAAGCCAAGTAATGTAATCTCCCTGTGTAGAGAAGAGATCAGGATCAACTCCCCTGCTGTGGATCTGGAATGGGATTTCTGGTATAATTTCCTCTGAGAAGCCAGGTCATGATTGTCAAAACCAGGTAATGAAGCAACATGCACTAAGTAGGCAGTACACACAGGGGCTTTGTGTTATAAGTAGACCACTGATCAGAAAAACACTAATGCATATGCAAACACTGAGAGATAAAATATTGCAGCACAAAAATTATTTTTTCATTAAAAGACAAAAAAGCTAAAGCCATGGAAGCAGCAATGGATATACTTTTGTTCCTTAAAGAAATTGGTTTACCCAGACTTAAATTAGCTTCATTACTAATTTTGTTTTAGCTACATTTGAAGAGGAGCTAGAGGCATGAAACTGTGTCCTCTGCTTTCAAACTATAAAGCACTTCTTTGTGCAAAGGAGAAAACCTGAAAATACCATTAAGCAAATCCTGCTGCATGACTGTATTTGTGGAAGAGGAAAAGGTATGGACACAAAAGCAGATCTCTTAATGACAAAAAAGATATCCAGGAGTCATTAGCAATTCAATTTTTATTTTATTCATATGTTTAAAAAAATTCATGTATTTATATATTACCTGGAAAAGATAGTTTTTAGTTTTTCACCTGTTACTGGATTTGATCAATGTAGAACTATATGAACAGGAATCTGCCTGCTATAACTAAAGCACAGCATCTAAAATTATTATTGGTCAATCCACCTAAGCAGCCAGATTTCTAAGATACTTGGGCTCCTTAGAGCCGCCTTGATTCTCAGCAAAGTTTGTTTTCAAATGTGTTTTCAAACATAATCAATTATTTTAAGCCAACTTATTTTGCAAAGCCCAAATATTGTTCCTTGAGGGGAAAAAAAATGAAAAGCAGAGTTGACACAGAATGAGGCTTGAGCAATTTAGTCCCAAGGCTGTTGGCTTTGAACACTCCCACTGGGAAATAGTATTCAACATCAAAGTTGTGTGTGGATGAGTTGTGTGCCCCATCCTTCCAAGTTGTTTAACTTTATTAAGTCCTTTTAGCTTTGTCAACCTGCTGTAATTGCTGTTTCATGAAATTGATAACATTGTGCCCAGTGCTCAACTTTCACTTCATTAACCCGAGCAAAGCTCTCCTGTAAATCTCCACAACATTTAACCTTTGTGATTCAATGATCTTTGTTTGTTCTCCAGCAATTAAAGGATTGTCTTATTTTGGCATAGAGGTCTTCTAGAACCTTTCTAGTTTAAGTTTCATAGAGAATGGGTTTAACTGAATGCATAGGCTGGATTCTTGGAAAATAAATTATTCCTAATTCCCCTGGCACATGAACAATTGCTGTCCTTCTAAGGATGCGTTAAGATTTATGAACCCTTTTTGTCTGAATTGCCATTTTGCAAGAAATGGTAATTATCAAGCCTTTCAAAGTAGTTATATTAATTCAAGCACAGTAAATGCTAAGCATTAAACAGTATTACGACAGTATTTTACTATATCAAAAAGATGAAAAACATGGCACATGTTAACAAGTCTAATACTTATCATTTTTTTAAAATAAATGTTATTTTAAACACAGAAGAGCCTCTTCAAAGTAGCTACGTAAGAACAAAAGACAAACTTCATTGGACAAACTGATATAAACATTACAAGTAATATTTTTTCCTGTTTTTCCTTCTCCTCTCATTAAAATAATTTTACCACCATCTTATCATTCTTCACTTGTCTCTCAGATGTGCATATAACACAGATCCTGCTATTTACCACAGCACAGTAAAGAAGAATCTGTCACAAGAGAACTTTGTTTTCATTACTCTGATAAATATTAGTTAACATATATTAAACCAAAACACAACAAAAAAGCCAACCAGAACTTTTTGACATTGAATAGCTTTAGAGAGGGACTATCTCTGTGAAAATTTTATTTTGAAGAGAGATTCCCAGACTGGCCCAGCCCTTGCTGGGCTGATCAAGGGAAGCATTATGTGACAAAAGCAGCACTAAAGCTAAACCTAACTTCACCAGGACTGAACTCAAGAAGGTGATGCCTGCTGAAGTACATCCACTGGGCAATGCCAAGCCTGATTTTAAATATCACTTCCTCCTCATTAAGTTGAAAATTTCAGCAGCTTTAGATCTTTTAATTTATATACTTAATTTAATTATATAATTGCATCTTCAGTAAATAAAGTATTTCAAGAATTTTCCTCTCACCGTCCAAAAGAAATAAATTACAAGAAGAAATCCATAAGTTGCCCAAATGGCAGTCTTTATAGGAACTGTTCTCCTCTGAAGAGGATAATAATTTCATTTCCTAGTGTAAGCCAAACCAGTTTCCACAGCCCTTCCCATCCACACTGCCCTCACTCTTAATATTAACCTAAATATCTGCTTCAGTAAATTAGGATAAAAATATTTTTAAATTGCATGTAGATAGCATCCAAATCAACACTCAAATTTTTTAAATTCAGCCCAGTAGCTTAATTGAATGGTAAGCCATTTACAAAGGTAAAAAAAGTCAGTGAGATTCTGCAGAAATACGGACAGAAATGTTACACAGAACAGCAGTAAAGTAGAAGGGTGATATAAGAGATGCTGCTCAGCAAGAGGTTTTGGCATGAAAACATTTTCTGCTAATGATAAAATTCAGATTATCTGGCTCCATCAAAGAGAGGCAGAAGCTAGTGTCGAAAATTATGAAGCTAATGAAACTGCAATAAAGACTTGCATTTATGAGCAGAACCATTAGATAATGCTACACACCATAAATTAGTGCGCCAATATCACAGCATTGTGATCTACCACCATTTTTTGGTCTAGCTTAGGCTATTAAAATCTTCACCTTCCCAGAGAATGAACACCAAGTATTGTTATTAAGCCTATTGTTATTACACAGCACAGCTGAGTTATCCTTGATTCTCCCAGACAACCTTTAGGATGAAGGATTCTTTCCTATGAGCACAGGTGATCACATCTCTATACTACTTGTAGGAAAATAATTATCTTGCTTTAAGTCTCTCTTTTACCTCTTGTTGCTGCCAAGCCAGAATATATGGCTTTCTCTCACTCCTTAGTGCATCAAAGACACACCTGAGGTATTTTTTTGCTAATATCTCCAGTTTACCTAACCTATGGTTTTTTACCATATTCAGAAGGTGTGCTTTGCCCACTAAAATACTGAAATATAAAGATCGGCAGATTTCCTCTGCTCCTCCTGAACAACTCTGGACCATGACAGAGAAGTAAATTCTGAGAAAAAAAGAGTTCTCTAACCCTGCAATTTAACAACACATGAAGATCATCATGGGACCTAATCATAATTCCCCCATGCTGACAAGTGATTTTTAGACAACCTACACTGTCTCAGCCACAAGCCATTTGTGGGCAATATGCTGCTAATTGCCATGTGTAGGATGCCACTTTAACACATGGCTTAGTCAAGGTAGGATGTCATTAACACATGGTTTGGTTAAGAAGGGATCTTTCTCACTACTTTTAACAGCAAATTATCAGGTAGGTAAGTCCTCAGCTGCACTACCACATCAAATCCTGCTATTTAGAATTGTCTAGTGACTTTTCTGAACATTAAGGCCTAAAATTAAATGCAAATTTTGAGAAAGGAAAAATGGGTTGGCTCCTCTGAAGTTATGGCTACAAGGCAAATCAGATTGAACCTAAACCATAAATAAGAAATAATTGATTTCGCACCTTTAGAGGAATACTTACATCTATAGCAAGTTACTGAACCATGAAAATAAAAACAGAATTGAAAAGGGAAATAAAGCCCTCCACTAATTGGTCTATTTTTCTAAGGAAGTTGGCACAAAGCCACATAAAATATAAGTTATGTTTTCACAGTGTTGTGGATCTTCTTGAAGAGGACAGTTTTAGTCTTTGGTCTCGGCTCAGGTTCTAGATCATAAATCCAGAATTAAGAAAACATATTAAAAATTCCATATAATACCAAAATATCATAGCTTTATCCAGTCAAATATATAACAACACATTTTCCAGAAGATACAGTATGTGAAACTGTAAATTTGACTCTCTCTTGTTATTTCTACCACATGAAGAAATCTCATTAGACTCACAGGCCTTCAGCTGTTCCTCACTCTGGTCAAAAAGCCACACTTAAAATCAGGATTTGAAGAAGACAGAAAGAAATACAAAACAAGAAAACCTGGAAAGGTACAATTACTAAGGGGGAGTTGTTTGTTTTACTTTCAGGTGTGCAATACTGTTGCATCATTCAAAATTCCAACCATGCATATGTCCATGTTCTTAATGACATAACAAATTCAGAGAATAAAATGCTTCATTTCTTTTCCTCACAGAATAGTAACTAGATAATATCTTGAACTGTATGGACATCCAAAGGTCGAATCTCACAGAAACTGATTTGAATCAAAAGTGCAAGGTCCCTGATGTCAAAGAAGGCAGTTTAGTTAGTATCAGCACATCTCTCCAATTAGCACTGCTGAGATGCAGCATTTAACCCGAGCAGAACTCACATCTGACAAGGCACTGCTCACTCCAAGTGAGCTCAATTATTTTCACTTAGAAGAACACAGTGCACATAGATATACCAGGAGTGCTGAAAAATCACCTCTCAAGGAGATAACAGTGATATTTTTACTCCCTGCCTTTGAGAAACTCAGGTACCGCTTCCTATGACTAAGTTCAAAGCAGGTATTGTAAATTACTCTTTTCCTCAGTCCTGATGCTTTAGAGAGAGTCAAGTCAACAGATATCCAGAATGACTATGTACACAGGAAAAATGCCATTTGCTGGCACTTTCTTGGACCAAGTGACTCATTTGTGATGAACACTGATCAATTCTGATATACAGAAACTGTAAGAATGAAATACAGCCAGCTGTAACTCCTTCTGGAGACCTTGCTGTAGTTTGAAGAATTCTAGGACTAAGTTGGTATTTTGCCACTGCTTTAGTATGGTATTAACAATTGATCCCAGAGGGATCAGGCAAATGGCACTTTCAGGAGTATGGGCTCAAAGCCAAGTACTAAACTTTATTTACCAGTGTTCACTTCTCTCTTCTGTTTTATGCACAAGTTGCTTTGCATATACAAAAAAATAGACTTTTTGAGTTACTTGAGCTGTCTGCTACGAAGGACCCAGGTCCAGGAAATCAGAACTGTGAGTGGATTTCTCATCAGTTTAACGGTATTTCTGGAGAACCAGGAGCAAGGAGCTAGAAATGGTGCCCCCTTTTTTTTCTCTCTCTCTTTTTTATTATTAACCATTCAATAATAAAATTATGTCCTTTTCCCCTATTTTTTTCCCCAAGCATTTTTCATTCTGATGAAAGCCACAACTCCTGACACTGCCAGGTTCTTGTCAGACTCCTGCCTTCAAACTGGCCAAGATCTTTCAGCTCAGATGATATTTAAAACAAGATATTTAGCTTCAGAAAATTTCCAATTTCAAAATATATCTTTTGTTTGCTTTCAGAAAATTTCTAACCAGCCTTAAACAGTGTGCATATCTATACACAGAGCTTCTCAGAAATTGTACTTCAGCATGATCTGATGTTCTAAATAATAAAATCACAGAATTCAATACTAGATTCAAGCCAGGAAGAAGTATTAACATGAAAGGTAAAGAAGAAATGTGTTTTCAAGTCATATTTGGAAAGAAATTTCACTAGGAAATTGAATTCATAAAGTACTACACATAAAATAATAGACTGGAGCAGACACATCGCTGTGAACAGAAATACAGAGAAGCACAAAAGTAGTGGAATAAAATTTCTTAAGACAAACTGAAAGAACCCTACTATGCAGAAGCAGAAGTGCTATTTTCAGGACAACTGTTTACACATTTGTGCTCCACAGGAGAGGGCTGGCAACTACACTTTATGCATACTGGAACAGAACAGTTTGAACTCTTCAGGAAATGCTGCCAGGCCACCAGCTCCTTCCCACCTCCCCAGCTCCCAGCAGAGTACTAGATTACTAATTTCAGGCCACCTCCCTGAGGGACACTTTATGGGCACTGACTGGATGGAAGACTGCTACTTCTCCGGATGGAGATGGGACAGAGCTCCCTGATTGTAATTCAGTACATGGCACCACTTCTCACAAATTTTCTTTCAAATACTCACAGTTACACACTCCACAGAGGCGTGCTAGCAAATTGCAGTGAGGCAAGCCAATTTTTTGTAAAGAGGCTAAACAAAACACTAAAACAAAAACAAGAGTCTTAACTTTAAGAATTTGAAGCAGAAGTACCAAACTGAATTTGGAAATCATCTTGTTCAGAGATTTTTTTTTCTTACAATTTAATTTAAAAAATGAAGACAAAGGTAACTTGAACAAAAAAGTAACAGAAATCTAGGCAGAACTAAATATCATCTAAATAAACTACAGAACTTAGTCAAGTTTGGAGATAAATAAAGCTGAGTCAAAAGCCTCTTTCAGAAATGTATCTAGAAAAAAAACCTGCAAGTTATGAAGTTTATGCATAGTAAGACTGAAAATACATCACATGTTTTACAGACTACATCACAAAATAGTCTAATCTTTACTCACACATATGCCCCATCTTGCAAATGAAATTCCACTAGATTGATGTGCTGAGATACTGAGTGTAATCACAGAAGGGAAACAGAAGTTTTCCTTTAGTGTTGTACCATGCCTTTTTACAGTGCTCTTTGACAGAAGTATAAGGGAATCAAAATTTTTCTAACCGGAACTATGCATTTTTTCACAAGGATATCTAGCAAGAATGTTTTCATGCTGACAATATTTTCTCGGTAAGTTTCTCAAATACTGTATAAACTCCAGCCTCTTTGGTGGCCAGAATAAAATACTGTCACACCTGACTGAAGTTTAACAGCAAGTATACATGCTCTCCATCTCCTCCCCCAGCAGTCCAAGCCTCAGCAATAATGCTTTAATTTTTAGCTTTCATATTTTTCATATTCTGTGCTGCCTTACTTTATAACTCTGGGCTTCATATTAAATCTTCATAATTCAGTTAGACAAAACAATCCTTTTCCAGCCTGAGAACCAAGGACAACAATTGCAGCCTCGGACCCAAAAAGCATAAATAGCGGTGAATTGAAGAGAACAAACAAGGAGGAAAGGGCTTCATAACCTGAAGCTGTAATTAGACAATTAACCCCAACATGTAAATGGACCAAAACACATAGAAGTGTGAAAACTCGTGACTTCCGACATCTATCTTGGGTCCATTTTGGGCATAGCCTTGACCAGGCTCCTGTACTGGCCTAAGGTGTATCTTTTAAGGCCTTTTAATAAATACCTAGTTTATTCCTCCAACCCTGTCTAGTCTCTGTTCCAGGCCAGCCTCTCTAGGCATCAGCATCACTGCTGACGCACTAGAAAAGCAGAGCCAGGCATGAGTTTGGGCATCACTTGATCTGGTGGTGGGTTATTTTTTGGGGGAAGGAGGGGAGGAGGGGTAGGGACCAAAACAAGAAAACAAAACCTACTCAAAGTGAAGAGTTTTTTTGGACACAATAATGTGGAAACCAGTTCAAAGGGATAAAATAATATTGGAGGGTCCTAGGATGAAATGAAATAGCCCTTCTCCCTCTTCCTACAAAAGGAGGAAACACCATGCTTCTAAGAAGAATAAAAACTAACCAGGAAGGCAAAAAGATGTTCACAGTAGCTGCTAAGACTCTACATAAAAGCTTCAGTGTCTTTTAATACTTAGTGTTTATTTCTATGGGTGGTTAAAATTTCTGTCCTTTAAGGAAAATGCAAATTTAAGCACCATGCACGGCCTCCTGATCCATTTGTATTTTCACAGCAAAGCAAAGAATTCTTGCTTTGGAAGAATGTCTAAGAACTAACATTTTTTGAAATAAGTCCCCTAACAAGTAGAATGCTAACAATCAGTGTAAGTGAAACCTAACTTCAAGGCCAGCCTCTTCATATGCAACGTGCACAGAATACTGCAAATGATTAATCTGTCTACATTCAGACTTAAAAATCCCAGTTTCTACTAATACCATAATACTTCTGACCTAACTTCATTTTCACATGCCTGTACAGCATCACACAGGCAAAAATGGTTAGATGCATTATCATATCTGCATCTGATTTCACATTCACCCTTACAGAATGGCACAGATAAATGCACTTAAATCCATGCTGGATTATCACACACATCTCTTACCGCTGGTAATTCTTAATGATGACATAATTAGTTCTGCAATTATACATAAATATTCTATTAATTCTGGCATCACTTGAATGTTAACAATACAAAGTACGTAAAAGAAAACAATTTGACCAGGATGGAAAAAAAATTTGGATTTCCCATTTTCTGGGGGAAGAAAAAGTAACTGTTCCCATTTTTGGCTCTTGTATCTCAGAATTAGAAATAGTATCTGTCCCAGCTGTCTAAAGGAATGTATCCACACTCTGCAGCCCAAATTTATATTATTGTAGTCTAAATAGCATTTTTTCTTCTTTTTCCTCTGTGCCTTTTCCCTTAGTTTTTGACAGTCATTTGCCTTTAAACATTTGGACCATTTTTTCCTAGGCATTATCTGTTGCAGTGACATTGCCACAACAATTCTGAAACTGCAGATCTGAACTGAGACTGTGTAATAATTTGGTTTAAATATAATAATAAAAATACTACTACTATTACTACTAACAATAACAATAACAAAATCAATTCAGAGTAGATGCCCATCGAGGAATAATTTGCTCAACTTTGAAGGCAACATGAATTAATCTACGTGGTTTTCAGCAAATCCCTGTAATAAGCAACACTGAACTCTTAGATGCTCCAAACCCCACAATATTGAGTGACCCTGCAATGTCCCTGCCTCACCAGGGCACAAGAGAGCTGCAGTGTTTTAAATTGGTTGTTTATTGCCAAATCATAGCCCTGCAACGAGTGGTACTTGTTAAGACTGAGACATCTAGTTAATGTCTTTAAAAAGCAAAACCTTTGGAATGCAGTCCTGCCTTTGAACACCTTTAAAGCAGACTCCATGTGTAACTCATGTGATCTGAAAAGCACTGGCTTTCTCCTGGCAGGGGCAGGGCTCATCCCCAGGACACAGAGATCACCTGCAGGTGTGCACACTGGTCAGGGAACAGGCATGCTGCCAGCCCTGTCAGGGATTGTCAGGAACCAAAACTCAGCAGCCAAAAATCCAAACCCAAACTAGAATTATAAAAATATCGTTCAAGAAAAAGTGGGAGTGGGGTGCCAGGGTGTCACATTATGTGACCATGCAGAGTGGTCATATGGTGGAAGGAACCAGAGAGGGGCTGCCTGCCAAGCCTCTGAACACCTCTGCTGTAACACTTGTGCTGACACCAGGAAAGAGGGATAAAAATTGGCTTTCTGTGAACATCTAGTCTCACCACCACAGGAGACAAGACACACCTGCCCAAACATGCCTGGAACTGCTCCTCCCACTTGTATACCCAGAAAACCCTTTTTTCCCTCTCCAACCTTTGCAAAAAAGTGCAAAATAAGGAAACAGTATGACCTGCAGAAATTAAGAGGAATGCCAGTTGTAATCAACCTCTAAAAACATCTAAATGTCCTATAGCCTTGCAGTCACTGCACTGTCTCAGGGAGGAAATAGCTTTCAGGCAGAGGAAGGAACAAAGCCCAAGTTACAGAATTATTTTATGAAAAGATGACAATTACTTAATCTGCAGTAGTTTTCTTAACACATCCTTCCTTTCGTGTTGCTTTTTTTGTAACCAAAAAACAGTCATTCACATTAGCCTTATGAAAGCTCTTCTAAAATATCAGTGGGCTTCCTTAAAGAGACAAGGGCTTGGTTGTGGATGGAAAGGAGGAAAAGGGTCAATAGCATGGCACACACTAGGTCCAGCCTCTTCATGAATTAATGCTAGGATAACCAGTGCACATTTAAAATACAGTCCACATCTGTGGTTTGTTTTCTGATCCACTCTATCATAACATATTCTTCATACTTACATGAATGACAAAAGGTCCTTTTATTAGAAATAAAGGAGAAGAGTTATTTAGTCACAAGCTACCAGTTCATAGACATGGTAAGTTAAAATAAAAGGATAGCAGCCAACTTAACCACTAACATGAACATTTTTCCTTCACATTAAAAGCAAAATCAGAAAGGAAATAAACAGTTAAAAGTTTTTTTTAATGAAAGGTTAATGTTGCCAGCCACAGTGTGGACCACTTCAAATACCTCATTTAGTGGTAAGAGAAAAATATATCCAGAACATAATGTTTATGACCAGAAACCCATTTAACACTACTTTTCTTGAGTAATACTCTCATAATGACCACCTACAGTCATCCATTTAGATCACTCTTTTGATGTTGCAGGACCTTTGTCAGAGAAATATACTTGTCACCGAGTAGATTTCATAGTGGAGAAAATTAATTTAATTTCTATTAGTCACACAAATACACCTATTTGATGCAACAAAAGAATAATATGGGACCTAAAGGTAATAAAAACTTTAGTTGCTTATATCACAGAAGAAAATCAAATAGTCTTTTACTTTAGAACTGCTGGAATTTCTGGATTACATGGACATTGCTTATGGGATTTATCAGGGAAAAGAAATCCAATCCCTTTCTTCAGAAAAATCCTAAATGCACACTTCAAAGAGAGAATGGCATGAAAAGTCAAGGACTCTAGCCCATCTGAGTGAGAGGGGCAAGTCAGGTGGGCTGAAAAAAAGCAGGGCTCAGAAGCTAAATACATACAGGAATGAACCCCCCAACAAGATGCTGCCACCTGAGATAAAACAGAGGAGCTATTAAAAGCGTGTCCTCTGCACAGGTGTCACTTCCTTCCTGTGTATTTTAACCAGGAAGACATGTGATGCAATTTGCTCTGTCACACTGTTTATAAAGCTTCCTCCTTTAGTAATCAGCTCATATGTGGGAGTGGGAATCAGTGTCTCTTACAGAGAGGATCTGGAAAATGCTATTTACCCCTCAGCTCTTTATTTTGTCTCTTTGTAAATTACTATGTACTTGCTTCTGTTATACGAATGTTACCAAGACTTTGATGTCTTCAACATTAACAACTGCAATTGGCTTCAGCATTTTCCAGTACCTATAATCATACTTCACATCATAAGAAAATAGTAACTACAGTATAACAGCATGAAAGCATCAGGATAAGTCCCCAACAAATAGAAAGATTGATCTGTTTTTTTTGTGAGTTCAGACGACACAAGCCATGCTTAACTGGTTCATTACATGGAAGTGCATCATAAAGCTGTAAAACTAAATGAATTGCCAATACAGACTAACCATTTCATATTTAACCAAGATGATACCATCCAAACAAGACTACTGCATTCCAAAGTAGATTCCTTAATTAATGTTAAGTTCTTTACGTCATGTTATAAGAAGGCATCTTTATTTTATACCTAAGTCCAGAGTAAGATGAGCAATGTGAAAGAGTGCAGTCATTACCAGGCCATGTAAGGACCAAAATGACCTACCAAGCTTAATATTATAGTTTAAGGATCCAGTCCAAAAATGGGAAAGCGTAGGAACCAGGAAAAGGTCAATGAATATGCTGTTTATCATGGTTCTGAAGATTTATATGATAGCAAAAAAAGAGGATGATTTGTGATAGTACTTCTCCTCATGAAGAGTTTAGCCTAATGTTTCTTTTTCACTTTAAATATTCTCAAGAAATATATTAAGACAAGTTTAATGTGATAAGACAAATGGTGGTGATGTGCTGAGCCAGCTTTTATGAACTTCAGCCCTGGTCTGCAGGATCTCTGACACAAACCAACTGAAGCAGAAAAGGGCACTTATTCTAAATTATGCTTTATTATGGGACAGAAATTGAAGAAAAAAATTGACTAAATCTGTCAAAATTATTTTAATTATACCTTGCAATGGACTTTAATGTAGGTTTTAAACACAGGAGATTCAGTACCTGAATATATTCTGTCAGCAAAACCTTTAAATGGCAACAAAAGGAACAATAAAAAAGTTATTAGAATTCCAAATCCAAATAAGAACTGCATATTCCATACATAAGCAAGAGTATCTAGTTTGGAACAGCTTGTGAATTGAGGACAGGCACTTGAAAGGGAAAGGAGTTTTATAAAAGCAATTTAATTTCATTTATTGATTAGTTACAGTTCCTTGAAATAAATCTACTGAAAAGAATCTAGCAGAAATCCATACTGAAATGAGAGGGCATGGAATGGCATGAAGGAATGGCATGAATTAGAGATACAGGAAAGAAATATATTCAAACCTGTAGAAAGAAAATGAAGAAATGCATTAAAAGAGACATTGATACTCAGATATCAAAAACCCTGGAAAGAGAGATAAAGGCCAGCACATGGAATTGAATATTTTAAGCTCAAGAAACACTCTAGCTTCACAGAAATAGCACATGAAAGGTTATGTTAAACAGCAAGCTTATTTCTCAGAACACACTTTATAAAAGGTATGTGACTGTCTGGTTATATGCATAAAAACACATCTCTCTTTATCAGAAATGTCATGCAAGAATCCATGTTGCACAAAAATTACATTTTTCCATTCTTCAACAAAATTTAGACTTAACTTCAACTAGTTAAGGAGGAAATAGATAGCAATAAGTTGGTGTATTTATAAGTTAATGAAATATGTTGGGAAAAATGTTGGTTATGACTTCTCCCTAAAAATCTCTGAAATGCTGTAAAAAGAATACATTTTAATGATAAAATAGTTATTAACATCCTGCCTTCATGCACATGTGAAAGAGAATTGTTCCATCTAATTTTAAGAGTAAAACTAGTTCTACTGCGAAGAATCAAATTTAATCAAATAATTTATTTATAACTAAAAAAAAAAATCTTTCCAGTGATAGGCTACTTGAAGTGTACTATGAAGTATATAAATATATATAGATATAGTAAATACCTATGATAAATCTGTGACTGTCAAGACTGTCATGACCTAGGATTCTACACAATGCAGAAGAAATCTTTAATAAAACATTAGCACTTTACCAAGCAGTTATAGACAAATGACACTAGTTACCAATATGCAGTTCAAAGATACACAATATTTATTTAAAATGTATTTGCTGGTGTGATAATATGTAAGTAGAATACCAAGCAGTTGCTACAGTACTTTTCATAAGCAAATTCAAATTACTATCTTAAAAAAATTGTAAAACATGAGAGAAGTGTTCCATCCCTTGAAATGCCACTTGAAATTCAGCAACACTTTCATAGGACTGAAAGAAAGCTATGTTAAAAATATTTTGCCAGGTTAATTCACAAGCAAAAAAACCTACAGGTAGTATGAGCTGGTCAGACAACAGAAACAGCGTTAATTCATCAAAAGCAGTAATGGAACTTAGCATAAGTAATGGTTACTCAAGATGGATTTTTGGAATAATAATTCTGTAAAATTTATATTTACAAGATTGTGGACTTGGTGAAGTTGACTACCACCATAAATTTGTTTTTATTAAGATCTGGTACAACACAGTATCTCAGTTAAGAAACTAATACAATATAAAAAAACTGTACAGCTTTCACTGAAATGCTAAAAAAAACTGAACTCAGAAAATACCCTCCATTTAGTCCTAGTAGGTATTCATTTCTTTGTTATTTCTTTTCCAACTTGCTCAGTCAATTTAAGACAATACCAGCCAGGGTTTTAACACTTGCTTAGAACTACAGAGGAAAATATTTAGAGGTTATAAAATGATAATTCTTGATGATACACCTTTTTTATTTCAAAATAATTCTTCTCTTGAAATTGTCTTTAAACACCTATCTTTTATTAAAATTAATTGCTCTTTATTTTTAGGATAGTCTCTATAATTTACATCCATGTTGCAGATAAAGTCAGGATTTTTGACCTCCCAATAACATTGTGATAACAAACTCATTAAAGGCTAGACGTGGACCAGTGGCTACTATAACACTTTAGATTAATCACCTTTTGTTCTCATATTAAAGGAAGTGAATGTTTCCTTTTCTAAATACAAATATTGTGGCTATGCAATACTGGCCAACTTACTGTGGCAGCCTTAATGGAATCTAATACAAAAGTCAGGCATTCCTTCACTTTTAAGAACTTCTAACAACCTTGCTGAAACAGAAAATTGAAAATATTAGGAGTATTTTCAAATGCCTCCTTGGATTCTGAATGATAACATTGTATAGGCTGAATGTTACAACAAGTAAAGAAAAATCATACTTTATACCAGAATACATTTGTGTCTCCTCAAAATGCTAACAAGCTAGTATAAAAGCTTCTACAAATTTCTGGAAAACTATGAAAAAACCTGAAACTTCCATATAATTGGAAATAATGCCATTTGTAGGACATTTAACTGTAATTACAATGTAGTCACCTTTTAGATCAAGGTGACATGGATGCTAAGAGAATCTTTCCCTCTCCCAGTTTAAGGAAGCGTTTCTTCAGTACTTTATGCAACACTTAACTCAGCCTGATGTAATTTTCCAGTAATCCCAGAAGGCCTGGTATGAACAAAATACAGGTCAATGTTGAATACCTTGCTCATTTATTGTAACTTAACCTTACTACGCCAGGGATACCTATAAAAGAGAGCCCAAAATTAGTTGTCCTTTTCACTAAAGAAATTAAAAAATTACTTTGCAACTTCCCAAATCTGAGCTGCTGAGATATAGCTATTGTTAATTCAGTAGGTTTATTACTTATGCCTTCTTTCAAAGAGCTGTTAACAAAGCAAGAATCTCTCTTTTTTTTTTTTCTGGACTGGGAGAAAATAAACGTTGTATTAAAAAAAATGGGCTGATCACAACTGACGAAGTGCAGAGCTCTGAAAGTAAGACATCTGGTTTCTGAGACTGACCCACTCACTGAGATTAAAAATAAAGAGAAGATTATGAAAAATCTAGTCCCTGATTCAATAAAGTATTCAACTATGTCTAGCTTTACATATTTAAGTTATTCTACTAAAACAAATTAAATTAGTTACCTAAAAAATTATCTCTACGCTCACAGACAATGCTGGAGGAGAGAGTGAAAGTAACTTCAGGGAGAAAAAGTAAGGCAAAGCATTCCAGGGGTCAGGCTGCACCTAGCATTGTGCAGAAACTCCATGAGCCCCCTGTTCCAGAAGAGGTGAGGATTTGGCCTCACTGCTTTCAGATAAGCAATGAACCCCATAGCCATGCAATGATCTCTTCCAGTATCACCTAACACATGTTCCAGGCAGCCTTGCTGAGGGATAAACAGGAGCAGAGGTTTGAAACGGAACATCTGGGAAAAGGAGCTGTTAAGCAACTCCACGAATCCTTCCCTTGGCAAGATCAACAAGTTGTAGACATGAATTTTCTATATTTTTAAGGATACATGAAATCAATATTTACTGACAATGGATACTTCTAGCACAGCTTCTTCTTCTTAGTGACAATAAAACATGCACATGAACAACTCAAAGAAGATTTAAGGTATTACCAGTTTCTAAGGGAAAATTAAATGCACTGAAAAAAGAAAGGAAATTGGCCAGACTCATTGTAAAATTATTAATGGTTGCAGAAGAGATTGTTACTATTCCTGTTTCAAATGTGCTAACATTCTATGGGTTAAAAAAACCCCAACAACTGAAATAACAACCTTCAGAAATATTTAAATAATCTGAATTCTTTCACTGAAATAATAAATATTCCTTGATATTCCATATTATTTTCTTTTTTTTCATTTCCATTTGTTAAACTAACCAAAAATTAAGTTGAAAAGCAGCTGCTGCTGAAAATTAATTTAAAGATCAAACTACATAAGATTATCTTATGGAAAATGCAGCTCTAGGAAGCTGAACTGAATCTCAAGAAACCATCATCAAACATGTTGTTGAATGACAGGAAACTTTTGTAGTCAGAGAAGGCTGTGTCTTGAATTAGGCAAGGCTGATCCTAATCTTCACTTTTTCATCTATACCTTTCAGCAAAGTTGAACTGGAACATTAAGCCATAAACTATTCCAGTGGAAATAATTAAACAGCTCTCAAAAGAGCATGAAGGCAGGAAAATCAACAACAAAGGAAAAAAAAAATACTTCTTAAGGAAAACAAGGAGTTGTCTTAAACTATTTTTGACCACTGAAATGAAATTATCTGAAATGACTCATCAAACTCATGTCAAGCAAGGCCATCACTTTCAATTCCCTTAATCTACAAAGAGAAACTTCAGTAATTCAAATGCTGCTATTTTCCTGATTTTGTTCATTTTAATATAATTTGCAGCTAACAGATAATGTAAGCATAGGAAATCTCTCCTCCTTGGATATGTACTTTGTTCGGCTGTCACTGACTGTCTTCTGTTGCTACAAAGTAAAATTATAATAGGCATTGAAGCAATATAAACTAATTATTTCCCAGATTCCAGCTCTAGAATGTTCCATTTTTAAAAGCTGTGTTATGAAGTTATTTTAGAATAAGATGGGGGGGGAAGTATTTTTGCCAATCAGACTTGCTTACTTGGTACTTATTATTGAGGAGTCCCTCCGTACCAAGATCATATGTAGCCTAAGCAGCAGTCCAAATGGTGAAATTGGTGAAATTTCTGATTTTCTTCACTTTATCACCCGTGTTCCCTTTCTTCCCCAAACAGGCATGCACATCTTCTGCCTGTTTCTAAACTTCTTGTAACAAAATAATGTATTTTATCTCCTTACACAGTTCATCTTAAAAAAAAACATCAACTTTTTCTAAGGTTTATCATTAATGAAGTTAATAGAAGAAAAATCACAAAAAGGACATAAATGAAAGCACCAAATATAAGTAAGCAGCAACTAGGCTGTGCCAGCCTGCTTGTTGATAGCTACTAAAATGACACAAATGTTTTCCACCAGTCAAGGTAAATGAAGGAACAGATTCATTGAAAGAAGGCAAAAAGGAAAGGCGTAAGTGTATTTATCCATTGGAAGGAAGAAATAAAAATGACGATTTAGCTTTTTCTTTTCACAATTGATATTAAATGTCATAAAAAATTTTGAAGTGACAGGACTTGCCACCCTGGTCTTCAGTATGTGCTATCTCATAGTAGTAAAAGACTGAGTCAATAGTAGCACTGTCTACCCTATTCAAATATTAACCAACCCTCTTCAAGCTATATACTATGATGCATATATACTGCAAAGGATTTAGTTTAATAAAATGGGAGAAGGAGACTTTGAAAATAAAAGGAATTTGGAAGATGATCTTCCTGACTCACACCTTGCTCTTAGTTTTTTAGGAGAATCAACTGAAGTGTTCTATTCTCTTGACTATATTAATGAAAACAAATGTACATTTTTCTCTGTGGAAAACTTGTTTACAATTGCAGCTTTAATGTTATCCAAACATTATGGAAATAATTACATTCAGGAAAACAGTCACTACAGCTTTTCCTCTTCAAATTACAAATCGAAATTCCCAGTGACTGTGTGCTGGAAGACCTGCACGAGCTGCTCCTCACTACCCCAGTAATCTGGGAGTCCAAAATAATTAGGTTAATACTGAAATGAACCTGCTGCTTCCACACTTTTTCCACCTTTTTGCACAAAGAGCTTTCTTTTTTCCCAATAATTTTGTCTAAACAAGCACAGCAATGTTCAAAAAATATCATCACATATGGTTTTCAAATTCAAAGGAGAGATTCTTGTGTCATAATCCCCGATATCCAAAGCAACTCCTCTGAGTTTACCTAAATGGCAAAAGTTTCTTGTGCTGTTTGCAATCATGCTAATAATATCAGCCTGATTGACTTCTTTCACCTACAAACTTAAGGGAAGACTTCATTTTTGTTTTCACTTTTTAAAAATGGGTTTGGGATTTGTCTCCTTTTTAAATTTATGTTTCTTATTTTAATCTGACAGAATAATAAACTTAGGTACATGATGTTAATATCATCAATGAGTATTTGTGAGTAGAAGCATAGAGAACTACACGTTTTCAGAGAAAAAAATTAAGTCAGAAGAGGCTTCCAGGGATTGTCTAATCCAACCCAGCTGCTCAAGCAAGGTCACCTAAGGTAGGTGGTCCAAGTTCATGTCCAGTGAGGTCTCAAATACCTGCAAGGATAAAGCTCCACAGCTCCTCTGGGCAATCCGTACCAGTGTTTCTCACCCTCACAGTATTAAGATATTTCTTGGTGTTTAGACAGGAAGTCCTGTGGTTCAGCTTGAGCCTCTCAGCCTGTCACAGGGCACCATGGAAAAGCCTGTCTTCCTCCTCTTCAGTCTGTACCTTCAAGTATTCCTCTACATTGATGACCTCCCCCTGAGCCTTTTCCTCTCCAGGCTGAAATCCCAGCTTTCTCAGCCTCTCCTCACAGAGAAGATGCTCCAGTTCCCTAATCACAGCTGTGGCCCTGTGCTGGACTTGCTTCACTACGTCCACATCTCTGTCATGCTGGGAAGCCCAGAACTGAGTCCAGCACTTCTGATGCAGCCTCACCAGCACAGAAGGAAGGATCACCTCCCTGAACTTGCAAGCAACACTTGTCCTAATGCAGCTCAGTCCCTATATTCACTTCAGTTCAAACTGTAACTGAAGCTCTCTTGGTTCCTTGAAGCAACCATAAGGACATAAAATTTTTTCAGATAAAACAAGTAAAAATGGTAACACTTTGTCTCTATGAAGCACTACACAGTTCTTGGTGCTTGACCTACTCAAGTATCTTTTGGCTAATCATTCCATCCTGCACAGGAATTAGACATGGACCAATTACACCCTTTGGAAAATTATATGCGAGTGTGAAAATTTCTAATACTCCAAGATAATTGGAACTGTCTCCTGTGTATAAACTGTATGTAAATAGAGGAAGGGAGGAGTTATGAGAAAATGCAACTCTCTAGCCTGGTGGCAAGATTAGTCTCTAGGGAAATGAGACATCTGGTTCCAATCCCTGCTCCCCTGAGTGTTTAATTTTGTATACAGAGCAGCACAACAAACCTTATTTCTGAGTTATTTCTAGTCTGGCTATCACAGCACTTTCATCAGAGAGGGAAGGTGCATCTTCAAGTCTGCTTAGGCAAAAATAGTGAATTGAATCTGAGTTTACTACATGTAACATGTAACCCTCATTACCAGGCTAATAGTTTAGTGCACTATCAAAAGCAGTACCCAGCCACTTTGTTCTTTCCCTGTTTCACCACTTCTATAATATAAATTATTTATGAAATTTATAAATAAATAAAATAAACAACTAAAACACACACACACACAAAAACAACTCAGAAAAAAAACACATACAAAAAAAGCTAAAAATACCTAACTCTAATGATGAACATTATTTGACATCTTTTTTTCAGTAGCAATTTTGAAATTTGACTTCCACACTGGGAGGGTTGGGTTTATTAAGAAAAGAATGCCATTATACAGCTTTAATATTTACCTATTCACCTATTCATTATGTTGAATCACCAGCAGACTTCTTAGAAAGGATAAAGAGAAGGGATCTTGCTCCCCACCAGCCCATGTGACTGACAAACTCCTTACCCTGCAGTCCCTCTTTACCCCACCTGCAGCCTTGGATTAAGGCCAATTGAATCTGTTGGTGTTGTGAGGTCAGACTAGGAGCCAGATACCAAGGCCTATCTGATAGCTTGACTTGTTTACACAGGTTATAGCAATGAAGAGGAGTTTTCTTCCAAGCAACCTGCAATTTCCTTTAATGTAAATTAAAAAAAAAACAACAAAAAAACCAAAAAAACAAACCCAAAAAAGAATGTATAGAGTGTAGGTTATCATATCAGATCGAATATTTAGGGTAAATGCTTGAGCCTAATATTGCATGAAGTATGAGGTATAAAAATAATACACCAGGGCCTTGATATCATTAAATAAAAAAAAAAAGCAATATGAACTGACCAGATATGTCAACAGAAACGATTTTGAAAAGACTGGTATATAAAACCCAGCATCATCTTCCAAAATTACATGATTATGTATTTTACGGAGAAAAATAGCTTCCAGTCAAGTCTGATTCCTGCAGCTTCAAAAACCAGCACAATGAAAACCAACTTTCCCTCAGTCAATAAAAAATGAGCATTTAGAGAAAATCTCTTTCCCAAGAAACATTCAATCACAGCTTAACATTTTAGAAGTGGCCTAAGAAATTCTGGCAGCCAAATTCCATTAAAATTTACAGTCCTTCTGTAAGTGCAGGAACAGCCCCATGGCCTCAAGGGCAGGGAGAAGCAGGATGCTGGCAGTGCAGCCACCCACAGTTCCTCTCAGCACTTTGTGGATGATTGCATCCACATGCACAATCTTCCTGAAAACTGTTTCACATGATCAGTTGAGGAGAAACGGGAAAGGTGACTTTTTACAAACAATAAGAAATAAAAATATCTAGGTGAACTGTCTAGCCTAATGTTGACAGGAGTGATTCACAAAGCCTCTAGATGAAAAAAAAAAAGTTTCTTAGGAAACCAGAAATATAGTGAAAGATAAAACCTGTATTTTGAATAATAGAATCCTCTAAAGAATTTCAATTATGTTCAATTTTAATGCACACCCATTTTTTTAAACTAAATATTTTGTACACATCATAGTGCAAACATCAACGTGTGGTGTCAGTTAAATGAAATACTTCCACATTCTTGTGCAACAGCAAAACGCAATGCTATAAAACCTGGCTATTTCTTAACATAAAGTAATTGTGATTCAGATATGAAAGAAACTACAGCAATGGCAAAAAATGTGGTCTCTGTGCCCATGCATCTTAGAGATTTTAACAGCTCCCCAGTGACTTTTTTTTTGCTCCTTACACAGGAATAGCCTCTGTTTTCCTGCTTTTCTAACACTACCAGGCCTTTCTTACCTGAGGGTCTCCATAATAAATTAGTCTACAGAGAGAAGCTGAAAAGCAACATTAGTAAGAGACCTGGAGGAAACTAATTTGAAATGTATCTTGGCTGTTATGCAACAGGAGTACAGGACAGACAATATAATTTTAAACCATGTAAGAACATGATAAAATACAAAGACAAGCTGAAGCTTGTCTCTATCAGACACATGACTGGAAAACTGCTGCAGCTAGATCAAAGAAGGATAAATGGGCAAAATGATGGAAGAATTTATTTTGACAAAATGTAGCACACATGCAGAGAAACATGCCCAATTTGCATAAATAGACACATATTCCAAAGACTCACAGTGCAAGAAAAAAAAATTAATGTGAGTACATATGTTTAACACTGATAACAAAGAGATTAAATGAAGTAACAAAAAGTTATGAGGTTTTTTTCCTTTTAATTCTTCTGAAAAGATAAAATCATACACTAAGTAGCAAAAGAAAAGAAAGATTGTACATGTATATGTCAAAGTAAAGTACATAAGGGGATGCTCACCTAAGTGCGAGATTCACATTCAGAAACAGTGACAGCAAACATGACCTTGTGAATTGTGTTTTAAGAAAAAGTAGGGTGACACTGCCTTATGTATAACAAAAAATGTCAAGCTCCTGGTACAAGGTCCAGCTTGAGATTATAGATGTACGTCTTATTTAACAGACCTACAGACACCTATATTTAGGGGTCTATAGCTCTGTTAAATAAGATGAAAATTTAAGAGCCATTTCTGTTTCTTAGTCTCAGGTGCCTCGATTAGGCAAGTGAGACACGTCCCATGGCTTAAGGAGACAAGCCAGAGCACAGCTCTGTGCCTTGACAGGAGCCCATGGTCANACTTGTAAAAGGCTTTCAGATAAAGCAGATTCACTAGGAAAGACTATAAGAGCACATTCCAGTAATTTCTAAGTTTCCTTGTAAATTTGTTTATTTATATTTCTCAGTATTCTTTGCAAATTTTTGTTCCATTGAAACATAATGGGAGGCTCATTCTGGAAAAAAACAAACTCCATGGGATCAGTTTTAATTAGAATACAGAGCTGAGAAAAATAGTTTAAAGGACTGCAAGTTTATTGCTCCACTCAAGTGCTCAAGGAAAAGAATAAGAGAAAAATTAAAAGTAAGAAAATGAAAAAAATGTAAGCAGATAGTTAACAAGATAAAGACTAGCATTTTCACAGTGATCTGCTCAAGGCCACGAGCAGTAGCTCCCACTGCCCAATTATTTAAAACTATAGTAATACGCAGAGTTTTCCAAATACCTATACTTAGTTTCCATGTGAACTAGTCCCACCACCTGCTGTGCTCAACAAGCCTTAAACCAAACCTCAGCACTGGAGGAGTTTTTTTGGAAGCAGACTGAACAGCTCACAGGACATCTCACCACATGTGCACAAAACCAAGCTGTAACCAAGAAACTTGTCCAGCCAGGAAGAACACAAAAACCTAAGTGTGGATCACAGCACATTCAACTCAGCATAGCAGAGATGAGTTTCCTCTTGAGCTCCTGGGCATTCTGAGAACAAAAATAGGAATGCTTAATGCCATCGTGGAAGCCAGGTATGTACCACTGTCTGCAGATGAGGGAGGTTCTGCAAATAAAAGAGCTGCATTACATACATGTATCTTGAAAACCTTTTCAGATTAATAACTAAAATCCTCTAAGTGTTTTAGCTAGGGAGTTTGTAAGTTCAAATTATGTTGAATAGCTCATATTGCTTGATGGCATGTGCCCTCATGGAGGACACTTTGCCATATGGTGTCCTGTACAGGGAGTCAGATGTTTGCAAGAGGAGCATCCTTCTTCTTCCAAGAGCCAGGCTGAAAACTCCTGATGAATAAAACCTGCATCAAGCTGAGCAGTCAAAAGTGACAAAGTTTACTAGCAGAATAGGCTACCCTGTCTTTCGTCAAACAGATTTTAGCCGAAAGAGGTATTTCAAATTAATTCCACCATCTCTATCTTTATATGAAATGAAATCATACTTGACACTTTTTTTAAAGGAACAGCATTAACAGAAGGAGTTGTGTCCTGATCATGCCAGAAGTATGCACCTTAACAAAAATATTGTATAAAAAGGCTGGACTATGACATTTTTCAGCCTTTGTACCTGGAGTGCAGACAACATCTGCTTCTTTATGTAAACACAAATACTTCTTCCCTGCTCTCGCCCCCAATTTACAAGCCCCACCAATTATCCTGAGACTGGAAGTTCAGGCTCAGTGTTTCCTTCAAAGCTTATCTATCACCACAATATTACAGGCCAAGTCATTCACTCATCTGCACCTGTTGAGCTTGACGTAACCTGAAGCATAAACTCACTGATTTCTGGAAGAGTAAGTTTGTATAACAAAAAAGATCCAACAGTCAAAGCTTTATGTGTGATTGCACCAGATCTTTTAATTTATTTAATTTGGTGGCAGCTCATCTGTTATTGCAGGGTAGGAATATATTTTAAAGGGTTATTCAATACAGTTTGCAAGAACAATGAGTTCTAAACACAATATTTAATACTGTCCCATCCTTTAAGCATTGGAACAAAGAGATAAGACTGACTTTCATTTATTTCCATTCTCTGATGGTAGATTTGATGGTGCCCAACAGAATATTTAATGTAACCACTCCAGGCAAGTAGATTTAAAAATATTAACGTTTTTCAGTTTGTAGGAGAGAAAGCAAATCATACTGTCATGAGATCCCTTAATTTATCTGTTTAGCAGAATTGTAAATGCAGCAGAAAACAGCTTACTGCAATGTAAATAAAGCTCTGCACACACTGCTAACAGGGGCAGTTTATTTAATATAACATATTACATAAAGTCATCATTGCTACCTTTCAGTTTATATTTCTATGGTAACAAACTTTAAATAAACATCACCCTTGTGTTAAAATCCAATGCAAAGTAGCAACATTGATCCATTTCAAACCTTAGAGACCACTTAGCTCTTCACTTTTCAGTTTTAGCTACTAGAATTAGATTCAGTTATTAAAAGTAATAGTTTACCTATAATAGTCTAATTACTTTAAAAAATAGTACTCCAAAGTTTCAATTTAATTCTTACTCTTGAACACTGTGTAGCTGTAAATTTAGTTAAATTTGACTATATAGGATGTGGTAAAAGAAAAATAGTTTTATTTATATTCAAAACCTAGAAAAAAATAATGCTCAGTTTAAGTTCAGATATTCTACAGTTAAGTTTGATTCTGACACTGTTGTGTTCTACATGTTAGAAAAAGAATGCCTGAAAAACTTATGTTGTTACATTTTTGGACACTTACAGCACTCAATAGCAGGTAAATTACATCCTTTATTTAAAGCCCATGAGTATCAGCACTAGGAGCACCAAGGTACCCAGGCATTTGACCTCTAAAAACTGTGGATGTTTACCGTTTTCTGCTTCAGGTCCTCATTTCTAAAACTGGAACAATGGAAGAGTCACTGAAGAAACCTTCCAGCCTACAGCAGCTTAATTTGTGATAAATTAAAAGCAAAACAAAACAAAAATAAAAAAAACAACACACACAAAAAAAAAAACCCCAAAAAAACCCACTAGCTAAATTCTCAGATAAGAACTGCAAGAGAATTGATAGTGCAACCTGATGTTAAATTGGCTCCAGGAATTCAGGATACTAGAGCAGCTGGTACAATAATGACTGCATAATTATTATAATCAGCAACTCCCTTGGCACCCTGAAATCCTGAATTTTGGCGTCTAGGCTTCCAAAATTAGCAGATGCTTCTGCATAGGTTCTTGATACACAGCTGAAGGAAAAAGTATTTCTTACTTCCCTCAAAACAAGAAGTGTATTATCACAACTCTTTGGAAACACCCAACAGTAAAGATTAACTTGATAAAACAGAGAATGAGTGAAAAAAAAGAAAGAGAAAAAACAAAAAGCCAAAGAAGAGAAGCCATAAGGATATACTGCTGCTTGTTTCTCACCTCACAGGGTAGGCCTGTGCACCTGCACAGGCTCTGCAACCATTAGTTTAAGAAATTTTTTTTAGTAGTATTGCTGTAAATGAAAAAAAAGGTAAAAGAAAATAGAGGGAGCAAGAAAAAGCACATGGCCAATGGGATAATGTGATGTTGTGGTTTAGAGGAAGTGCCCCAAANTCCAGCTATTCCATTCAAGTACATAGGACTTTTCTTGGGATTTATTATTCAGACACACCAGACTTCAGCTCTTAAACAAAAGAGCTGCAGAGCCCATTTTAGAGTTCACCCTGCTGCCTGTAAAAGTAAATTCATGCCCTGTAACCTCTGCTCCAACACGTAGGGAGAGCTACCAGACATACAATGACTTGAAGACACAGAGCAGTGGCAGGGGTGAATACTATCCACCAGAAAGATAACTCAAAACTATTGAGTTTTTTTTTTTTCCCACTTCTTCTGGAAGCACTTGCAGCTCAGAGGATTTTCTCCTGCACTGCTGGACTTTCTCCTGCACACCTCAGGGAAAAGCCCAGAGGGCCAGGCCCTGTTCAGAGCACCAAGACGTCAGCAAAGAAGCAAACAGCACTGTTTTGTGGCTTCAAGCCATCCCAGCAGGAAAGGCAGCTGCTGATGCTGCATACACACTGTTTGCAGGGTGGGAAGTCTGAGGCGATGGGACAGGGCTGGAAGTGGGCATCCAAGGCACCAAGTGGCTGCCCTGCCATCTGCTGCTGGGTGTCATGGGCAGGAGAGGAGCCACTAACCACCTGCCATGCCCAGCCTGCTTGGTAAACACACCTTGGGTGAGGTCACTGATGAACACAGCCCTGTTCTGCTCAGAGGCACAGCCCCCAGCCAAGTCCCAACAAAGGGGACAGGTCAGCATTTACAGACAGGCTCAGTCACATGGGAGATTTTTTCAGGAACGAGAATGACTGCTACAGTCCAACAGACCCTGGAGTGAAAAAAATGCCGAAACTATTTCCCAATTTCTAGCCCTCAAACCAAGAACAACCACCACAGTGCCAGGCAGAGGCTCATGTATTGGCGTTTCCCTGCTTCCCACCCTTCCCATTGGTTTGACAGAACTTTTCCAAGGCCTTAACCCCTCACTAAGTTGGATTCATTCTACTCCAGATGTGCCTGAAGGCAGTCCCAGGAGATTATGACACCACTGATAGCAGCCTGGGGTGGGTGGGGAGAAAGTAGGCTGTCCAAACACTGGAGAGTAACTCCAGGACTCTTTGGTTATAGGAGACACAGTCAACTAATCAAAGCCAGGGCAATGTTTGGCTAGTAAAGATCATGTTTGCAATAGAGGTGGGCAAAAGGACCATCTGCCTCCTGGGTTTCACCTTGCCCCAGACTCTCCCCTCTGCCCAGACATCCTGCAGCAGTTTGCAAGCAGGGCTCAGCCCAAGGACTAGACAGATAACTACAAGCAACATCATTGCCCCAGCCTTCTCCTGCTGGGGGTTTTCAGAAGGAAATTAAATCTTCCCCATCCAACATTTACATCTTTTCCTGATCCATGTTTTAACTGCACAGCACCATATCTTCCAAATATTATTTCACTTATAGCATAGACTCAATTATCTTGTTTATATTTGTCTTATTTTTTAAACAACTTAATTTTATTCTCAAAAAAAAGATGTCCACCTTGAAAGCAGCATATAACTTCTTTTATGCAGGAGGAACATATGGTTTGTGCATGCCTGGCTACTGCATACAGCCCATTCTTTAAAGTCAGACAGGTTTGTTTTGGAGTTCTCCATTAATATTTTTTTCCCACAATATATTTCTTCACAGAACTGCAAAATTTTAGTCAACAATCAGACAAAAATAGCAAGTTGTTAGTAACCTCTTTCTCATAAACAGGAAACAAATACACTTCCCCTAATTTTATAGTGTATTTATGGAAAGTGCTGACCAACAACTTAAGGACAGTTGTACCACCAATCCTGTATCCTGTCTCTCTCTGTTGTACAGTATGTACAGGACAGATTGTTTTTTCTTGGGGAAACAGTCCAGGACACAAATGATCCCTACATTTCTCAGCACAGCTCTCTCCCTCCCTTTGAAGGTAATTACACTTACAGTGGAATCAGCGTGGGAGAAGAACAGAGACAAAGGAAAAGTTTACCTCAATCATGAACGTGAGCCTCGGTGTTATAGAAAAACGGGTAGGCCCTACTGAGCTGAAGAGTAAAAAGAATTACATAAGACTCTAAATTCTTCTGGGCAACTGAACCAGAAAAGTTCACCAGCTGTACAGAGAGGTAAATGTAAATCAGGTGCTGTGGTACAACTTCAGCTTGCAGCGCCCAGGTCAATCAATGCAAGTGCTTGCCTTTACTCCAGAATAGGTTTGTAAGGAACAACCAGGTTGCCTCCCCCACACCCTTCAGTGCAGGTAACCACCACTCATATCACAGGATAGTAAGGAATTGTCACAGCAATCCTTTACTTTAAGCTTCTCAAAACCCACAGAAGTATAGTCAAGACCAGAGGTGACCATTACACAGAACAGAAGTTGCCAGTACCATGAGGTAGCAAAAGTCCCTCATGGCTTTGGTCTCACATGGTGGCCCAGCTCTACCACAGCCCACTAAACACAGCTCGGCAGCACTAATTAGGAATAATCTGGGGAGTTTCAATAAACTCATTTTAAAAGTTAATATTGCACAGTGTGTTTCATAGTATCTCAATACGTGTTTGTGTATCTGGATCCTTAGAAATGAACATTCCTCCATTATTGTTAGCGCACCGGCAAGAAAAGTAGAAAAAAATTCTTAAAGGTGTAATATTTCAATCTTTGGCAAAAATAGCCAAACTAGCAAGAGACACTGTCACTGAAGGCTAATTACAGATACAGGCCAACGTGCTGACATAGAATAAATTAGATCCTGAGTTTAGGAGTATTGGAAACCATTCCCTACTACACAGTCGCCATGTTTTTATAAAAAGATGTTTTCCTTAGGAGGTAAGGCAAGGAGCCTTGGATAGTACTTCTCATGCAGACAAGTTAGCCTACTTTCTCATAGTCATACAAATGCCTTTGGACTGTGCTGTATCTTCCAGGTTTTTAGAGAAATAACAAAGTTGTAGTAGTTTTGTCCTATTTCCAAAAGTTTCAGCAAGAAAAAAGCACATAAATTTTGGTCCTGCATTAAAATTATGGTCCCAAATATGCAAGTTTCTCCACAACAGGAGCTCTAGCCCTTTCAAAAAAGGAAACTACTGAAAAGACACTGCTCAAAAATAAAAAAGCCAATTAATTATTTTTTCCTCTCTTTTCTTCTTTTTTCTCATGCTTACCTATCAGTTGTTTTTATCCATTTATCACAAAATTATTTTGGGGATAGGACCCAGCATCTGGACATGGACCTAAACCATCAGGTGTTTGCCAAGGTCCTCAGAACATTTTACAGATGCTGCGGTAAATCATTTTTTGACGTGCAGTTTAAAATTAAGGTACACTAACCTAAAAAAAGTCACAAAAAAGTAGGACAGGAGTTGGATATTTACTTTGATTGAAAAAATGCTTCTGGTTAAAAAACCCTCCTGAACTAAGAGGAGTTTTTGCTGCTTCACTACCACACAAAAGTCTTCAATTTCCCATAAACATATTTGTGCTAAATACTCAGGAAAATGAACAACTGAGACATAGAGCTACAAAGTGATCACTCCTGCAAAGGCTGCAATATGTCCATAGCCTTGCTTCTCATCAACACTCCAAGAACACAGGGAGAAAGTAGAATATTGAGCACATCCTTTTCTCAAGCACTAACAAGCTGTTCCTTTCCTTCCTGAAAGCCCAAAGGCTGCTTTAAACAGGGTCTGTGAAAGAGAGCACGGTACCTGTGGCTGGTGCAGCTATTATAGTGCACCCCTGAGGATTCCTTTCTGGGAAGGATCAAAGTCACCCTCCCTGCTGTGCTCCCCTTCCTCCTTGCCAGGGGGTTTGCCATTAAACGAGCCCCATTTCAGCAATGCCTACCTCAATTTCCACTGTAAGTCCAACAAGATCACCTAACCAAGTGATTCACAGAAACATCGGTAAAAAGTAAAGGCTGCAACTAAACAATTCTTCCAAAATCAGAGAATCAATGCAATATACTTTGTGACCAGATCTCAACTGTCAGTTTTCATTTAAGTTAAACAAGAACACCAAGCAGGACTTAAAGCTGCAACAAACACTTAGACAAGTTTGGTAGAAGGCAACCACCCATACCTGTGACAGACCACTTGTACAGCTTTTCAGAGTGTCAAGGATTTACTTTTATCAGGAAAGTGACTGTACATACTTTGTTTAAACAGGCAACACCACAAAGCCATTACCATGAATACAAGGCAACCTTGTTGATTAATTACACAGATGGTTTTAAAGTGGTCTCCATTACCAGGCTAAGCTTTTAAAGTCCCTTAAAAAATATGTGCCTTGTCACATATTCAAACACATATGAAAATATAACCATGATGTAAGATCAGTTTAAACTCTGGCCCCTAAAATGAAGAGAGGGGTTCCTATTGGCCACAGTTGGTCCCACTTATATTACCTGCTATAGCATGAAGGAAAGAAGGCTGTTACTGGAAACAGGAATAACAGGAAAACAGAGTCTTAACAGGATGCAAAGCCACGCTTTAGAGATGAATGTAAATATTTTGTTATTAGCTTTGTGTTTTCTGCCCTTCTTTTTTCTATGTTTACAACACCAGAGGAAAGATTCCTGTGTTATATTAGATTAAGGTACTGACTTGGGAGAGATCATTCCCAAATTGTAGTTCTAGCTCCAATACTCACATACTGTAGCAGAGCAATTTAATTAATCTCTGTATTTGCTTACCTTCCTGTGTAATAGGGGTAAGATCTCCAGAAAGGGGTTCTCTCTCTATGAAGCTTAATCTTTATAAAACTCCTAAGATGAAACAGAAATATGCCATACAAAATAAAATGTAAACAAATAAAAAGTGAATAAATAAGCCACTGCACACTAGAACTAGTTGGAAAAGACTACAACCAATTATCCACCACAGAATAGTGCTTTATTGAAACTGAAATGATACACACAATTCATATGCACTTTGCTGGCACTTAATATCAAAAGATTTTCTCTAACAGTTTTTGAAGCATGTGTGTGGGTTCATTTGGAATAATAAAAACCCAAAAAACCAAAAAAACCCAAACCCACCAAAACAGAACACTCAAAAAAAATTTAAAACGTTCCATAAAATGGCATTTATTTTCAATAATTTTATTTTTAAACTACTGATATGCACTACATACTTTGGAAATTTTATGTAAAAATTTTAACTGTGCTTTAAAACACTTTATTCTTTTCCTGACATTTTAATGAAGTTCTTTATGATCTGAATATACCATATATGGAAAACTCAATCCATAGTTTCAGTGTTAACTACAAAATTGTCAATTATTTGCTGCCCCACCTTCCTATGACTCTTGTAAAGTTAGTCTGTATCCTTATATTTAACTAAAACTATTATTAATAGGAATTAAATCTATTTTCATTCAAACAATTATTAATTAAATTTAATACACATATCCATAAAGGAAAAGTCACGGTGAATTAAGCCCTATTCCTCAGTTTAGAGACTTACTGGTTTGGTTTTGTTTTTATTTTACTTTTAAAAGACTAAATAATCTGAACTATTATTAAATGTTGGAATGGGTTTTTCTGCCTTTGTAGAGGTTTAATTTTTGTTTTCATTAATTTTCTGCTGAATTCTTTTTTACGCTCAGTTGATTTTATCCACAGTGAAATGGAACTACAGACAGACACTGCAGGCCTAAGAAAGCCTTAGCAACTTTATACAGAGTTATTACCTCAGACTTCTGCAACCCACTATATCTTTTTACTGAAATACGCATGATTATTGGACCCTGAAGCACACTTTAAATGTCATAATATATTGGTTTGCATTAGAGTTCATCTACAGGGGATACATGGTTTAAGTAAAATGATTAAAACAATCTTTTTTTCCTGTCTTTTAGGAAAGATTTTTATCCTCTATCCTTAGAGGTAGGTTAGAAATTCAGGTATTTATGTAGAAAGCAGAAGCCTTCAAATATCCTGCTGAGCCCCTATGGGATTTAGGTTTTCACAAACCTCCTTAAATGCCCAACCTCCGATTCCACAATGGCACTAGTGGTCCAACTATTACAAAGCAACAACAGACTCAACTCCTCACAAATCTTCAAACTATCAACCAAACTGAGCCCTCCCCTACATTACACGCATTTACACATTGCTCTTAATTGAAAAAAAAGGAGGGGCTGTGGGAGAAGAGAGGTGGTAAGGTGATACCACATCCACTGCCCCTCAAGCAAGAGCTCGCTCTCTGACCAGGGGAACTGCTTGACAATCCATCAGGGTCCCTCAGGCAAGGATGGGTACCAAGGTTCCCCCTTCTCCCATAGCCAAGCTCTCCAGAGTTCCAAAAAAATGCTTGTCTACTCCTGACCACGGAAGTCTTCCTCTCAAAATTTCAATGGCTTTCATTATGGTGTAGAATGGAGAGGTTTTAGTTTTGGGGTTTTTTGTTTTAATTTTGGCTTAACAGTTCGAAGAACACAAAAACCTGCCAACATTTCTTACAACACAAAGAACCACCTATTCCCAGGAACCAATCTGCTGCCTGCTTGCTATAAACACATCAGCACTCAAATCTTTTCAATGAAAATCTTAATTAGAGCTGACTGGAATTAAATTTGTGGAATCACCTGTACACACACACCCATGTAAAAGTTAAAGATTATATTTATTCTAAAAAGAAGCATTTTAAGCTACACACAGAAAAATAAATTTTAAAGATTAATAAATTCAAGATTAAACAAGTTTCTTTAAAGACAGAAGCCATTCTAACTATTTGAATCAAGTACACAAGGCTTTATTTTCTAATTATTCAAGATCAGTGATTCAGGGGATCAACATGCTCTCCAGGGTAGAAACACTGTGTGGCACAGTTTAAAAAAAAAAATATTTGCAGTCAGACGTGTTTGGATAGTGATTCAAAAGACCTCTGACATAAATTTTCCTTCTCGTGACTTACGCAGATACTGCACGTCAGGTAACCAGCAATCATCAACCACATCCATGAATCCAGTTCCTTGAAAATGAAATCAAAATGCAGCTCAGATGAACTACAGTAACCCTTTAAGGAAAAGCATTTAAGGCAATGTTTGGGTCCTACAAAAAAAAAATCTACCAAGACCTATTTTATAAACACCGAATTGTGTGTTTAATCAACACTGTTATTCTGTCAGCTGCTCAATCAGATCAGAAGACCAAGAGGAAAATAAAGTTCCTCACTCTAGCCAGGATGGATGACTGGCTTGAAAGGTTTGGGGAGAAGAAATCATCAATACTAATGTTTTAATCCATATCCTTCAAGGTAGTTTTAAAATCTATATTAAATACAAGTAATGTGTCAAACACAAAAACCTAGAAGTCTTTTATATACTCCAGGGTCTTTTTTAAGCAACTTCTTGATTTTGCAATTTTGTTTGGAAAGGAGAACATGCACATATCTCAAAAAGCTAGGAAGCTTTACAGAAGCCCCAATAGTTAATATGCACAAAGTGAGATCAGAAAACTTTATTTCCTTTTCCTTTAACAAGGCTAAAATAAGATCAATATTAAGAATTCTGATTTAGAAATAGGAAAATAATGGAGTTCAGGTCATAACATGAAACATTTGGCTACTTTAATCAACTTCATTTGTGAAAGTCTGAAACTATGCCAAAGTTTCCAGCTGTATTGTAAGAGAAGTGGTATTCTCAGTTGTACATAACTGGTACTTCTGCAGTTTCACACCATTGGAGCTGTATCTCAGCCCTTGCCATGGAGTTTGCATGCACATTGCTCACGACAGCAATTCCATTCGTAGCTTGGTGACTTACGAGCACAAGTGTCAGACTGCACTTTTACTGCGTGCTGCCAGAGACAAGTGCCATGATGGACACCCTGGGATGAACCTGCAGTGCTGCTGTCAGACCAACACACACAAGAACAGAACCGAAGGAAGGAGGGAAAGGCTCCGTGCATGCTGCTGATGACACAGCCTCCAAACAGCAGCATGCTAGAGGGACCAGGTTTAGAAAACATCAGCTCCAAGAAAAGAAACAAACCCAAGTAACCTTATGTGGAACTCTTCTGAATACTTTAGCTACCCCTGATACAGCATTCACATTTACCTTTAAAAGATGAAGTTATTTAATACTTTTTCTGCTTAGCTGAGCTTTCATCCCCCCACCCCTTCTAAGGCTTCTCTTTCAACATTTGTGCATATTATTTTAACTGATGCTGTCCTAAGTTACAGTATATTTTCTTGTTTCTTTTTTACTCAGTGGTGCAATGTCCTTGAGTCATTTTTGTTTGGTTTTAACTTTACTTTCACATAAAACATCTTTACTTACACAATCAGACGTCACCAGGAAAAAAAGGAAGGACTAAGGAGGCTCCTGATGCACTCTGCAGAATTACACTTCAACTGCTTTCAGCCTTCAAGAATACAGATTTCAGTTTAGCTACTAGAGCACCTAAGTTATGCTCACATGAAAATTCTTCTTTTGTTCAGCTGCTTCAGCTTTGGCTATCAAAAAAAAACATGTTTCAGTGTCAAGTATATAAGCAACACCCATGTTCCATCATGTTCAAGGAAATTATTCCAACTAGGGGATGTAGTAGTTTATTAAACAAATCACTTTCCAGGATATGTGCACTTGAGTTTCTTTTTTTAGGTACATTATGTTCTTTTCTGCTCAGTTTTGTGAGAAGCATAATCCACTACAAATCCACTCTCCCTGTCCAAAGTGAAAATAATGCTTATGCTAGTAGTGGGTCTCTCTCAGTCCCATGCTTCTACCGCTCAAACTGTGTGCATTTTGGAGATTCCTCTAAAGACTTTTTCATTTGCCTTTCTTGAGTTTGTTTCTTTAGGTTAGATGCTAAGCATGTTTTGCATTGAAAGTTCAATAATACCATCATGTCAGAATTTATTATTGTAGTCAAAAATCTAAAATATTCTTACTGTATTTTTCCCCCCAAACAGAAACTTGTATTTTCATCTTTTACAGAATGGTTGTCAGATAGCATCAAGTACAGGAATTACTAAATGCTTTGCAATCCCATTTTTTTATCAGCTAATAAAATTAAACAGGTCTTTGAGCTTTTATTTGAAGCTAATAGCATCAATATTTTGAGTGCTACATTGCTCATATTTCTTTAACAAACTGACGTCCAGTTTATTTTTCTTTTTCTAATTGCACACTAGCAAACAGTTATTTTCTTAACAAAACACAAATATGCACAACCTTCCAGCACAACTTCCCTTTCAGTAATTCTGTTTGTCTTTACACAGCAGCATATGGCAGAAAGCACTGAGGGGTCAAGAAATAAAAATGAAGTTCAAAAAAACTACTTTTATTTTACCAGACTTCAATACTAATCTCTTTTATAAACAGAATCCTCCTTTTTTTCAGTATGCAACTATTACCATGAAACCTTTAACACAGCAAGTGGCACGAAGAGGTAGACATGCTTGAAAAGTTCTAATAACAAAATGTGTAATGCACAGGGTCAGAAGCACTGCTTACACTTTTACAGTTTTCCCAACTAACACCCATTCCTTGCTATCCTGTTCATGGAGTGGATCGGGCATCTAAATGAATACATCATTTAGATCTGTCTCTGCCTCCAGTGGTAATGGAGGAGCTAAGAGAGGAATGGAACACACAGCTGGATTGACATCCTTCCCACTCACACTTTTCTGTGCCACTGCTTGTAGCACTGTACGGCCACAGGACAATGGCAGGTCCAACACTGTAGTTCCTGAGTTACTCATCTCTGAAGCTAAACTATGCCCTACTAAGGAAGTCAGATGTTAACAGATACCACTGGATAGGTATTTGGCACATTTATGCCAGAAGTTTTATCAGATCAAAGCATGCTGAACAGCTGAGATTTGATGCCTGTTTCAAACACTCCCTTAAATGATTGAGTATAGCACCAGTTCAGTATATACAAAATGCTTGTTACATCAACATTAAAAATGAGACCAGAGGTTTTGGTCAACAGGGACTGTGAGCTGCCCAGAACAATTAACCTCAGTTCACAGAGGAGAGACAAGAGCACCCAGTCTCCTGGCTCCCAACCCATCCCACCTTTGATTTACTAAAGTCTTTTATTCTAAGAAGGAAGGAGTGAGTTGCTTTTTTTTTTCCTTTTTAAATGACAGGATGTTAACATAGATAAGTGACAGCATAACAATCAGGCCAAAAATATTTTGTTCCTTAATTTTTTTGTGACTTTTTAACTGTCTACAGAATAGATAAGAAAGAAATGACCGACAGCCGACAGCAGGAGTGCAAAAAACCAGAGGGGAAAAGCGAGTTGGTAAAAGCTCCACCACAGACCTAAAGATTTTGAAGCCACAAATACTTAGAAGACTTACTGAGATAGAGCCCAGTTATCTGTACTTGACTAAGAATTTCATTGGAGAAACAAATATTTGGGAGGTTTGAGTATCCTGCCTTTCAGAGCACTTTCACAGAAGTCAAGTGGAAACTTAGTCTGAGAGCTGTTTTTCCTTGGAACAACAAAGCATCCTTAAGAGACAATTCTGAGATTTTGATGTTTTACCTTAACTACCACGCAAATCCCTGATAATACAATGATTTTTCTCAGCATTTCACCATGCAAAAAGAACTTAAAGAAAATCATGGTACAGACAGTCAGAAAGTCAAACATCAAGATAAAAAGCACATAAAAGACCTAAGAAGGGGATCAGCAGGTAACAATTTAACGGTTGAACAGAAAATAATGCAAAAATAACTTCTTTGTTCACATGTGTACTGACCTCAGGAAATGCACTGCATGAGAGGTAGAAGAGGAAAAAAACTGAATGATAAATTTCAAAATCCTATGGAACTCTTCCTTCAATAAATACACAACACTGTTTCCTGGACTAAAAACAAAATTACCCCAGAGATTAATAGCGTAGTGATTAATAGCATTTAACAACTGAGCAAACCATAAGGTATACACTAGCACACAGGCCTTACATTCCCTTTATCTTCCTTCCTTCCACAAAGTGAGAATATAAAAAGAAGAGAATAAAAAAATATACTAATAGTACTACTGCATGATTGGTGCTGGAAGTTAACAGCCTGAAAAATATTTCCTTTAACAGGATTTCTAGCATACTAACATATCTCAAACAGCTGGTGAATTAACATTATCTGAATTATTTTTGTATTCCTCACTTTTCCTTTAAATTACTTGAATGATATAATGGAGAAAAAGCTGACCCTTTGACACTTTTGATTGCTCAGGGGCCACCCATCTATTCAGAGATACTGAATGGGAACTGATGAAAGTGGAGAAAACAGGTTTTCTTCTTCAAGAACTCCATCTCTTTCATCAGACAAATTGTAAGAAAGTGGCCATTCCCCTCTTCTCAGAGTTGAATGAAGAGTCCCTGGCAGCATTTGGTGCAGCAGGGGAAAACCAGCATCATTTGTGGGTACAGACCAAAGGAGATCTCTCTCCACTCTGCTGCTCCCTTTTAGGGTTGCTGTGGTAAGATGCAACAGTAGTGGTTTGGGAAGTTTTAACCAAGAAAAACAACAATAACCCAAAACAACTAGCACTAATAACTAATCTCAGTGAAAGATTCTTTAGGTAAGTTGTTTACTGCTGATGTAATATCAGAAGCAAGTGAAAGATTAGCATTTTTAATTAGGTCTCATTAAACTTTTAAAATATTTTTCTGGTCTTTAAGCACAGGGGAATTATTAACACACTAATTAATCATTGTTTCATGGAAGGAAACTGTAATTTAAACATTTTCTGGTTATTAGAGCAAGATCAAAGAATTATTCCCTTATTGTTTCCTCCAAAACAACTAGCACACCACGGCTAATTTGTCATTATCTTCAATTCTTCTGAGCCATGACAATAAAAATTGAGACTAGGATCCTCAATAGGTCTTCCTTTGTTTTATCATTAGATGAGAAACTAAATGTTATGAAGAGCTATTTCCACTACACAATTTGCTTGTTAAAGGAGGAGCAAGGAGACACACAGATTTGGAATGATGCATTTTATTAATTCTACTTTTTATTAAAAAAAAAGTTACCCTGCTTTAAATAGAGCTTTCCAGATTTTTCCTCTAATAGCTGAAGTTAGAGCTTCAACACAAAACCAAAATACACTAAATAAATGCTGAGAGCTTTATTTCCACAAGAATATTTTACTTCAAAGAAATACTAAGCAGTCCTCTTTAACTAACAGTGCTCAAAGAGTTAAATATATTAAATGTCTGTGATATCACTTTTTAGAAACATCTCAATGCAGAGACTACGCAAAGAAAAAATTCCAATTTTTACCCTTTTTAAAAAAGTTTAAAAAAAAATTTCAAAGAGGAGGATTTTTTTGTATAATTTTCAAGATATAAACCAAGGCGAAAGAAAGAATCAGACTTAAACTGAATAAAACTTTTCTAGAGGAGTGTCTCTTTTCTTTCCATTTTATTTAGAGGTAATAATAACAGCTGTTCTAGAAGACTAACAAAATCCTGTGTCATGATGACATAGCCAGAAAGTGGTCTGTGATCAGACAGAAATACTGGAGGCACTAAGTAGGGACACTAACCAATGCAATGCAACTGAACTCTATTTTAACCAAAGCCACCACATTAGCAAGGCAATCATACATGTAATTACTGTATAGACAATTCCTGTAATCATACAATAATTTGGGCTGGAAGGGTCATATATGGGGCTTTAGATGTCCTATTTTCCAGCCCTCTGTAATGAACAGGCACATTTTCATAACTAGATTGAATACCAGGTTGCTCAGAGCCCATCTGACCTGACCTTGAGTATTTCCAGGGATCTGGCATCTTATTACCTCTCCAGGAAACCTGTTCCAGTGTTTTACCACCTCTCTGTAAAAAACAACCCTTCTTGAATCTAGACTGTATCTAACTTCTTAAAACCATTACCTCTTCTACTGTACAACAGCAGCCAATAGTCAATTTATCTGCAAAACATCAAGAACTCTTCTTTAAAGTGTAACAGCATTTAACCAAATTTAAGATAAGAAGACCTTATATCTAAACACAAAGTAGGTTTATTTAATTCCTGATCTCCTGCATGTTCCAAATCTCACTTTAGTCGTTTAATCTCTTGTATTTAGATCTGCTACTGCCAGCTTGCCAGAGGATAGTCAGCATAGCACATAGGTGTGATGAAGGAGTGCTGGGGAGAACCTCCACTGATTCTGGTAACTTCCCTTCTGAAGCTGAAATCTGGACCTTGCTCTCAGTCATCCTGCATCTGAATCAATGCATTAGAGAGGGAAATGCTTCAATGCTTGGCTTTTTGTTTTCAAAATTCCTCTGTGCCATTGTTATGTTAATTTCCAAGTTTTGATTTTGTTAGCAAACTTAGGAAGTTTTGCTTTGTTTCGGGTTTGGTTTTTTTTTGGTTGGTTGGTTGTGTTTGTTTTGTTTTGTTTTTTTTTTTTCCCAGAGACATTTATTCTAAGTTCTTGAACATTTGCTCTTCTCAATGTTTCCCATTCCTTAACACTTGCTTTCAATTAATATAGTGTCATTCACATAGTCAGCCTCACCAATCTCAACTGTGTTTTTTAGATCTATAAACAAACACACAGGTATACATCTATTCCCATATATATACATACACATTCTCATACATACATATATATGTCATGAATATACAAATATCACAATCTTTTTTTTTCTACAGCACCACCTAGGGGACAAAGACCCTTTCAAAGTCCAAGTGTTTCAGACTGATTCCCAGCTTTATGACTGGGGTCTGTCTGGTTTCCTCAGTTTTAAAAACTGGCTACTTCAACTGTGAAACTCCTTTGATTTCAGCATCATAGCTGTTTACTGTTTTGATAAAATGTGTAGACAGCATAATTGACAATGATTTCATCTTTGTTTCTAGAGCATTAACAAAAATTATTTCAGGCTCTGAAGAGATGAAGGCTTCTTTCTGAAGAGCCACTTTTGAGATGGCATCCTTTTCTTAATCCATTTAGCATATACTTTATTGGTAATGTAGTTAGTGATGAGCACATTCCCAACTTCCATTCTTTGCTTCTGGGACTGCTTATTCATTTTATATTAGAAGCAAGGAACAAAAACTGTTCTGTCCCTTCTGAGCAAGCACCAACAGACAACAAAAGCTGTGCTGCTTCTGCTGCCTTCCAGTCCACACATATAAGGTACCCCCCCTCAAAGGAATAACTTTCATTACAGAAGTCTATCTTACATCATCTTCCTCTAGAAGGTGAACAGGTCCTCAGACTCCTCACATGTTTTCCCTCTGTGTGACCTTCCTTCCTTTCCTGGCTGCACAGCCTGGGCTGACTTCCCAGTCCCAACCAGCTCTTTTTAAGCCCTTAGCAGGGCAGTCAATCTCCAAAGCAACTGAGCCACCTAAAGCTGTAGCACGTCTGAAGGAGCCAAGGGAAGAAATGCTCTCCAACCCCCAGAGAAAGGCCAACAGTCAGAAAGCTGCCTTGTGCTTTTATTTTTCTTCCAGTCCGCATTCATTCACTGCAGGCGACTGTAGGAGAAACTGACCTCTGTACACCGAACCAATATGATTTCGCAGAAGCCATTTATTGTTTACAGTAAGCGACAGTTATAGATTTTTGCATAGCACAGACACACACACACACATTATATGATTGGATCCTCAGCCTGTCCATGAGGCTGGCACACACCCCCCAGGGCACCCAATTGGCCAAAATTCATTCCCATGCCGAGCCCACTTCTGTCTCAAGTTTACATTCTCGATGGCCAGTTTCCCAAGCCTCTCAATCTTATTTTAGCCCTGTTTTTCTCTCAGCGGCCTTGATGGATTCCTGAGGCTTGAGTAACAAAACTGCAGATGTTCAGATAACATCACAGGGAGTTTGGATAGTACCGAGAATGGCCTAACACATGCAAATACATTGCTCCAGGTGACATTGGTTTTTTTATCCCTCCCTCTCCCAAATCACTCAGTACTAGTGGGTATACAGCCTTCCATATGCTGTATACACACTTTTCACTGTATTGTGGCAGAAATATTAGAGCATCAAGATGTTTTTTAACTATCACTTAAAAAGCAAGGTATAAATTTCTTTAGACAGAAATTCCCGAATTCTGAGCTGCACTCTAGGTGCTCGTTTCTTCTGTTGCATAGTCTCACTCTAGAGACTAAAAACACTAGAATAAAGCAGAATTCTTCAAAGGAACAGTAAAATTAAAATACATTGGAAGGGGAGGTAGTAGTCTGTATCCTCCCACAGCTGAAAGCTAAGCCACTTGACTGAGAAACTTTGCAGTAGTGGGCCTTAGGTGCTCTCCATAAGCACAATGTGGATTGATTTAATAGATCAAAGTTCACTTCCAAGATGAATTTAAAAAACAAATAAAGAAATAACTTCTGCAAAATGAGCATTTTTAGAAAATGGCATACATTTCACTTTGGGTCAGCTTTACTTTCTAAACAAGCCAGGACACAACTGGCTGGCACAACTCATTTACAACTGCCATGCTTTATACAGATAAAAGCCACTATGTGAGAGAGAGCAGGAGCCCTTGTAATATACCACAGTTACTCTGTCTGAGATTAAAATGTCAGTCTCAGTTTATCTGACCTCATTTATGTTCATGTTTCCTGACTAAACATGCCTATTCCTTTCCCTACAAAATTTCAGAACGAGTTGTAAATTTCACTTATTCCAAGAGGTATTTCAGACCAAGAAAGTTCATTAAATTTACATTAGACCATAAACAGAATTGGAAGCAGTAAAAAAACCAAGCAAAACCTGCAAATATCTCCTTTGCCTTCTAAGCATTACATGAAACATCTCCTAAATGTATTTTTATAGATCATCCATAAATTGAAAGTACCACCTTAAAATTATTTCTAAGAACACCAAATATCAATATAACTTCAAACAAAACAAACCCATAAAACCACCTTTGGAGGTAGCTCTAGATGTTGGCCACAGTCTTTGCTGGAGGCTTAGATTTCAATCAGTATTTTTCAAGTTTTCCCATGAATATCTAAAAGCAGCATTTTTATTATTTCACCAGAAACTAATCCAATAACATAAAATAATATTTTTTTTAATCTGATTTATTTTTCTGACAGAAAATTTCAAAAATCCCACTCACCTTCTCAATTTCCTATATTTTATTTCTCAAAAATGATGTTCACAATTTCTATTAATGGGCATATATTTTAAAGCCAATATGGAGCTTGAACCTAAGCAATTTTTTTCAAGGAAAAAGACTGGAAATTAAGAGCAAGGCACACTAATAGTTCAAGATGCATACATATAAAGATTCATATACAGTGATGTAATTTTTACTTATGCTTTCAGTAGAATGAACAAAAAGAGTCTACCACAGCCAAGGAGGAAAAGCAGTAGTACTCCTGTAAAAAAAAAATTTTTTAGAAAAAACAACTATCAATACTAATACCCAGGAACAAAACAAGAGAGCTGTATGAGTAGGGAAATGCTGAAGCAAAATCTCCAGCTCTTTTCTAATGTTTATTAACAAATGATACCACATATGTGAGAAGAGTTTCATCTAGTCCTAAGAACAGCATACATAAATTGGAGAGAATTAGCTCTTTGAGTTCAGAATATCACACCTGTCCATTATAGTTTGAAGCTAGCCCTTTTAAAAGAGATATAGGAAAGCTTGAGTGCTTTCATAGCATTCCACAATGTTTAACAAATTCCTATACTGATGAAGCATAATTATGCAAATCATTACACAAAATAAATAAGCTAGCTAATTCACAGCATGAAAAAAGGTGCGATAATTTCTCATGTCACAAAAGCTTTGGTAGGAAGACAAAAAAATCCACACTTTGCATTAGGTAGGTATTTCAGGAGAAGAGAACCGCTCAGTGTACATGAAATGGTCTCTTTATGAAAGTTGCTATTATGGGTGCCAGTACTGCAACAAAAATCCATAAGCCTGCTAGTGAGAACTATCACTGAGGTGGAAACTTTGAAGTTATACTTTCAAAACCAAATCTTTTTTTTCATTTGTAACCAGATATCAGATGACCTTCATAACGAGAAGCTTGACCTAGCACCAAAATTTCAATTTAGGAAAATGAATCATGCCTGCATCCTCGCCTTTCCTGACTGGCATTTGGCATATGTGAGAGGTTTACATGTCCTGTGTGTGGCCTCAGAGGCTGTGATGCTTCAGGAGCAAGTGTGATCATCCTGGTAGACTTTTAAGTTTCAGCTTTACCAGAAAGCTTTTTGCATCAGCCATTCCCACAACAACAGCATTCCTCCCGCATGCTACCATTTCATCTCCTCAACATCCATGGCTGTTACTATACCAGCATAATTGTGATTATAGCAATATTTAGTCCACTTTGGAAACTAGAATGAGGTAATACTATGGTTCCATATCTATGTCATATTTCACAGAAAAACCTTATTGCAATTATAAGTGTCAGTAATTTCACAAGTACATACCAGAATGGGCTATTAGAACGTAACATTTGACAGCATCTGTTGATACACCTTCTGCAGAATCAATCTATTGCTCAGATTACATCTTATTTCCTACTTGCTCCAACCCAAAATGGGTTCCACTAATAATAAAAACATACGTTGTTTAAACCAGATGTGCAAGACAAAATAATTTAGGTCAATATAGCTTTAGCTCACCTGCTGCAGGTTTTCACTTTTCCAAACGGTAATTATTTAAAATGAATTTTAGGAAATGGGAAAATTAAAGAGAAAAGGTCAATAACAGAAAATTCAAACCGTGTAAAAGTGGGAGGGTTTTCAAAAACCTGGATGTTTTTATTCAGGCTGCCCTAGTACTGGTTCTATAGTCCCAGGCTCAAAATAAACTGAACTTTAATCTAGGTATTCTTGCCTTGCAGTCCATCATGCTTTCAGAGTTCAAAATAGCACAATAAAAATATCACTTTAGAAAAGATAAACACTTGTCTCTGACTGAGTAAAATGATGCTGAAGATGAAAACACAACAAACAGACCACAAACACCACAACATTCTATTTCATGTTTTACACAAATGCTGTAAACCTAAAAGAGGTAAGCAGCTGAAACTGCACCAAAAATGCTAATATGCCTGCATAGTAACAGCCACTAGATTTTCCTCTTAAGGTTTTTTACATGAATATCAAGAAAAAAAATTAAGTCCATTGCACTAGACTTAATTGGGCCTTCTTTCTATAGAGGTGAATTAAATAATTTCGTTTGGCATTTAGGAGGAAGAATTTCCCTCAGGCATGTTTCTGGGGAAGGACTGGGCACAATGTTTGTATCAATTCCAGCATCATTCATCTCAATTAAGCATCTGATGATCAAAATGATATTCAACTTATTTCTCACAGATCTACACTGGCACCCTAGAAAAGTCTATTTAGTATCCAAAGTGACAAATTGGTATCATTATGAGCTTTGTATGATTATTTTATGACTCACATACCAGGGATTAGTATCTCTATTTGGCTGTTATCTCTATAGCAGAGCAGCATACTAAACATGACATGCAATCGCAGGCACCTTCAGCTTAAATGCAAATCAAAACCAGGAGATCAGAAGAAGCACATCAGTAGTTACAACTTCTATTTTTACAGTAATACAAGACAAGATCCTCTAAAGATCTGAGAATATAAACAAAATACAGGTTTATAGCACCTAAAAAGCACTTTTGAAAAGACCAGAGTTTTTCTAGACTCGCAAAGCACCTAGAAGAGACCAAAAATTAGGTAAAGATGAGGGAGAAAACAGCAGTCAGAGATTTTAGTCAAATGCTTCATTAGTTGATTTCCACTACAGAAGCCAACAGAGACTTCAAATGGATGAGTGAAGGTTTCTAGCTTCTCAGTCTGCTCAGACAAGTCTCCTCTCCCTCCTTGCTACCTCAGGGAAATAGTAACAGTGTTTTGCACTCATGCAAAATCCTGCATCTAAAAGAAGCAATGAAGCTACAGAGAAGTCTTACAAAAGCAGCTTATAACCCCAAAATTGAACTTAAACTTGAAAGCTGTTTAAGTTTATGTTTCAAGTCTTTGTTTCACCCATGGAAGTTTCCACTTGTTGCTTAAAATAGCAGATGGAACATTTTTGTTTACTTCCACCCAAGAACAAAATTCCCTGAGATATCAAGCCAATGAAGAATATATGTACATGAGAGAATGGAACAGCTTCTGTGGCCAAATTAGTCAAGTACTTTGTTATGGAATTAAGTATACCAGGAAGAGCTTTCTGATGTTAATTTTTTGCCTAGTGATAGAAAGTTATTATTGAATGCAAGTTTTGTGTTCTTGCAAACTTTTACCTAAAAAGAATAGGAAAATTATCCAAGAAATGCAATTACTGTACCTATACTAACCTCTTGATTTGCATAGATGCCCAGATAACAGCCTTGCCTCATTCATCATTTTAAATGTAATTACATAGGACTCAGCAAACAGAGCTCTTTTCTTCCTACTCCCACTTGCTCATCACTGCAAGTTATCTGGTCCTATGAGCAAAAAAAGCCTCTCACATACCTGTACATGATGACAAAAAGGGAACTTTGAGCTTCTAAAGACATGTTACCTCTGTATACATGTAATTAAAACTGAGGAGTAGTTATTATTTATGGAAGATCCTGCCAAACTCCTGCAATATGAACAAGAAATAGGGGTTACAGAACTGTGCTTATATATGAATGTATGTATTTAGTCATTATTCCTGAAAGAAGGTGCCAGGAAACAACTTCCAACAGTATAATCCCTACCACAACTATGCATGAAGGGGTTTGCATCATTGGTTTGGGTTTTCTAAAGTATTTTTTGCGGTGAATTTTGTCAACAAATAATCTGCTTTGCTTTATGACTTGGAGTGACTTTTAATCCTTTCATACAGTTTGGTTGTTTTTTTTTTAATACAGACACACAAGAAATATAAAATCTTTTGTCTTTTAAATGAAACTGTAAAGCCAATAGATTCAATTTTGCTATCAATTGGTTTCAGACCGAATTACTATTTTTCAAGATTTTTTTAATGGCAAAACAGAGACAAAACTGAATCATCTTCTGTCAAGTAAATATGTTACACTCAACCAGCAGGGAAAAGGCATGTAAATAGAGACTTATATCTGAAAGAAAAGTCCATGCACAGACTTTACAGCTATCAGGCAGGTTTTCAAACAGTATCCTCAGAGGCAGCACAGAACTGAACCCTTGGGTTCAAGCCTTCATTTCTGACTTCCCAAGGACAGCTGAGACTTCACTTTTCTCCTTGGCAGGGCTTTTCTCCAAAGGCTTTGAATGATGAACAGGAACAAGGTATACACAGAGACTGCCAGTCCCAGCTGTAGCCCTGTCCTTGCTTCACAGACAGCCCAGCTACTCCTGAGGCAGCACCAGGATTTCTGCATTTATAGCTCCCAGACCAAGCAGTGGTTACCCGAAAAGCCCAAGGCCAGGCATGGCTCCCGGAAGGCTGCTCAGTGGTCAGGGTAGATAGCAGGGGATGCAGGGCAGCCATCCCCCATGTCACTCACATGCAACTCTCACCTTCATGAGACACAGGCACTGGACCTTCCTGTTGAAGATATACCATGTGAAATGAAATAAATGGAGGAAGAAAACATCTGACTTGCAAGACAGAAAGAGGCATGCTTGCTAAGAAACAAAGAGGGATGTGACAGATGCTGCAGTTCTTGCTCAGGTATGTGCCAGCTGGTTACAAAAATTACAACCACGATCTACCAGCAGTGCAAATCAGAAAAGATGTATGTTTGAGGAAGTGTCTGGGAATAGAAGAAACACTGAAAGCTCCTTAGATCAAGGCAACTGACACTACCTTGTATGGTAAATGAATGATCTATCCTAAGCTGGTGATTCCCCCTTCTTATCCAGTGGTGAATCTTATCGATGTGTAGGCATTGAGCTAGACTGCTTCTAAGCATTTCTGGTCCCAAGTCTTCTCCTAAGAACACATTTTTTGCCTGATCAACTCATATCTTATGTCCCACTCCAATCTTGTGATAAAGAGCAAATCTACCCAAACCAAAGGAATTTTTTCACTTTAATTCCTGAGAAAGCAGAACAACTATCTTCTCTGTATTCTTTTTCAGTATTCAATCTGATTGCTTTCTACAGTTAAAAGTAATCCCATAGCAGAAACTCTTCCCTTTTACCCCAAAAGGGGATTAGGACTTCTTGGAAACATTTTCAAAATAAACAGTTTCCTTACTGTGTTTCAACAATGATCGTTTAAGCCATGGAGTCAAAATGACTCAGAGGACTTGTACTTGTCATTGTACAATTTTCAGCATGATCTACAGTGTGACCAGGCAGCAATGACCTGAATTAATCACAGGCCAAAGTATAATCTAGGTAAAATTAATGTAGTATGACGGTCTGGCAATTGCTGCCCATGTCCTCACCCCTTCTTCTGGCTTGCCAGACTACTGTGCTTCTGGTGGAGCAGTGGTCTGCAACTGAGGAACATGTTTTGCACAGAGTGGACTCAAACAGATTAAAAAAAGGGGGAATCAATTCGTCTGAGCATACAGAGGAAGTATTTACACCCTGATTATGGCAAAAGCAATAGGGCAGAAGAGAGAGCACTGCCAAATCTACCCAATTCCCTGTAAAAGAGTTTCCAAATGCCTTAACCCACAACCATCCTTCAGTACTCACTCTTTTTTCTCCAAGATACACAATTTGCTTCTCTCCTGTGACATGCTTATTGTTCTGCTTCTAGTTCATGCTAATGGTGAAACACACCTGCTATAATGACACATAGTACCGGCTTACATTTGTCACCAAAGGGTTTTTCAGCAACCCAGCTTGTGGAAATATTTGGCTACTACAGCCTTATAGTTTAGCAAAAAATATACAGCAGCCTCAGAAATAACAAACAGTTTCAAGAAAGCAAGCTGGGAAACTGGAAACACATGTCCAAACTACTTCCTCAAGCTAAACACCCAGAAAACACCAAAAACATATGACCCACATCAAGGTCAATGTTTCATCTGACTAGCTGCCACAGAATTATAGCAAATTTTTGGGAGGAGGGGAGTTTTTTTTGTTGAAGTAGAGTACCAGCTCCATTTTTCAGGGGACATAAAATTTAAATCCTTGAAGATCGATTAGTAACCAGCAGTTTACAAACTCACAAGTACTTTGGGTTACAGTTGCATCCTACCATGACAGTCATGTTAAAACTATATACAAAGACTTCCAGGAGCCAAATCTTGACATTTCTCTCACATTGAGAAGTGCCTGTGTGAATGCTTATACATTTCCATGTTAGGGATACATGCTAGAGAACTATTTCAACACCACTTCCCATTATCTCATGCCTGCCATTGGCCCCAGGTTCCCATACCTCACTAGCTGACAACTCTCAATGTCTCATGGAAACTAAAATATCTGTCTAGATTTTCAAGGCATAAAGGCAATACCAAAGTTAGAAAGCATTGCACTTCAGATCTTCCTTCTCATTGACTAGAGTCATTATGAACTTTAAAGTCTCTGGGGTGGCCAGCCTGTCTCTACAGGTCCTCAGCTCCTTTCTCTGAATATTAACTAAACCTAGAGGATTAATAGGGACAGCAAAGGGGAAATCCCATAGCACTAATTCAGTGAAAATTAGACAGTATCATGTCCATCTGCTGTCTAAGCTAGAGAGTTTAAAAGTTTCCTGAGATAGTAATATAGTTGTTGTGGAACTGCAGAGATTCATAGGTCACGCCTGACAAATCAGGTAAGTTCCCTTAACTGTGGCTAGTTCAATAATTTTTACAGGCTTTGTCAGAAGAATAAACAAATCCCCCAGGCCAGAGTTACTTCTTTCACGTTTCTTATTCAATTTGTTATGTAATAAAGTCACTTTGTAGCATTCAAAGTGTTGAGTATTTCAGCTCAACTCTCATTACAACAATTTCAAGGTACTCCCAAAATACAGGATTGGCAGTCAAAGCATTTAAATATCAACAAGGGAATTCACAATTTGCTACTTACACACTTGCTTTTCCAGTATGGGAAATGCAACACTCAGCTGACATTTTCAGTGACTTCCATCTCAGAAAAATCAACAAACAACACAGAAAGAGCCAAAAATATATAACACCAAGGGTGTGCAAAAGGAAAACAAAGCAGCTGGTACACAGGTCTGCTTACAGAGTGCCTTTTTTTTTGCCTCAAGAGGCCTAAAGAGCTTCAGCTGTAATTATTTAAAATTCTCAGGGGTGGCAGAAGCTGAGTGCACATAGTTGGCATTCTGTAGATGATTTCAGAGGAGTTACAAATTGATCTAAGTAACTGTGAGCTAACAGGACGTGGCTAATTCATAACCACTCTGATGTTAGCACACATTAATTTACATTTAGCTCCTCAGGATAAAATGTCACAATATACTTCTATGATTGTTTGCACATGATTTTTACAATTACAGAAGTAAAACTAGCCTTTCAGTCAAACCTACTGTGCACATTCAATTTTGTATCATCATCTATCGACAGTAACATAACTTCCTTATTTCAATCACCTTTTCTTTGCCCGTATCTGAAATTTTTGTTAACTTTATATGATCATAAATTTAGGTAAAGTTCAGATGTCTAGCAAACACTCAATAACTATTTTGCTACTGAATAAAACTTTAACATACTCATTTATCCATTTTTAAGAATTCTGCACTGCATTTCTGCTGAAGCCATTTTCACATATTTACACAATATTCCAGAGGACATAACATTTCACTAAATCCAAACAGACAGAATTTAGAAGCAAGGTACTAAAGGCTTACTGCTAAATAGTGCAGCCAAATAACCTATTAACATCATTGAAACCCCAAGCAGTTTTCAACAGCCTACTTATAAGAGTCAATAGCTGCTCATCTTTTTGTTCTGTGTATTACTCAGCTCTCAGTCAGCTCTCTCAGCTCTGTCCAATCATTGCTGGAATGATAAAATGCCAAAACAACACAAATCAATCATGAATTCTACTACTAATACAGCTATACTATACCAAGGATCTTTCACTCTTACAGGCTGATTCAGAATATGACTCTTCTACCTTCACATACACAATACATACAACACAGGGATTCCTTCCACAGTACCTCAATTCTATGTCATGTGTGACATTTCACTCAATTTCTCCAATGGTTCATGGTTTTTTTCCACATTTGACATCTATTAACAAGAATACTCAAAACCAAAACTTCCTACCCAAGGTTTTATGAATAAAAACCTCTACTGTTATGATTTTGTGCATAATTACCTATATAGAATGCTTATTTGAGTTCCATGATTCTCACTGGTCTTAATATATATATGGATCACTGCATCAGAAACAAACTTGCAAATAACATATAGACAAGAATATTTGCAAAAATTACATTCAGCTATCGAACAGAAGGAAAAAAAGACAAGACTAGAAATTCAAAAGGGAAGTTATAATCCTCAAATGAAAGGTTCTGGTCTGGTTGTTACTCTGAACTAGGATCAGAGGGAGAATATTGCTTAAGCTTATCTTCATATGAAAATAGCTACACATATTATAGCTTTAATCTCATTTAAATTAATATAATTTAACAGCTGCAAATAGTTTGGGGATATTTGTTTCAATTTATTTTTCTTAAGTTAATTAGGACAGGCCTTGAACTATATTTTGCACACGTACACTGCAAACACATCATTAGCTAAAACAAGACCAACTGGCCACATGCTTCTAATATTCACATTTCTCTTCCAATTTAACTATGGTAAAGTAATATCTTTGGTAGAAAAAAATGAAAACTAAAAAAATATATATAGAGAGAAGCACACAAGTAAAACTGAGCAGACAAAAGCCCTACTCTTTTTCTTGTCTGAACTTAAAAAGAAAAATAAAGTAAAACAAAGTGAAATATAGGCTAAAGTGAAACCTCAATTTGTTCAAATCCAAAACAGAAAGAAAACCCAACCTTTAGCTTAACAGTGTTTGGTGTTTCTAGGTAAGATACACACAGTCAAATGGTGTATACATAAAACTACCAAATGTAAAAACAGTCCTATAGTGCTTCCTCTTTACGTTGTACCTTTTATGTTTAACCTTCTGCATGAGCTAGTCAAACATGACTAGTGAACCCTTCATAGCTCTTAATCATAAATAATACAGGAAAATTGGCATTAAAGACTGGGAGAGGTGGAGAAAGAGAGAAACAGGAGGGTAAAAGGGAATATCAGCACTACAGTTTTCTAGTAAACACATTCAGGCCCAAGCATAACCTATAATCTTAATCTTCAGAATTCTCAGATGCCCTACAGAAATGTTTCTTTTTAGTACTTTTGTCAGAAATAGTATGGTAATTATCTTACATTCCCTAAACTGACAATGCTAACCTGCAACTGGCCATGAGTTCGGTGCAAGACTTTTCATGATCCACGCAAAAATGAAATTAATAATGAAACATTGTAGATTCAAGTCACTTACCAATGAGTCCACAGAGCCTGGAATTTTTTTACTCTCGGGTGAGGAGCAGCAGCATTACCAATTGCAAAACCAAGTGAAAGGCCATCAATTATTTTTACAGTGGTAAAAAATAAATGTATCATTTATTTATTTTACAGCAAGTTGCTGCTCAGGCTAAGCAGAAACACAATTGCAGCTTCAAACACATGGTCACTTAAAACAAAAAATAAATAATTTTGAGTAATTCAAAGGACCCAGTCTGAAAATCCAGGGTTTCTGTATGCCCAGAAGTAAGATTCAGAAACATGCTCCTTAATGACATTGCAACACCCAATTCTAACTAGAATCAGAAAGCAGAATCAGACAAGTCACACAACCACAAAAGATTGCAGCCCAAGTGTCCTCAGTATTCTAGTGTTCTTGTTACATAAGTCAATATACAATCCAAATAAATTATTACCCATACCATTATGTGAGCATATCCAGGAAATGTTCCCATCTGATAAAAACAAAAGGATAAGATTTTGGGGTTATGTCTGGCTTTTGTTTGTCTGGGGCTTTTTTGTTTGTTTGAGGTTTTTTGTTTGGTTTTTTTGTTGCCGTTGCTTCCCGTTGGGCATTTTTAAAGGAACCTTTGCTCCCCTTTACCTTCTACAAAAGCAGTGCAACAGTGAAATTTAAGAGAAGCAGAAGCAAGACTGTGCAGCTGTTGTAAAAGGGATATATTATTCCTAGAAACAAACCAATCCACCAAGCAACAACAGATCAAATGAAAAAAGTTGATCATATCTGACACAGAAAAGGATACTGATTACCTGCATGACTCATTGTACCATGAAAAGTTTCCAGCTGATGTAACAAGGATAAGACCTGTGCATGCCAATTCTAGCAGTTAGCTAGACATTAGATATTTAGCGACATTAAAAAGTAATCAGTACATTAAAATTGTTTCAATTCCAATATTTTCTTCTTGGAAATAACATACCTGATCATATTTATGTTTGAAACTCCATTTTCTTAGGTTGGAAATATGACAAGTTAAAATTGTATAAATATACTAAAACTGTGGGAAGGAAATCAGGTGAGATGAGGTTTTTCATGTCCTATTTTATTTCAGGTTAACTTGAGATCATATTTATTTTTTCTCCTTATTATTGCTGTCAGCCTACAAGAGTCACATAACTCATCATTCTTCCATTTCAGGCATTTATAAGTTTGATTTTACCATAACCATACTTCAAGAGCTGATCCTGGCAGATAACATCAGCAGCAGATTTCAGCCCCCTGAAAAGCTTCAGCATGTAAAGCTTCAGCCTGCTGCTGTATTTATAAACTTTTTGTTGACCCTGGCTGGACACCAGGTGCCTACAAGCTACCCTATCACTCCCTTCCTAAAACCAACAGGGGAAAGAAAATACAGCAAAAGACACAAGGATCAAAATAAGGGCAGGGAGAGGTCACTCACTGACTGACATGATAGGCAAAAGAAACCCCATTTTGGTAACAAGTTGTAAAATTTTCCCTGTCAGAATAGGAGTAGGATAATGAAGTTTAAACCCAAATCTTAAAAACACTCTTCCCCTTTGATTAGGGAAACTCACAGTACCTCACACATTGTCTCTAATGCACCTTCCTCCTCAGGGGAAGAAATCCTCACACTCTTCCCCTGAGGGAGAACTCAGATTCTTCCCCTGTTCCAGCAAGGGGTCCCTACCACAGGAGACAGCCCTCTACCAACTTCTACAAGCTAAGTCTGTACCACAGACTCCACTGCTTCATGAACTGCTCCAACTGCACCCTGCAAGGTCACAAGCTATCCTGATCCAGGCTTTTATGACAGAAAACCTGCTCCAGTGAGAGCTCCTCTCCACAGATCCTGCCAGAAGTCTGCTCTAGCACGAGCTTCGCCAAGTCAGAATCTCCTCTGAGCATCCACCTGCTCTGGTATAGGCCTCCTGCACGGGCTGCAGGTAGATATCTGCTCCATCATGGATCTCCTCATGAGCTGCAGGGGGACAGCTGCTTCACCACGGGCTGCTGGGGAATCTCTGCCCTCCCCATGCTTCTTCACTGATCTTGGATCTGCAGAGTTGCTGTCCTGCACAGTAACATTTTCCCTTCTTGAACATGTCATCCCAGAGGTGCCACCACCATCACTGATGGGCTCAGCCTTGGCCATCAGTGGGACCATCTTTGAGCTGCCTGGCACTGGCTTCATCTGACATATGAGAAATTTCTCACAGCTTCACTAAGAGCCTGCCCCTGCATCCCCCCTGCTACCTAAATCCAGCCACGTGAACCCAATAAACCTTTTTTCCATCTTGCTTCCATATTTTTGCCTCTTTCACAAAATTCCCTTTGGCAAACAAACACAGCTTTCATCGAGCTGAGTGACAATGAAAATTACTGACTCAGTAGTGAACAGTATAAACACCGTCTGCTGCTTCTGAAGAGAACAGCTCATCTTCACCTTCTAGATCCTTGCTTTCACAAAACAACTTAATTTTTTGAATGGAGATATGGAACAGGAGGAAGACTAACAGTCACTCAGTTTTATTTGAGAGTCTTTTTAGGCATTTTTCCAGGAAAAGCTGCATGTATGAAAAGGGAAAACCTGACAATCTAAGGCACATGCCTATGACAGTTCACCCACAGGAAAGTCAGACACTGCCTTCAGACTTGCTGATGCACCCTCATATCACACTGCAAATTAACACCAAGGAAAAGGAGAACCAATACATGTGCCTAACACATCATCACCAGCCAGTAGCTATTGAACTACAGTTTCCAGAAACGTGAACTACAAATTATTCTCATTGCTTTTCTATTTATATGAGTTCCCTTTGCATTGTATCACAGTATTTTTAGCAACTATTTTCTACAGCACAATCATTTACCCCTCGGAGTTGTAGTTCTGTAAGTTTCTCTTTGACATATGTTTGCTTCAGCATAGACCTTCCACCAGTGTTTGCTCTAAAGTCATCATTTGTTAGCTTTTTTTATACTGTATCCAGACCCCATAGAATAGGGTCTGGATACAGTATAAAAAATTTACAGAGATAAATTTCTTCTCTCTTCCAGAGAAAAATCTGTCTTTTTTTTCTTAAGAGTGATTATTTTCCATCTCTTTCCACAGAAAATACAAGACAATTTTACACAAAACAATGATCAGAAAAATAATACAAAGACATTTGAAATACAGAAGTCTCCCCTGCAAGCCTCCAAACTAGATTTAAGTTTCCTTGAATTTACTTCAGCAGCTCCGAGCCTAAGACAGGACTCCAATCCTCCTTTTTTTTCCATTGCTCCTTAAGAGACACTGCTAAACTGACTTTATTCAGATGCTATCTGAGCTACCAGATGCTTTCTGCCATAGATACTTTTGAACAATATTTACATAAATAAATAGTCCAGGGATCATTTGTCTTGCAAGAATCCTGGAAGTAAAAGACACCCAGCATTTTGTCACTGCTGTCTTCTGTAATGCTCTTTTAACCTTTATTGTCAAAATTTCTTTGAGATTTCCTAGTTAACAAAGGCACATCACTACGCTAGTAAAAGGAAGAACCAAGAGATACAACTTGAAGAGAAATTTAAAACTTTGCTTGAAAATGGTAACTTTGACACTGCAGAGGGTTCTGAAGGGCTCTCCAAGAAGAGGTGTTCTGACAAGAGAAAGTTAGCAGAGGTGTGGTCTTGCATGCCATTACATTTTCAGTATTTATTTCCTCCCAATTATTATCTGCAAGGCAAACAATCCAGCCAGAGTAACCACAGACAGTCTGTTGGTTGGTGGGGGCACTGCTAGTAAACAAACATACTTTGATGAAACACAGAAGCAGCAGCCTTGTAGTAGTAAAGCACCATTATGAAGCCACCCACTTCATGAGGTGAAGGAAGAATCCACAAAACAACCTTTCCTCCCCAGGAAACCCTCATGTCCTTCCCAGGATGTCCACCACAGGCATGTTCTCCCCTCAGCACCTAGGGTCACTGTTCCATTTTTTTCCTGGGTCTTTTACTGTTCCCCCTTCTTTTCTCTGTCCTGTAGGTATGCAAGAGTCACAGACTTTCAGGATACTCCCTTTAGACTTCCCTCCAACAACCACTGCCCCTCCTTTGACTACACTCTTCCTTTCCTCAATTTATGGATTTATCATTCTTACCCTTCACCTGTCCTTACACTTTGATCTCACACAACCTTTCTCCAATGCAATCAGCATCCTTAGAAGCATAGCTCCCCCTAAAGATTTATAAGCTTTCACTACCTCAAAATCTATCACAGGTAATAACATCAATCATAGACTTGCAGTGCTAGACCTTTCCTTTTTTTCCAGTGTTCCTCAGGTATTTTGCACTTCCACACTCCTTATGCCTCCTGATTTTTGTGTGTGCATATATGTGCAACTTCCCTTGTGTGCCTGTTACCACAAGAGACATCACAAAGTAAAATGCAAATAGCAATCCACGCCAATGAAAAAAGATGCTTCAACTGGTGAAAAACCAGAGATAAAGCACCATCTAATTCTGACTTCATAAATTTAGATTATTTGCTGGGCAGCTAATCCTGAAACCTACATAGGGTTTTCCTGCACATACATGGTCAGGGCTGAAGAACAACCATACTTTGAGAGAAGATGCAGCAGTTTATGTAGAAATATTATTATCATATTTAAAAATCTCCAGAGTATTCCACAGAATGATGTATTTTTTCTCCGAGAAGACACAGTGAGCTGTAATTATTTTGTTCAAAAGCACCTTTGTACAGCAACTGGAGATGATTAATAAGAAGAGAATGCTGAAAATTTTCAAGTTCTGTTCTTTCATGACAGTTTTGAGTATTTGCATGACACTCCTTTTTAAAAAGAAAGTTCCTTAATCCTTCAAACAGTTCTTACAATTGTGCTTATTACATATTGAGATTGAATTCTCCTACTAATTGTCTGCAGTGAAGTTCGAAAGGATTTGTTGCTATAGCAATACTTAGTGTTGATTCAGAAATTAATGATAAAAGAAGTGGCAATTAGCACTATTAATTTTTACTAGAGAAACATGGCAAAGTGCTAAAAGGCTTCTGGCCCAAGGAAAAAAAAAAGAAAAAAAAAGGCAGTAAGATTCTGCATAGGTGACCAATACAGAGCTTGCAGCTATAAAACCAAGCAGAACAGATATTTCATGCTTCAGTACATGCAGCATGAATATTGCTGCCTTAATAAATACCTCGAGACAGACTCAGCCTCTGCTGTGTTTCAGGAATTCCCACAAGACCACAGGGATGTGTCTCCTCTCACACATAACAGAACCCTGTGGGACAAGCTCCTCTACATCAGTATCAGGAAGGGGAACTGAATACTTTTCTCTACAGATTGGACACAGTTCTTTCAGTATTTTGCAGGGACCTTTCTTTGGTATTTTTAGTGAATGAAAGCATGTTGCTTCAAGATAATGACCGGCTTATTCTCATCCCTGATTAACAGCCATGAAGCAGACAAGTGTTTTCCAGGTCATACAAAACCAAAAGAGGTAATTAATTTTCTGTTGCTATTATCTCACCAAATTATTTGGTTTTGTGGTAGCCTTCTAAAAGGTATTTAAAGTTTTGGTTTTTTTAAAAGGCTTGGCTTGTTATTTCAATACTATAAAGGATATAGAGTGGCTCTACGTGACTGTAGAGCAAAGCTGAAGGAAACTGAATGCTTTGCTTCTTCACTATGTATTTAGCGAGATTTTTTTAATGTATGATTTGACAGCCTTAATAATGTATTTCCCGCTATTAGAATCCCACATAATTACTGAACTCAAATTTACTTATTTCATAATGAAATAATGGAGGCTTTTTATAAATCCTTGCAGATGATAGATAGCATTTTTCCCCTTCAAAACTGTCAGGTTTATTTCCTTTAGGTGATACAGCTGATACCTCAGACCTTCCTGCAGGAAGGTTGGGAGGCTTTCTTAAAGCCCATTAATCCTAGATGCTGAAAGGGTCTTCTCCTGCTTATGAGAAGGACAGACAGGAATAACAAGATGCAGGACGACGTATGTTGTCAGGACCTTACACATTTGACCTGACAAGTTGCCCCTCCATACTTCACATGGAACAAATGTCCAACAGCAGCCCTCAACATCTGGCTCCAGTACACCTAATGCTGTCAAAGAAGGTAGTAATGGCTAAAATGTACCACACAAACACAGCTAGAGCTCAGCATGTAACTAATATTGTGCAAAGCCCCTTGGCCAACCCCTGACATCAAGATTAGACAGTTTTCTTTAAGAGAAGTGATGTACACACAAAGAGATGTCCCACTAACTTCCGACATCTTTTTTAATCCCTTCCTTCCAAATTTCTCAGTCATCTATGAACTTATTTGTAAGAGGTAAATGTCTGATTTTTTTTATTATAAACTTTTGTATGCCATAATTAATCTTCTACCCATGGGAATGAAGGAGGAGATATTCTCATCCAAATAAGGTGAGAGATTAACCTTACACATCATCACACAGCCTTCTTATCCAGAGAGGGAAAGAAAAAACATAGAAATTATAGAAATATATATCATACCAACTTGTTGAATGTAACTGAACAATCCTGGAAGCCCCCAATCACATTGGGTATCCCCATAAGAACTGTGTACAAACAAGCAGAGCAGCCAAAATCTCCTGGAGATCAAGACCAGGCCTAATGCCCACAACAGAGAACAGACAATCAGATGTTTGGTGAGCATGGAACTCTGATACTGTGGCTAAAATGCTATATTGAACTGGACTAAATGGACAAAACTTTGCATTTGCTTGCAGGAAATTGTTTTAAATTAAACAGGTTCTTGTTTACTCAATCTTTAGAAAGAAAGCACAGAAAACAGAGAAGGAAAGGTAATGGCATTGACAAGGATCTGCATTTTCAAATCATACCCAGCAAAACATTTTCTGATAATCTATACTGAAGCTGTATTATTAATTATTTCTCTGTAACTATCTCCATCAAGATCAATTCAGAGAAGTATGAAACTACCTCTAGCTGTCATTACAGCAACTGATTATTTATTATTTGTAATATAACTGACATCTTTTGTTTTTCCAAAAAATTTTCCAACCATAGAAAAGACTTTGCCCTCAGTTTGCAAACATTTAATAAAGAAACCCGTTAAAGCTTTCCCTCCTTTAAACCAACAGATGCCGCCAGCATGAAACTACATACTTTAAGAATAGGCAAGGGGGTTAATCGTTCATTTCCACCTATTTTATAGTCAATAATTTCAATACTTTACATTCACAAGAATGGATTCTCTCTTTGCCCTCACTGAATCTCCTAGCCAGGTGTGCATGGACAAGGTTGTGTTCTGCTGGCACTCAACCAAGGCACAAGAAATAGAAAATGTTGCAGCCTGTTCTTATCCTCTCTTAAAAAAAAAAAAAAAAAAAGAGATAAACAACTCCTAGGCATGAAGTCTTAATCTAATCATGGCACACCAGGCTTATACTAAATTTATTTATAATGTTTTGCATCCCAACACCATCAGGAACATAGTCTGGTATATGCTGCAACCCCATTGGGTGCACTGGGAGGCACAATTTGTGCTTGTAGAAGTGTAGGTGATGGACACTCTCCCAGCACCTCTGACAGTTTCACATGTACAGCAACCACGCAGCCCAGCAGAACTGATATTTTTCAACAGAAAAAAGACACAGAACAATGTCACAGAGAAAGTAACAACACTGTTGAATGGATTTGTGAAACAGACAACTTTTGCTGTTATCGGGCTCTTTCTTTTTATTCCAAGCTTACAGATCCATTTAAACATATTACATTTTCACAAACTATGGTACTTAAATACAGATAAGGATACTGAGATGGCATTGCATATCCTCCCCCACATAATTTTACAGATACTGCTCCTTATTTTAAAGCTTAATTATATATCTTCACTAAATAAGAATCTGCCATTACAGTAAGAGATACCATTAATATTAGTAAACCCTTCTATCTTATTTTGTACTAAACTAAGCAGCCATACGTTTTACACTGAGCAAAGCTTTCATTGTCTTCAAATATTGCAGGGATACTTTGTCTCCTCCTCAGAACACCATCTCCCCTTAATGGCAAACAAGATGTAATATGATAATGAACAATATTAATTAAGGTCATCCAGATCACTTCAAACGTTTTCCTAGTGTCAAGCACCTTTTGCACCCTTCCTTTTTGAGTCACATAACACTGCGTAAGCACAGTAATTGCTGGAACAAAGTACACAATTAGACTGTCTGCTACAATGAAGACTGAGAGAGAATAGAAGATACGAGCATAAGAACCATAACGCTGTAGCATTCATGTGGAAGAAATTTCCACATTAGTCATCACAAGATTTTCTTCAGCATTTCAGGATTTGACCCTGAAAACATTCACGGCATTAAGACTAAAATCCAAATAATAATTCAAGAAAGGGAGGTTGGATAATTTTAGAGCAGCTACTATAGGTTTAGAACTAGGAGTGTAGTGTGACAATTTTTTAGACCAGCTTACAAATTAACCAAGACATTTTACTCCTTAACACTAACACTTAAAAGGGTAATTTAAGGCACCACTGAGCACTGTGTTTATGATGTTTCATATGGTCATGGTTGGTTTTCACTATGAAAAGCTACCTCTGAGACTGCTGCTCTAAAATACATTAATAAGCTGTTGGATGCAGACTACATTACTATGAGTGAGATGAGCTTTTTTTCAGCAACAAAGAAAAATGCACTGTAGTTGACAATATATAGATGCATTATATAACGTATGCAATCAGCTCCCTCCAGAAAGTTACTATTCATCTGCTTGAAAATGAGATGAATTTACATCTCACAACAGTTTCTGTGATAAATTAGGCTAGGTTCTATTTCGGTTGAATTAAATATGAAAACGTACAAAACTGAATTTATTGTTTTGATGGCAAAGTGTATCTGGTAGAAGAAGAGAACTTGCAACATGTTTTGATATAGCTGCCAGTAAGTCAGATGAATTTCGAACTGGATTATCCCTAGAGCATTTACTTTCTTTGTTACTAAAATCCAGCAAAACTGCTACATCCAAAACAGTCCAAGAGAATTGTTTTCAGTGTTTCAGCTCCAGTCAAGAGATTGTTGTTCCCTATTGCTGGAGCTACCCTGTCAACATGCACATGACACTGAAATAAAAGCACATTAGTTTGAATGAGATTCAGCACTAGAAAATGTAGTCTTCATATTGCACCATAGGACAATAATGTACACATAAAAGCTTCTGGTAACAGCAGAGCTACTTAAAAAAAAAAAAAAGAAACAACCCAATGTATTAAAAAACAAAACAAAACAAACAAAAAAAAAAACCACAAAAGTTGTTTTGTCAGAAAATCTTACAATATTTCTTCCATGCCATGGAAAATTGCTACTGTATGAGCAACGTGCTCACTTCCAAGCTGAGGCACGTTTCTGAAAGGCATCAAACCAGGCTTCCATTCTGGAAAAAGCAGAATTCCCTACTGCAGTCCAGGTCCAACACAACTAAGCAAACCAAACGCTGCCAGATTAAATACAGGCAGACAAAATAACACCAATATATCATTCACTAACTTCGAGGTATATAGGCAGGTAAACAAACAAACAAAAAGTAGAAATAATTCAGTCAATGTAGGATGCAAACGCAGGAAAATAATACCCCTTGGACAAAAACATCCTCAGGACAAATCCCGGCTTCTGCTTGCTGTTTTTGAAGTTTCTCGACCTGTGTCAGCAATATTGAAGTTATAGTACTTCTGTCCGCGACTACTACTATATATGGTCAGCACAGATATTAACTGGGATTTGCGTTTTTCCAAAGTAATCCCAGGCAATCACAAGGCAGTTAATCAGTATGAAAACCCACATGAGCGGATCCATGGTCCTGCACACGAGTCCATTTGGGTTTCTCTGCCCCGAGACTTGCACAGCGAAGGGAATACAGCTAGTTCTGGTTTTAAGTAAACACTTGGGCTCTGCTTCTGACACTCCTGTGGGCGCGCTGGCAGCGCACACCCTACCCACCGCTGCCTTCCCGAACTCCAGCCGCACCACAGCCCGCACTCCGGTGCGCAGTCCCGAGGAACCCTGTTTGATCCAGAACGGCGAGGACACCGCACAGCCGCGGGGACTCTCGGCCACCTGCCCGCGGGAGGCCGCGCACCGCCGCGCACTCCTCGCTGCCCCAGCGGCACCAGCCCGACAGCGGCGGCACGTCGAGCCCTGCTCCGGGCTCCGGGGCGAGCCGCCCCAGGACGGGACGCCGCACCTGCAGCCGCGGTGCCCGACCCCACCGGCCCCGGGGCGCACGGCCGACACCGCGCCGCGCTGCTCGAGGGGCGCAGCAGCCCTCGGGAGCGGCCGCTCCTCCGAGTCCCGCTGGGAACGGGGCAGCCCCG